>CM034354.1:64956679-65006902 GCA_019925275.1 Mytilus edulis | reverse complement strand
CTTTATAGCTAAATTTTCACATAAAGATTTTTTTTTAAATTGCTGCTTTGTTACTTTTGTTCCCTCCGGTGGATCGCTATCCTTGCCGTGGTCGGGGGACTTGCGTGTCTCAGTGACCCAAAGAGCTATGCCAGCTGGAGCTTCGTCTCCTGGTAGGGTTACCCATGCTGGACAGGTCGAAGGGTAGAGACCAGACTAAAGTGATCCGAACATCGTGAGATGCCCGATGTTTTGAATAAAATAGGCTCTCCAACCCGTTTGCCGTGGGTTGCTACCCGTGTCGGTGGTTGACGAGATCCTTGTGGATGAGGGCTATAGCCAGACTCATTACGGTCAGAAAATACCCGGACGGACGAGACTATAGTTCAATAAGCTGCTTTGGCTCCGATATCATCTAAACGGGAGGTCGGATGGACCCGGTTCGATCAATCGGCTGGTCATGTCGAGCCCTTCAGTTAATCCTCAACAATAAGCTTTCTTGTAAAATTTTTCAATATATACACATGTGTTTTAAATTAAGCTATTTATATTTCGGATAACTGAAGAAGGCGATGGCTCATGGGTCAATCAAGTGGTACGCTTTCTTTTTCGCTTGATGGATACGCTCTGCTTGAGTATACTATTCTTGGAACATCTGGTGCTTTCCGCAGTGGATCTTAGGTGCTGATTTTGAGGACCAGCTACATTATATTTGGAGCTCTACATTATATTTGGAGCTCGTTTTCAGCATTAGCGCTTGATCCCGGTTCGCCACGGAAACACAGCATCGCCCTTGTAGGCACTCCGAGGTGGGTGGATGACAAGAATGGTGAATCTTTCTCCTTTCATATGGCACAACAAAGCCAACCCTCTAAATCAGCTTTAATACAGTTCCTCATTTCGAGGCGCATTAGGGATGTTGTCCCATATTGAAATCCATAGTTTTTCATTAATTTTTCCAAATATTTTTACGTGATCGTCATCGGTATGACATTCTGAATTAATCTGTGTATTTTTGTCCATTTCTGAAAAAAAATAAAGTTGTTTCAGCACTATAAGGCAATGACACTTTTATCGCTATATTAATTTATTTTTAATACAATGTGTATGCATAATTAATTTCTTCCAGTATACCTTCACTAGTCAAAAGAAGGACAAAACATCTAAATGTAACCTTAAGTGACAATACACAGACCCTGTTAAAGCATTCATTAAATTTTCTGGTGCCTAAAAGTGCATTTTGACAGAGAAATTATGCAAAAATGAAGATTTCATAAATAAACACCAAAATACTTAATTTTTCTTGCCAATGGAAACCTGGTATTTTATACTGTAGAAACCACTATAAACTACTGTAAAAGTCATTTGCATCATATAATAAGAGTGCAATGAATTGCAAATTTTCAAAACTTGTTCTTTCACATAATTCTATTTGAGAAAAAATGTTTTTCACATGTATTTCTGTGAAAATCTTTTATCAGTGAGAAATCGACACGAGGTTTTAAAGGAAACATTGTGACATCACACGTAATATGGCGTCATTAAATAACGACATATCAAAATAATGTTTGTTATAGTTTGCAGTGTTACATGAGGAACAGTTGCCGCAAGGTTTAACTCGAAATATGGAGTCGAAAAGATCAGTAACCAAGCATTTTCATTTAATATCAAGACCATAGCAACAGTTTTCATATCAGTATATTTTTAACATACCGACTGTAATTTCAATTGCATAAATACCATAAATAAACAATTTAGAGCTTGCCAAATAAAACAAAATGCTTACCAGTTATTCAGGACTTTTAAAACCTCTAGTTTGCCTTCTCAGGTTAAAATGTAATGATATGTCTGGAACTGAAATAAGACAAAAAATTTACTCAGGCTGTGTTATTATTTGGTTTAAATACATAAGTATTATTGAGAGAGCAAAAATCAAATTCTTGAAAGTTTTATCGCAAAGAAAGAATACGTAATTAACTGTTACGTATAAATACATGCGCAACTGGTAAGTTACCAAGTCAAGGGATTCCTAGTTAGAAATATCATCCAAAAGCTTTTACTCAATTCTTTGATGAATTTGTAAATAAAAAATGGTTTGGAAGTTTGACTGTACCTGTAAAATGCTTCTAAGAAACGGCACACCATATCATAATGTTTGCGGTATTGTTTTTATACCATTTAACCATACTCGATACCCCAATCTATGTATACTTATTAATCCTTTCAATAAATCTTTTTACATGTAAAGGTAATGAATTTAAGACCGTTGAACACTGTTGTAAGTTTCTTGAATATTGTATTTATCGGTACAAACCTTGATTTCTCTTAGACTGTTTATGAAGTCTTTACCCTTAATCCATTGTATGTGTAGTGTTTGTTATTAAGTCTGGAAAATATGATAATTTTAAATTTGATTGGCTTTGAAATAGTAATAAATAACTGCGATCACTCTGAGATCGGTATACTATGTGTCTTTTGACCGGTTAGTTTAATTGTTGATTGTTTTGTGATTCATGCCGATCTGAATGGTATAATTTTTAACTAATTTTAAGTTTGTTCTTATAGTGCGCTACACTGCTGTCGCAAGTTAGACTTCGACTATTATCAGTGTGTCTGTCTCGAGTCAAGAGCTCGTTATTCAGTGTTTGTCGTTGGTTGATGCCTGTCATTTATTATCGTGTTTTGTTTTCTCATTAATCATGGCCGTTGGTTTTCTCATTTGAATAGTTTCCCATTTTGTAGTTTATTATAGAGTATGCTCATTGTTGAAGGCTCTGCGGTAAACTGTCATTGTTTACATTTGGTCTCTGGTGGCTATTTGTTGCATTGGCTATCATGCCACGTCTCCCTTTTTTTAAATACATATACATGTACTAAAGTAAAGTCGAAGGTAACAACTTCCAACTTCATATATAACACACGCTATTTCAACAGTATTTCGTAACGTTTTGAATCGCCCCAGTGATCTCGTGCTAGCATGCAAGCATGCATTATCGCACGATGCATTAAGAAAACGTGATCGTGTCGGATCTTATAACAGTCTACCATCACAAGTATCGACCAAGTGAGGCCTTCGGGGACTGACAGCTCACCATATCAAATGATCGAGGATGTAGCCTTCTGTTCCAATGAAAACAGGCTTAATAAATAGGGAGAAGGAAGGATTGGTATATTTACGGTATAAAATACATTAAAAACTACAAATTCTTTTGGTTTTCCCTTAAAGTATTTAATATTTGATGCATAATAATAAATAATAAAACGCAGAAGATTCAAACCTTGATATATCCGTTAAATCAATTTAACAAATGAAAGTAACTCGTTTAAAGATGGGTGAAAAAAAGGTGTAACAGTCGTTTTTGTAATGTTAAATGTACTTATAACGGATATATGTCATCGGACAAACCGTCATAATCGACTATAAATTTCACACCATAATTCTTCTGTCATCCTAAAATTAGTAAGTGACAAGACTCAAGGTCACAAGACTCAAGGTCATCGTTTGTTTTACGTTATACAGATGTACATTTTAATTTTGTTTGCAGTTTTCCACTTTGCAGTGCCACATCACATTTGTAATCCATGTGACCTTCTAGAAATACCAATGCTTGATTTAGTTAAGCATGCTACAATTTGTGGCGCATGTGGACAGTTTTATGGAGAAAGTATGGAGAACTGCTGTTTCTGTAGCTCTGATATAAGACAACTGTGTAATATCGCTTACAACTGAAATTCGACATGACAGGATATAAGAAGGAATGGGACTCGGCGATGGGATATCCACAGTTTGCTGCAATGATGATAAGGAAATGACAACTCGTTATTTATAGTCTTTTCTGAATAAATTCTTGAGGGCTGTATAGCCAGTCAAGGTCGTTAAAAACTTCCATATATATATTGATTAATAATTTAAGATAAAGAAATTACATATTTTGTTGTTTCTCATATAAAAGAAAATGAACAATTATGTGTTGCTTCATTAATCTGCATTTTTCTTTCTTTTAAAAGGCACAAGGTTTACTTTTAGCTTTTGTTTAATAATGATACCCCACTATAGGTATTGATAAAGGTGATTTGATATGCGATGGATGTGAAAACGCGGCTCACATGTAGCTTGATACAAAATTTCAGCCAACTCTGACATGTAATTTGTGAGGAAATACGACGGAAATGTCATGGGACGGATGGACGGACGAAAAGAGTTTTTTTTTATTAGGTTTATAAAATGGACGATGTTTAACTACACCACTAAAGTCACCAGAGAAAAAGATGGATAAACTAAGTCAATGTTAATTTTATAAAAGAGAAACCTTGAAATTTTCGATAGTTCTACTGATTTGTTCAAATGTTGTAAAGAATAACCATAAACGACCTTCATAAACAGTCTTGCCTCTCGATATTTATTGCCATGTTTTTCCAGTGTTTGGAAAGAGTATTTTAAGTCATTGGGTTTTTAAGCGAAGTGAACAGCAAAAAGGATAGGAACATTAATTACATCAATAAATGTTGGTGATTTTACTTTGAATTAAAGTTTAAACGGGTATATATTTCAGGAGGCTGAAGTTCAGTAGATATCGTAGTCCTATAATACAAGACTTCTGAGGAACCCATTGATAGAAAAAGAAACGAAAAAAAAGTTGAATGTAGATGATATGAACCTCCGAAGTCTTATACCATAGGACTAGTAGATATGTCTGTCATATTTGTTAATCGAAAACAAAAATTTGATATAACTTTGGCATTCATTTTTCACTATTTAATTGTTTCATATTTATCATGTTGGCCCTTTTCTTGTCGACTATACGGTATTTGGTTTTTGCTCATCGTTGAAGGTCGTTCGGTCGCCTATAATTGATGACATCCCCTTCATTTGAGCTTTAATTTGGTGGATAGTTTTCTCAATAAAGTTGGCATTCTGTAGAAATTGTAATAAACTGTCATTCATAATATATACTGCCTGCATCCTCTCATGGTATCTTCTAATTAGAATATTTCTAAATAAAAGGGATTTGGAAATTTATAACGAGTAGTTTTTATTGTCAATGAATTGAAGAGTTAATCGAATAATGATTGCTGCTTTCATCACCATTTTAGATAAAATATTATTATGTTGATTTTTTGGAAATAGTTGCGCCATTTTACTGTATTGTCGATAATGATATGGTCCAGTCAAGTTCAAACACACCTTTAATAATTACAATTTTACCATAAATTGCAATTGTAATAGTCGTTTGGTCATCAAAAATACATTGTTTCAATAGTCTCATTAGTCACACAGTACTATCGATTACGTCATCCAGCTGATATATAAAAAAAAAAGTATCATAACAAGAATAAGGCATTTGAAAAAAATGGCCACGACCGAATCTTGATTATTCTATGTTTGTTTTTCATGATATAACCCTGTACACTGAATATGTAATCGGTATGTTCACGACACACTGCTGTTGTTAGTTAACTGTTTGGTAGCTATAGCATGCTGCCTTTTAGCAATAAACAGTCATATCGTTTATAGAATCGGGGACTATGTAGAATTCATTAATGCGGGGTTCACACATTGCCGATTATTGCTCCCGTTTGAGATCAGACAGCGATACGACACGAAAAGTGAAAAAATCGGATTACTATCCTCTATTATCTGGAATTTCCTATCATTATCTGAACGCAGTCGTTTAAGTTCGTAATAGATTCCTACGGGTCGGAAAGGGTCCGAATAGTTCGGCGAAGCACCCCGACAGTTAGGTGTGTCCCGTAGCATTCGGGAAAACTCGGCCGATTTAGTCTAGTCGGATTACAATCGTGGCTATGTCGTGACAGATTCTGCTGTATCGGATCAAAATCCTAACAATCAATGTTCTGTGTAATCTGGACATTGTCCTGTGGAACGGGAAATTTTTTTTCATTCCTGTTTAAATTTTCTGCGGCGATTGAGTCCAGATTGCATCCAGATCTTTTCGATTGCGTATCGTTTTTGCCGAAACAGTTCCGGAACAGTCCCGTTATTAATACGAAATTCGTTAAGTCAGAGTCCCAATAATTACAGAATACGATACGACTGAGACCAGACAAAGCCGTTTGCAATGCGATAGAGCGGACCGTGATAGGATTACGTTCCGACAGTACCTGATCATCCCGAATATACCGATAGTTTTCGAACGGATAACTTCCGTCAGCGTCGGTTCAGTGTCTGGGTACTGTCTGATCTCTGTCGGATTACATTCGGTAGAATCGGGACGCAGTCGTGACAGACTCGGTCGAATTTTACCAGGCGAAATATACAAATTGGATTAGAACGGGATTATCGGGATACATTTGCTTGGGAACGGTTGAATATCGACGCTTCCTGAACAATATCTGATTGGTGTCGTGATTAAATTATTTATTTGTTTTACAAATTTTAATTAAAATTTTAATTTCCACCCACGATTCACAGGAACTTGATCAGACTTTTGACAAATTTTAATCGGGAATGGTTCTGTCAAGGACGGTAGTCAATGACAAATCGTGAATGTGTGACTCCAGCTGAAATGTGTGACCCCAGCTGAACGGGACGGAATCAATCAGTGGCGGATCTAGACATTTTCATAAGTGGGGGCCCACTGGCTGCCTAAGAGGGGGCCCGCTCCCGTCACGTTTCAGTGATTCCCTATATATATAATCAACAAAAAAAATTCTCAAAAGGGGGCGGGGGGCGAGCCCGTGTTCCCCCCTAAACCCGCCTCTGTGACCCCTATCTCATTCATAAATGTATACTTGATAAAATTGTATATCTATGTCTTGGATTTGTCAGAAATGCTCATGAATTTGTTTTTAAGATAATTTTGATGACGCTTTTCATAGACTAACTTTCATGTGCACTTTTTCTTATAAATCTGAGGGCATATATGTCCATCACGTCATTTAAAAATAAATTATATTTAAGATTTCTTTCGGTTTTTAGTCAAGAAGTTCCACTTGGTGTGTTTGAACATAGATAGAATATATGGTTTGAGCATTTGATTTTGACATTTGATAATTTTCTTTCGGGTGTTCGGTATTTTTTGTTATTTGGTCGAGTTGCTGTCTCATTAGGTCTCATTTACACATTCCCCATAATAAAAAAAATCCGATATATATTAAAAAGAAGCAGTGTGCACACAGAAAGCATCAAACGTTCAATACTTTAGAATGTATGTACCATATCTATTTCGGATATAAAAGGAAATTTTCGACTAGTAATAATTATGTAATTACACTATCCGCTGTGGGATAGAATCGTTTTCATTCATAAATTCGCAAAGTAAACTTCATTACATAATATTCAAAGATTTAATTTTATAAAGTATAAAATGATAAAATATCAGTTCTTTTCAAAATGTATTGCATTTCCATTTAAGATCATTTAAAATCTATACACCTTAAAGGAAAAAAAATTCGATATTTTTCTAGACCCTCATTTTACTATAAATAGTTAAAAATTATCTTCTGCAAAACTTCTACTTTGTAGTGCATAAATTATGTAATGTAGCACATAACATTATACGATAGTACAATAACTTTTCGCTTAAAAACCTGTGTCACAAATAAAAAAAACTGTTAGTAACATCAAGAAATAGTCATTTTGCGACAATTACTGATAAAATCTGCACCGTGCATCAATACTTAACCTATTTTCCATTCAGGAACTTGATTATGTAAAGTATTGCACCGTATCACAGCTCGCTAGAGTTGAAAGGTTTCACCCGGGGCGAACACCTAAACCGTATTTTTTATGCAGGTCCTCATGATTTGGACAGTTTTGCCATGTTTTTCTCATTTGCCGCTGGATTATTTGCGGTAGTATATTTATTTATATTCGTTCAAGGTAAGTACTTTGTTATTTTTTATCTAACGCTTGAATAATGTTAATAATCTTGTGTTCAAGAGGAGTGACCTTTTAGAATTGCTGCACAAAATGGCGGCGTGCTTTTCAATAAGTTTGTATGCACAATCGTGACCTACTTCTTACATAACATTTGTTTTTTGTGGATTATCACAAGATGAAAGGGTCAGATATTGTTGACAGTTGTAACATTGTAGTGCAGTTGAATTATCAATGAAAACAGATCAAATAGAAAAGAAGATTTCACACCGATATTTATTATTTTGATGAAATAAACAAGAAATGTGTATTGGAGCTCCTTGTTGTCAGAGATATTTGACCTCAAATTGACCCGAGTATTTGAAGATGATGGATTTCAATGTATTACTTTTACATTTGTACATTTATACAAAATCAACACATTGAGTAAAATTTAATTGCATAAGTGCACAATGTGTAACATATTGTTTCTTTGTTATTTTCTGAACTTAAACAATGTGCACCTTAGCATGTCATTTTTTGAATAACAAATGTGTTTATGGGGTCTCAACCATAGATTTAAGACTTCAAATTACAGACCAAATAAATCATCTGTTTTTCTTTATTTTCATTTTTTTGAAAATATTTCTTATGAATACATTATATTTAAATTGCGCAATTGATTTGTTATTTTCAAATTTTTTCTTTCAATAAAATTAAATCCTTGCTCTTTTGTTACTAATACCTTTTTTTCCTATAAAATAAAATGTTCATTGTGATTATTTGAGAAAAAAATAGAATAATTGCATACTTATTCAGTTTTTTAATTTCTTGGATTAATTAACTAATTAACTTTATAGTTCTAATGTAAGTCCTAAATATATGCAGGGTGTCTATATGAAGGAATTATTGTTATTGGAGATAAACATATAAAAAAGAAGATGTGGTATGATTGCCAATGAGACAACTATCCACAAAAGACCAAAATGACACAGACATTCATAAGCGGATCCATGGGGGGGCCCTGGAGGGCCCGGGCCCCCCCTTTCGTGGGAAAAATTTGGTTGATTATATAGGGAATCATTGAAGCATGACTGGAGCGGGCCCCTCTTAGGTCAGTCAGCTGGCCCCCCCCCCCCCCCCCTTAGGAAAAGTTCTGGATCCGCCACTGTGACATTAACAACTAACAGGCTATTATTTGAACTTGGAATTATTTTTAATTATGGAATTCGCATATTTTCTTGTGTTTAAATTTTTTTTTATAAATTCCATGTTTATTTTGTATTATTATCTTTTGAGCGGTTAATAACACTTTCCATACAATGTATTTTGGTTAGATAGTGTTGTGCGCAGCACAGTACATTCTATTGAAAATATACTATTTTCTTTGTAATAGAAAGTGTTGTGCGCAGCACAGACCATTTCAGTACAAAATAATCATGGAATTTATTAAAAACTTCAATAACAAGAAATCAAGCAAATTCCATACTTAAAAATAATTCCAAGTTCAAATAATAGACTGTTAACTATAGGTCACCATACGGCCTTCAACATGTTCAACAATGAGCAAAGCCCATACCGCATAGTCAGCTATAAAAGGCTATGTAATTACAATATCGGCTGTGGGATAGAATCGTTTTTTATTCATAAATTCGCAAAGTAAACTTCATTACACAATATTCAAAGATTTAATTTTATAAAGTATAAAATGATAAAATATCAGTTCTTTTCAAAATGTTTAAGATCATTTAAAATTTACACCTTTATGGAAAAAAACTCTATATTTTTCTAGACCCTCATTTTACTATAAATAGTTAAAAATTATCTTCTGCAAAACTTATACTTTGTACATCAGTCTGTTCAATAAAAATATAACAAAAAGTAAATGTAGATCATGAGTGAGGTGTATTTTATTTTTAATAAATTTATCAAAATTTACATCTGATAAAGTTGGATATTTCAAGGATTCTTATAAATCCTTGGGCATTTTCATTTGCTTCTCTGACTGTTAGGTAATTTTTCAAAACACTAATTATCTATTTTAAGCATAAAAATGTAAATTTTGTTATGATTATTAAAGTTTATTATTTTTATTAACTATAAAACGAAGATTTTACAACTTGTGCATTTCCGTTGGTTCCTGCTGGGTTGATCATCCTTGATCCCTATACCATGTATAAGAATCAAAACTTGATTTATTTGACTGCTCAAACGGAAGCTTGTGTTGATTATTGGAAGTTACACAATATTAGGTTCAACTTTATGATCTCTTTAAAGTAAGCAGTTGCAAGTGTTTTAAAGACAATATCTGATACATGTAAATGGTCCATCTCGCTTTTGAATTAACAAACTATTTACCATAAAGGTTATACACCTGTTATTTAAATTGTAGAGGACTTGGAAATAATGCAATTCAAGAATCGAAATATCTGTATTTTTTTTGGGGAAATTAGAAATTAGGGGGGGGGGGGCAATTTTCTGTCGTTATTAGTAACAGGTAGAGTGTCCTTGCTAATCATAGATCATGTTTATTTATTTTATTTTTTTTGTATTTTTTCTTCAGGCTCCAGCTAGCTTTGATCGAAAAATTAAACCTTTTAATGCAGAAAAGGTACATACCTTTGTTGTTACATATACCTGCATTTAGTGTACAGAACTTCTTCTTAATTTATTCTTGTTCTGACATGCATGAAACATTTGCCACTGGACATTACAAGTCAAATGCAACAATTAATTAGCAAACTTTTACAGAATCTTTTGAGTCTTGCATACTTAATGACATCGTGCACCTCCTGTTTTATTTATTGGGGACTCAGACCTTAGCAAAAAAGGGTCTTTGCAACATTTACAAATTATTGACAAATTATGTTTGGATTTCATAAATCTGCTTACCACTCCTCTTGAAATGCTGGTACTGATAGATACTTCAACCAGATTTGCATTTTAATTGTCAATGAACAAATTCATGGTATTTTATTGTGTTATATCGACAGAGGCAGATTTAGAGGGGGACCCAGGGGACCTGGGCCACCTTTTTTAGGAAAAATTTGGTTGATTATATAGGAATTCACTGAAGCATGACCGTAGCTGGCCCCCTCTTAGGCAGGGATTGGGCCCCCACTTATGAAAATTTCTGTATCCGCCACTGGCTAATTCTGTCATTTAATTTACTTTGCAAAAATAAGTTAGCAAAAATATAAAACTTGATGATGGTGAATAATGTTTTGAAGGAATCTTGATAAACGACCATGGACCACCAAATTTTCACCCCAATATCATCAAATTTGTATTTTTTGTGGTCCTGTAAAGATTTTTTGAGAATTCTGGGTAATTATGTGTAGAATTGCCACGTCGATAGGATCCTTCTATAGCAGTGTAGATATTATTATACATTTTGTATGATCAAAATGTAAAAAAATCATCATATTTCTTGTGTGAAAATTGAATATCCTAGATTCTCTAACATATTGTAATGTATATATTCACTTTTTTAGGCCTAAAATATGATACTTTAGATCAGTCAGTGGAGAAATTAATAGAGCAGCTAAAGTTTTATATAATGTTTATGAAAAATATAAGGTGAACATTTGTAAGTTTACATGTCATCTATAGGAGTGCCTTGAGTCAGTTGTTTACTTTATACATGTATATAAGTTTCTACATGTATATCAAAAATTTTATGAAATTTAAGTTCAAAAAGTTTTTTTTAACTTGTACATGTATAACCTGCCTTATGTAACATCTAAAATATATTACAGTTCTCAATTTGTATAACAAATTTTAATTTAATTAAGTCTTCAAACTGAACGTGACAGGCCCACCAGCCCAGCTACTCTTTTTAACTAAAAATCTTCTGATTGAAATTGATCGTAAGATATACTGAAATGTGTACATGAGTTTCAAGAGCCACTGGCTGCTAAAATTCTTAAGGGTTACGAGGCACTAAAATGAAGGTGCAGGTGGGGTAAATAGCAGAAACACAAATATTTTTCATTAAAACATTTGTGTTTTTATTTTTAAGAAGTTTGAAAAATTTAGACACCCATGGCATTAGCTGTTGTGATGTTTTGTTTTTCACTTCTTTTTTTTCAAAGACAGAGAATATTGGGCACTGAAAATAATTAACGCTTAATTTTGCTATCTCAGCTTTTTGCAGAAGTGTTGTTGAAAATGATATTTTGGAAAATTACTGCAAAGTCAAAACTTTATTCATTCATTATGTCATGTATTATAGTATCTTAATTTTGATATACATATATATATATTAAAACAATATACATTGTACATGCATTGGGGTTCCTCTCAAAGAAAAACAGCCCATTATTTACAATGAAAACAAACAAAGTCTCCGACTGTTCCATATGGTTTTTGTTTGTTACTAAAGTCAGATTTCAAATAACTATGATAATATTTGATTTTTACATGTATTTACATTCACTGAATCACTGTCCTTGGAAATATTTATTAATGAATGTCTGTGGGCAAAAAATGGTGGGGGTTTACAATTGTTTGTAGCAATGTAGATACAATGTGCATACAATAATAATTTACATTTTCATTGAAGGATTGAATCACAGTGTTTTAACATCATATTGCTATATACATGTATATGGGAGGTTTTGAACTCTTTATTTATATGTTATGTATGTAGGTCTATAATAGATACATGTACATATAATAGAAATCTACATGTTCATTTAAGGATTGAGTCAGTGTTTTAATATCATAATGCTATATATATATATGGGACTGGTTTTGAACTCGATCTTTATTTATAAAATTGTGGGTCTATAGATACATGTACATACAATTGTGATCTACATTTTCATTTAAGGATATATTGAGTCAGTGTTTTAAAATCATATAGCTATATACATGTATATGGGGGTTTTGAACTCTTTATTTATATGTACGTCTATAGATACATGTACATACAATTGTGATCTACATTTTCATTTAAGGATATGTTTTGAGTCACTCTTTTCACATCAAATTGCTATATATACATGATATAATGGGAAGTTTTGAACTCTTTATTTATATGTAGGTCATATTTGATTTACATGTATGAAGTCAACATGTATAAATGTAAATGTGTTGAAAGATTGCACCTTGATTAACTCCAGTAGAAATTGACTGTATAATTAGATAACAATATAACATGATGTTATAATGCAAACATTTCCTGATCCAATTGGATATTATGTAAATTTCTTTCATTCCATTCTTGGATCAAATTGGGCGTAGAGTGAGCATATGCTCCCTTTTGAATGCAAAAGAAATTAAAAAATCTATTTTTTTACACGATATAGTATAAAACAATGTATGTTGAATTGTATACAGTATCATGCCTGACTCTAAATAAAATTTACTTACTTACTTACTATGTACACCATATACATTTTTTATAAAGTATTAAATCGTCCAAAAGATTTTTTCACTGTGGTCTGCTTGGCAGTACATGTCTTCAAATACTGCACATGTACAAATGAACTGGGTATATTAATAAGCAGGCTCTTTATAAAATAATTCTGGATTGACTTCTGAATTCTTTTGTCTATAATGCTATAATAAGGACTCACCATCATCCTAAAAATGAATGAACTATTTGCCACTGGACATTAAGAAAAAAAAGAAATCATATAGAGCAGCTTCTATGAAAATGATAATAAAATCTGATACATAAAAATGTACATGTAGTTGAGAACATTTAGAACAGGTATCCCTCATTTGGTTGATTTGAATTATGGTGTTTTAACGCTTCTTTTTAGCACCGCTTTCGGGCTATTTCGTGGTGGCCAGTTTTTATTGTTGGAGGAAGCCAAAGTGCCTGGAGTCAACCTCCGACCTTTGATAAGAAAAACTGACAATCCTCAGTCAATTAATCAGAGTCGAGTGCACTCGCACAAGCAGGATTTCAAATCACAACCACTGATAGGGTTGACTGGCTACTGAGTGATTACAGTAGTAAGTACTTAGAACACTCAGCCACAGAGGTGGCATAATCTGTTTAAAAACAGTGTTTTGAATGTCTCATAATTCTTTAAGATAACATGTGAATCTAGATTGTGTATCTTGTTTTGAAATCTTTTAAGTCCCCCCTCCCCTAATTTCAGGGGTTGAGGCAAAAACTGTTTACAGACGTGATAGACCTGTTTTGAAATGTCTTAAAATTCTGAAAAGATAACCTGAAGATCCTTGTTGTATTTCGTTCTGAAAACTTTTAAACCTCCAAAAAATGTACCTCCTAACCCCGTATTTCAGAGGTTGTGGCAAAAGTTAATAGACATGGTTAGAATGTCTTAACATTCTGAAAAGATAACCCTGTCTGGATAGCCTATAGATCATCTATGTATCTTGTTTTGAAACTTTTTAAGTACCCCCGTAATAATACCCCTCAATACCGCTGTTACTTGATTCTTCAGGTCACAGTTTTCTACATTAATTGAGCTGATGTTTTCAATGACTCAACCTTCGTGTGCCTTTCTCTTTTTATATCCTGTCCTTTTAAATTAAAAGATAAAATTATAGTGCTTACAAGATTATGTGTAACCTGACGCAATCAATACATTAGCCTAAATTATCTTGTCAAATCCAAATAAATAGTCCTTTTCTCTTCTCAAGTCTTTTTTATAATTGCCTTGTAGATTGTTCATCTGTCATGCATATAATTCAAATGTATGTATGTTTTTCAACATATTAAAGCATGTGACTCCATCTTTTCACAAAAAATCTTATGAGTAAAATACTTGTAAGTTGTGAACATTTAGGTATAACTTCGATCAATTTATCAATTTTAAGCGTTAGATTTTAAGTGAAAAGGGGTGCTGGAACCTATCAATGATTTGACAATGACAGACATTAGTACATTAACATTAATGAGTAGATATAAACCTGTTCTTCTATGAGGTCCAGATAGACCTTTTTCAAGAAGTTGGTCTTAACCCTTAATTTTTCTGAGTTTCATGATCATGATGATATGGTCCATATTTTGTTGGAATTTTGGACTAACATTTATCAAGACTTGGGAATAAAATGATTATTTTTGGGGGGATTCAGTCAAAAATGCTTTATTATTTCATGAATTCAGAATGTCACCCTCTCTATAGCTGATTCCTCTTGTATGGGAAAATTGGTTAACTTATTTTTGCCAACGCTTTTTTTATTAGAATATATGATGTATTAAGTGAAACATGTTGTAAAGTGGCCATGGTTGAAGAACAAATTAAAAGATAAGTTTTTGTTGCAGTTGTGGTGTTCTTTAGGCTCGTGTTGAAAGATGTACATTTGCAGGAGTTTTGTGAGGGCCGATATCTAATTAAACCTTGATTGGTTATTATCTGAGGATGTACTGGGGTAGTTACTTTTAAAAGTTACAAACTTTTAAAGTCTTATTTTGGAAGCTGCAGAACGGTAGCTCTTAGGTCCTTATGTTATTTTTTTTGACTATTGGTGGTCTATTGAGTAGTGACTTGAGACTCTAAGTTCTAATGTTGGTAGCTTCATTATAAGTTCTTGACTGGTTATTATCTGCTGGTGTGCCATTTCTGGAGAGCCAAACAGTTTTAACAATTTTCTATTTAGCTATCATCAATAGTCTTTTGAGTATTCTGAAAGTTTCAATGTTGATAGATCCATAGTTCTTGATTGGTTATATTATCTGCAGGTGTGCCATTTCTGAAGAGCCAAAAGTTTTAAAGTCTTTATATTTAGGTAGCATCAAAGTCTTTTGAGTATTTAAGGTGGTACCCAACACCTTAACTAAAATTAATTTGGCTCGTTTAATTTTCTTAAAATTTTGACAGAGTATTTACTTTGACCCTTTGACAAAAATATGAAAATTTCAAAATATTTGAACCAATCGTTTAATCAGAAAAATTACACTGGTTATATAGCAGTTTGACAAACACTTATTTTGATCATTGAAAAGCTTAATATTCCCTTAACAACACAACGTAATTAAAACGTTTTGCTGATTTTACAGAGTTATCTCCCTGTAGTGTTAGGTACATGTACCACCTTAAGAACACTATTCTGAAAGTTTAAATGTTGATAGCTTCAAAGTTTTTTTTTTTTTAAGTCTTCAAGTCGTAAGTGGATATCTGGAAGTTGTTATGATGGTCTCAAAGTCACTTATTTAGGTTATCTGAAAGTCTTGTATGATGATCATGATTTTATGAACATCTTTAAAAGAGGGACGAAAGATACCAAAGGGACAGTCAAACTCATAAATCTAAAATTAACTGATAACGCCATGGCTAAAAATGAAACAGACAAACAGAAAAACAATAGTACACATGACACAACATAGAAAACTAAAGAATAAACAACACGAACCCCACCAAAAACTAGGGGTGATCTCAGGTGCTCCGGAAGGGTAAGCAGATCCTGCTCCACATGTGGCACCCGTCGTGTTGCTTATGTGATTACAAATCCGGTAAATAGTCTAATTCGGTAGGTCACATTCATGAAAGATTTAAAGTTTCGATAGTCTGAAAGTCTCATGTACTTTAGTAATAAAGCTTGAAGTCTATTATTTTTGTAGTCTTACAGTATTATTTTTGATAGTCTGAAAGACGTCTGTCATTTGGGTACCTCAGTTAGTTAATGTAAGTCATATTTGGTCATTAAAAAAGGGAAAATATACAATCAGAAATATAATTGAGATCATGCCAGAATCTTAGCAAGGGCCAGTGGTTGTATAATACTTTTGAGGCCTCACCCGAGAAATCAGGAAATTCTGGTGAAGGTTTTAAATCATTATGAAACTTACAATTTCAATAATTTTGTTTGTTTTTATGCCCCACCTACGATAGTAGAGGGGCATTATGTTTTCTGGTCTGTGCGTCCATTCGTCCGTCAGTCTGTCTGTCTGTTCGTTCGTTCGTCCGTCTGTCCCGCTTCAGGTTAAAGTTTTTGGTCAAGGTAGTTTTTGATGAAGTTGAAGTCCAATCAACTTGAAACTTAGTATACATGTGCCCTATGATATGATCTTTCTAATTTGAATGCCAAATTATAGTTTTGACCCCAATTTTATGGTTCACTGAACATAGAAAATGATAGTGCAAATTTCAGGCTAAAGTTTTTGGTCAAGGTAGTTTTTGATGAAGTTGAAGTCCAATCAACTTGAAACTTAGTATACATGTGCCCTATGATATCATCTTTCTAATTTAAATGCCAAATTATAGTTTTGACCCCAATTTTACGGTTCACTGAACATAGAAAATGATAGTGCAAATTTCAGGTTAAAGTTTTTGGTCAAGGTAGTTTTTGATAAAGTAGAAGTCCAATCAACTTGAAACTTAGTATACATGTTCCCTTTGATAAGATCATTCTAATTTTAATGCCAAATTAGAGAATTTATTCCAATTTCATGGTCCACTAAACATAGAAAATGATAGCGCGAGTGGGGCATCCGTGTACTGTGGACACATTCTTGTTATTATCCAATGTTTGAAATGTTTCCCAATTCATTCTAAAATCACTTATTAAGACCCAGGTATTGTTAAAGAGGGGGGTTTGAGGGGTCCTGATCCCGAAATCATGCTCAGGGCCCGAATTTAAAGAAATTTAAATCCTGACATCCTGAACTTCTAAAAGAGAATTCCAAGATCCCGAAAGGGTCAATCCTGAAATCCCTAGCTTAAAAACACCTGATCCTGACATCCCGAAAAAAGGTCCCCTCTTCAAATAGACACGCAAGAGAGACCCACATACATCAGGTGTGTTTTCAAGATTATGAAAAAGGGGGAACCCAACAAGAGGGACGTAGTAATGCCCTTTACCATCAGGCGTCAAACGGTCATTTTTGGGTAATGTTAGGGTCAAATTGGTTAAAATTTTACCGTGATTCGTCAAAATATCATTATCGTAATTGGTCATAGGTGTCATAACCACTTATGATAATCAATTTACATTAGCATCATTTTTGGAAAAAAATTAATGTGTTGAGTAAAAATCAGTTGATTTTTTTATCATCTAGGCCTATTAAAAATAAAATATTGTTTGTTTCCCCAATCCTGATCGACCCTACAAAAATGGTGCTACAGTACTCATAAAATTTTATTGTCCAATACTAGGTCAAATATTATTTTATTCATTTTGGATTTTCAGGCTTGCCTGAGATCATCCGATAATGTTCAGTTTTTTGAAAAATGAAAATATTTCCCTACCTGCATGTACCTACCCACAACTGGCTTGGCAGGGTCGGGATTGGGGAAACAAACAATTTATTAGTTTAGGCCCTAAAAGAAAGTGTACATGTTATCGTCATGCACAAAATATTACCATTAAGGTCATTTGGCAAGACTTTTTACTGTTATTCGTCATGAAATACCCCCATTACTACCCTCCAACAAGACAACCTTCAGAGTAGAATGCATTGTATAATCATGATTAAAAGGTCTTATAAGGAGGACTAGGCCTAATTGGCCCCTAAATTGGCCTCTTTCAAGGGGGACTTAGGCCTTGTGAGCCCCCTAAATTGACCTCCTGTAAGGGGGACTAGGCCTTGTGGGCCCCCTAAATTGGCCTTTGTTATTGGTGAGAGGAGATTGATATATTTGTACCCTTTATTCTTGTATTGTTGACAAGGAAGTAAAAACACATGCTACATCAAAGTACTTTTTTCTCAAAAATTAGTGTTTAACAATAAACAGCTGTTAACGAACAAAATCAATATTTATACATAATTTCTGGAATCTATTAAACGAATAAATTTGGTTACATGTAGGGCAGTTTTTGACCCAGAGTGTCCCAGAAATTTGTGCTTTTGTTCAAGATTTTTCTGTTTCCTCATGTCTTTGACCCAAAATTTCACAGAAAATTTGTGCTTTTGGTTCAATATTTCCCTTTATCCAAAGTCTTAGATCTAAAATTTAGACTGAAATTTGTACTTTCTGTTCAAGATTTTCAATTATATGTAACCTTGGATGTATTTTGAATCAAAGTTAACAATAAAATATATATAACAAAAATATCTTATTTAGTCGTAACATTCATTGTAACTTCACAATACAAGCACTTTTAGATTGTTTAATTGTTTCCTTCTTGCTAGAAAAGCTGGAATTTATATACAGTGTAACCTGACTGTTAACTGACACACTGGGGGACCCGAAAAAATGTTGGATTAGGCAGGGTGTCAAAATACTCAGTTTTTTTTCTGCAAGGGTAGGTATATTTTTGGACCAGAAAAAATGTGTTGGTTAAAGCAGGATTTTGGAATACTCGGGTGTCGGATTAGACAGGTTACACTGTATTTATCAGCTTGCTCCTTTTAAACCTATACTGATTAATACTCTTGGGTATTTAATAAGCTGTCACAAGTCCATTTTCATAACAGATTAGAAAGTTTAATTCCAGGAATGGGTTGCTTAAATACATCCTGTTACGTAATGGTTTCTCTTAGCTAGGTTAATTATTTATCCCTTTATATGTGTTGCACAATTGTATTATAAATGTATGTAAGTGACTGATAGTTTTGTATCCCAGGCACAATTAAAAAAAAAGATAGAATTAGAAGCCAGGGAAATCAGTGATGTAAACCTCTTGAGGCCAAAAAAATATAGTTCTGTTTCCTGGCTCCATATATAACCTTAATTTTCATGCCTTCCTTGACACATTTTGATATGGACACTTTTGTATAGGCAGTTTTAAAGTTCAAAACATTTCCCTTTACTATAAATTCAGGAATTATTGCAATTTTTATTAATTCAAATTATATTGGTGCAATTGAGTGATTATCGCATTAGCAAAAACTCCCAATCTGCTAACGTAAATTCAGAAGTTATTGAGAGGTTTTTATTATTGTGAAAAATGCAATTGGGTGTTAGGTCCAATAACAAAAATTTACGTTCTGCTATCTGGTTTATAAAGATCTATATACAGATTCACCTAAATTGTAATATCTTAGTTTTCACATTTGTGTGCATTCACAAAAATAATACACAATTATTTCTGAAATGACAGTAATCAATGTATGCAGTGAATATTTAATTGGAAAAATTAAATTAAATACTACATTGTACCTGTACATGTATGAAGCTGTACCTAGAAATAATTTTTTCAAGTCAGGTCTTTGGCTGAAAACAATTAAATATATTTTTATAGCCTGAACAGATTACCAAATTAAAAATGCATGTAAATAAATTATGGATGACGAATTGAATGCATAAAATCATAATCTATGGGTTTAATTCATTTAGATTTTAACATATTTGGAGACAAATTTATTATTTTTATGATGGATATAAAAATCACAATATGAATTTTTATGACTTAATTGTCATGCTTCAAGTGTGAAATTCTCCATATAACTATTTGAATAGATTAGTTTGAGGTACTATAACAATGATAATAAAACTATTGATTTAACGAAACTATTTTATAACGAAATAATAGGGAATTTATTAGATATTTATCAAAAGTTCCTCTGAAGTAGGGGATAATTCTTGTACAACTGTTCTTTAAGTCCTACACCTGACATTCCTGATTTTACCAGGAAAAACCTTATTTTTTTTGTCCCCACATAAGCAGGAGGGGGCATTAAGTTTTACCCTTGTCTGCAAGTCCCAAAGTTGATTCCCATTCTCTAACATTTAGTTTGCCTAAAACAAATGTCATGAAACTAAATACAGAATGCTTATTGCCTCAAAACACAAATCAAGGTTGAATTGTGGTGGGGTTGATTTTACCGTTGTAGAGTTATGCCCCTTTACAAAAATGCTGAATTCTTTGTTTCAGTTCTCTATTTTAAGTAATGTTTTAGTCAGCAATCTTCATATATGGAGGAAATAAAGATAATCTATCCTCCTAGGTGAGGCTTGTTAAATAGCAGAAGTGGCCCTATAAGAATTCCTTCAATAGAATTTCTCAAAATTTTACAAAAATTAAACGATACTGGCAGTGCGGATTGTGGCTACAAAATTTATCCTGAAGACTTAGAGTCAGATGTTTTACGCATGTGGTAACTTCAAAAATGTTGTGCCATATTTTATTCATCCAGTATTTCTCCATCTGTCAGCAATTCATAATTATTTGAGCCTAATTAATTTCTCTCCATCGATGTGATATATTGACATTGAACAGCCTGTAGAAAAATTACAAAAATTCAAAACGTTATCATGGCAATGTTATCTTGCAGGTCTAAATCATTTTTTTTTTCAATTTAATATAAGATTTCTCTAATTTTTTCTATAAATGAACTTTATCTAATACCTAATAGAAAAATAAAATAAAAAAGAGGGGTTACCGATCATTTATGCTCACAATCTGCCTTCGAAAGAAGCATACATTTTTGTAAAGGTACTGTTTTCTGTTGAACTAATAGGAGAAAAAGAGGTAATATTGAAATTAAAAAAAAAAACCTAATTACAGAAATCGCTTAAATTTTATAATTTTTTAGTTTATATATAGCTTATTTGAAAACAGTAATAAAAAATATAGGTCACCGATGAGTTTGAAAAAGATATTTCAATTTTAATGCCAAACATTAGCATTTTTACACCAAAGGGAGATAATTTGGAGCTTTTTTAATGATATAAACATTTTAAAAGTCATCTGGGGTCAAACCAAATGTTTTTTGGGTTAATTTTTGTATCATATCATGAAGTAATAACTAATAGTGAAATAAATATAATTTGCTATGAAAAAACAAATGTTTCTTTTTTTGCTGAAATTTTTGTACCTGAGAGCCTCCTTAATATCTTGTATGAGGAGTCAACTTTTGTCATGCAGTCAAAATAAAATCTAGAATTGGAACGATGATAAAAATAAAACATACAATATATGTACATTGTACTTGTAGCTACATGTATACACATCTGTATACATAGTCAGGGGTAGAGAAGTTCAGACATACCCTATATTATAAATATAAATAATAAATAAATACTAAATATTTTATTATAGTGTCACATATTTGATCATACAATATATATATACAACAATTCATAATTAACAAACAGAGATTCAAGTACCAGCCTCTTGTTATGCTTCAAAATGGCTGTATATCTGAAATTAGCTGATTTCTTGGTATATAATACTGTAAAACATCAATGTAAAGAGAGAAAAGTGTTAAGACTAAATTGTCACAATTGTTGTTAGGAATAATTAAACTACCTGCCCTTTAGTTTCCCCCTAAAACACCTGTTTAAAGTTAAATTAGTTTCTGTAGGCACTTTTGGAAGTGAATCTAAAAAAAAATTGCAGATGGGCCTAATAATTCTGAAGGTAAACATTTGAGCCACCCCTTTCATCCTTTTAATGATAATTAATAACTGCCAATCTCCCCTGAGAAAATAACACTCTTTTGTTAGGGCCAAGAATTATCTTACATGTCTAAGAAGCAATTTAAATCATATTTATATTATTTCTTAGAAATTAAATTACCCTAAGATGAATGTAAGATACCCCTTCAAATACTTAAAAGTTGTTTAGGCAATTAATTAGGCTGACATATATTTTCAGAAGCTGGGAAGATCTAGCTGCAATAGACAGAAAATTTCTAAAAGGATATAAAAATTAAGATAATATCTCTTTATCTGCCCGTCTAAAAACCAAATTAACCATGAAAATCTGTGCATGTTTCATCAAACAAGTGTAAACATGGTGGGCTTTTTTTTATAAAGTTGAATGTGCATTTTTTGTATGACATGAGGGTTTCCATTACCATCCTGAAAATCTATGCATCAAACAATATGTCAAATCAGCATTTATTGTGACACTATTAATTTATTGTTTTAAGTTTTATATTGCTGATCAATGCATAAATGTAAACACAAAAAACAATAATTGAGGGAAAAATTAGATGAAATAAGATAAATAAATGTCAATTGCCAGATTTTCCAATTTTTTATAAGTTATATAATGAAACAAATTTTTCGATGATTAAAATGATATCTAACAGCAGTATGTGTTCCCATGGTGTTCCTAAACTAAACCAGGAAGAAATAAAGATTTTTTTCAGTTTAGAAAGATTTCATCCAATCATATACATCCAAAACAATGCATATTTATGCTGAGTTCACACGTAATTCGAATTCGATTCGCATTAACTAATTCAAATTAGTTTAAATCGCATTCGAAATGTTTAACGTCCTAACGTCAATTCTAATTCGAATTGGAATGCGCGTCAAATTCGCTTTACTGTCCTAACGATGTTAACTTTTAATTCGGATTAACAAAAACGTAATTCTAATGCGAATTGGCCAATATAAATTAGAAAAGAAGAGTGAGTGAACGCGATTAGCGAATTCAATTCAATTCGAATTAAAGGTACGTGTGAACGAGGCATTTTAATGACATACAGCTGTATAAAAAACCTAGGGATTCACCGATAACAAATTATGCAATCTTGAGATCTATCAATAAGCCTTGAAAATTCATCCCTCTAAGCTTTATATTGCTCATCTGACCAGTGGATTATTTGACCACCATTCATGAAAAAAGTAATTGGACAAAGATTCATTATTAGCAATATAAGTATAGTAATTCGGAAGTCACGTGACCTCCAGGTATTTTATGATTTTTAATTTAATCTCCCAGCTAGAATAATATCTGTTGAGGAGGTGTTCCATAACTAATAATTGTATATGCAAATATAAAAGATTGCAGCAGCTTACAGGTCTGGCACTACAACACTAAAACAGTCTGTCGACCAAGTGGAAAAGTCTGGCACTATATCAGACAATGGGGGCAGCTACAGTCTTACCTCCCAGTGTGGCAGTCTGTCATTATTAACTCTACTTGAATACCAATCCAACCTCTACTTTATTTTTTATCTTAGGTACAAGCAGTCCTTTCAAAAATGACTTTTCTTTGTCAACTTATTTCTGTCAACGTAACTAGTTGGCTGTATTACAAGTCTTCATAATGTGCGATAAACAAATTACACTTACTGTATGGTTATCCTTGAAGATGTATTTCTGATGAAGTACCCGTAATTAAAGAAGTATTTCTGGATAAGTACCATTAATTATAGAAGTATTTCTGGATAAGTACCATTAAAAAAGTATTTCTGTTTAAGTCTACCTTTAAAAAAGTATTCAGCTTTATTAGTCACCTTTAAAGTCAAGGTAGTTTTGGTTAAGCTCCCTTAAACTCACCCCTTTTTTGGTCAAACGTCCTTGAAGAATTTGTTTATTTGGCTTAAAGCACATACTGCAGAGTCCAAAACTTTTTTTCTTTTTATGTCCCAGCCAAGACAGACAGAGCTTTAAGAGTAATATCATTGTCTGTATGTATGTTCGTCCTTCCAATGTACATCCCAACTTAGTCTTCCCAAAATAAGTTTCTGTTCTTCAACTTTAATTTGCCTCAACCACATGTTATGAAACTTATACATATTATTACTAGTACCACAAAATTCAGATCAAGTTAGAATTTGGGTGGCATATCACTTTGACTTTTCCAGAATGACTATATATTGAAAACTAAGAGGTTCACATAATAATTGTTGTTGGCCCAACAACATGTCACCCAATATTGAAAAATACTATCTGCATTATGTGTTAATTTCCATTACATTTAATTTCTTTGTCTATGATCTTATATTATATATATGATTGTACATTTTCTGTCCATAGAAATTGATTTTGCGTTCAAAAGGAGAGGAATTTGTATAAGTGACTTAATTGTCACTTGTTTTCCAATCGGTGTATTATATTTATGTACATATTTATTTATCTGTTTCTGAATAAAATATTGTTTACACACTAAATGCAGAAAAAAATCATGCAGCTGGTTATTCATATAAAAACTAAAGTTTTTGTAGTAATGTCATATGGGTGTTGACTTTAAGACTTTGTAGATAAAACTTTCCTTTGTTTCCCCATCATAATTCAGACTCTGTCATATGTAATTTGGATCAAACCACATCACAGGGTAATAAACTTGGGCATGGTACCAGCATTTTCTCTGCACCTTTAACAAATACAATGAACTTTGAAGGTAATTTCAACTGACAACTTAATTTTAAAATGACTGTGTAGTCTTTTAATGTGAATCATAAAAACCAGGTGATTGTGACCTTGGATAACCTCCCCTAGGTCTAACCTGTTCTCAGGTAAAACAGAGCAATTTCTTATCTGCAACCACTATGAGAGATCAATATATTCTTTGCATCTTGTGAAACTTTATATCATGATAAAAGGTTTGAAGGTCGAAAAGGTCATGTCATGAGATCAGTTTAAATTATTGTTTATCAAAACTGCATAGGAACTCTTTTGAACTTAACTATGGCTAGTAAAACATAATGTCAACATTTTGATCTTTTAAAACTTTTTAAAATTGTGGACTTCTTGACATACTAAAATTAAAAGCTTGGAGATCATGGAGATAGCCTAGGAGATTATCTGTATGAGGGTAGTCATGGGGGAGATTTAACATTATTTTTATATAGATTTGGTTGAAGGACAACTATTTGATTTTCTGGGGGAATACCCCAAAATCAATCCCCTTTATCTTTTACACAGGTTTGAATTTAAAATGTCCAGATGTCCAGTTATAATAGACTAAAATAAAATTGAGAAAGGAAATGGGGAATGTGTCAAGCGACAACAACCCGACCATAGAGCAGCAACAGCCGAAGGCCACCAATGGGTCTTCAATGTAGCGAGACATTCTTGCACCCGGAGGCACCCCAGGCCCCTTAACAAATATGTATACTGTTCAGTGATAATGGATGTCATACTAAACTCCGAATTATACATAAGAAACTAAACTTTAATGTTGCCCTAAATTCATTTAGTTAACTGTTTGCAGGAACTGCATTGATAACAAAATCTGTTCTATCCAATGGTCATACAATCCAGTCCCCTCCTCAGATCGTAACCCTTAAGTAGCAAAGATAATGTAGTGTCACCTCAATACATATATCAGGGGCGCAAATTTTATTTTTGCCGAGCGGAGCGAGGCGAAAATATTCTGGAGGTTTATTTAGGTTAAATTATTGAAATATTCTTCTAAAGGGGTAAAATGTAGATATCTCGAACTATTGTGTGTTAAAATTAGCGAGGAATTAAGAGGCTGTCCAAGTAAATACCAGGCAAATCCTATGATATGGGCGGTACAACATAATTTTTTTCCCACTGAATTTTGGGTTCCATTGCAATGTTTATATCATACAAAGGATATATATGTCAAAGATATTTTTGAATCAACAGTGGATGGCTCAGAAAATGATTTTAAAGTTCACTAACAATGCAACAAAATTTTGTACAAACTGAAGAATTATCTCCCCTTTTCAATGAATTTTTAGTGCTTTCTGTGTATTGTTTTTTCTCTTTATTTGTTGCAGTTAATAAAAAACAAAATTTAACTTTGAGAAAGAATGAATTTGTGATATGAAATAAATGAAAAAAAATTGAAAACAAAAAATGTCATGTGCCATCCACTGCCTGGTTTTTCCATGGACACCCTCTTAAAGTTTCAAGCTGAAAACGCCTTAATCCACACCTGACAACAATCTACAGATAGACGGGGGGACAGACGGACACAAAGTGAGACGAGACAGATCACAATTGCTCACCTGACCAATATATTTTTCAAACGAAAAGTTCTACTTTTACCAGCGATTTTTAATTGTCCTTTCATACTATCTGTTTTTTACTTTTTTGATTTTCGGAGGTCGTGCCAGACTGTACTGTGTTCGCCACAAACAACTAAAATTAGAATGAGATGCATTTACGCAGTTATATTTATTTTCTTGGGATCCCAAGCACACATTAATACGATACAGAATTCGGCTAAATATTTAGGTTGCAAGTGAGAAATAAATATAGACACAGAGATACAAATTAATAAACTAACCTTTCGCTTGCAACAGTATTTCTATCTTTCATTACGGATATTATAAAAGAATCTCACCTGCCGACTGTTTTCTTGACCGTGTCATGATGAAATTGTGAAAGTGAGTAAGGGATGTTTTGGAACTTCGATTATCAAACAAATTGATTATAAAAAACGCAAACATTTGTTTTTACTTTAACTGCTAAAAACCTATTATATTTGTCATCAAACGCAGCTCCGCGTTTGACACCTTCCTTTGAAATTATTTATAGAACTTTAATAAAGCGTAGGTCAGTTGATAAGTAATCACGTTGATTCTGTTAAACTGACTGTTTTATATACTTTGAATGTTAAAAAAGATTTAATGGTCTCTTCTGATATTTTAATATGTTGAAGTCAACCCATGCTTTGTAAATTTTAGGGGGGGCGCACGCCCGCCACGCCCCCGCCTAAATCCGCCCCTGTATATACATGTATGTTACAAAACTAAGTCCTCTACTTGATCAGTGAAAAATTGAGTATATATTTATGTAATTTTAACATAATAATTCAATTTTAATTTTCTGTGCAGGACCTAGTAATCAAGGGATCTGGCACTTAAAAAGTCTTCATTTTTATTAGACATTTTGAAAAAAATACATTTTAAATGAAGAGAATCTAGAAAAATGTTACTTTGTTCTGATCTTGTCTTCAGTCATTTACTTAAGTTAGAAATATGTGAATCATTTAAAAATATATGTTACAAATTAACCATGTAAATATGTGTCATTTTACACCTTAAAGGGTTGTACATATATCTTATTTAAATTTGCCTTCCGTCTCTAGAATTTTGTTTTGACTTACAAAGGTCATTATACTTTCTGTATCGGAATTGTACCGAGTACTTAATTTGAACCCATTTTGTAAACAAAGTTGTTTTAATTTTACAGGATTTCCTGGAGATTTTAATAAAAACAATAATATTATTGTTTATAATTTGCCACTTTGGGTTTCAACATAATTAAACTTAATTAATTTAAATAAACAAAAATGGTCACATTATATATTTTACAGAAAAAGTATTGACGGATAAAAGTTAAAAGTTCTGTAAAAATGAGAAAGTAAAATATAAAAAGCCATTTCTTACAACATACTAAGTAAGCATTGATTGAATTACCAAATTGTTTTAAAAAAAAAGGGGGGGGGAAAACAAACTTATAACATCTTTTATTCGATGATTACGAATGTAAAATTATGCATGGTTATATTCAAGGCTTCTCCTTATTGCAGATTCTTGGGTAGTTTGGTTGTCAGTTGAATCAAACCCTTTCTTTATATGATTCAATATCTATTCAAAATTAAATTTGTGGAACTATTATTCAGTAAAGAAGCATATTAGTGTGCTTATAGGATACCCATAAGTTATACATCTGAAAGAATTAGATTTGACTTGAATTAAAAGTTGACCAGAAAGTTAAATGTACATTGTTATTTCGGGTCCTTTTTCTAGCTGAGTATACTGTATGGGCTTTAATGATAATAATGCTCATTGTTGAAGGCCTTATGGTTACCTAAAGTTGTTAATTTCTGTGTCATTTTGGTCTTTTGTGGAGAGTTGTCTCATTGGTAATCATACCACATCTTTTTTATATGATATATATACATGTAAAATTTACCTTATAAATATATGTCATGTTAGTCGTTCAAGGGCATGTACATGTATGAGGGTGTGGATGAGAACTACAGAAAAGAGAATAATAGGTAAAATGGACTTGGTGCAGAATATAGGGTAAAAAAATAAAGAAAAAATACGGAAATAAGTATGAAATATTAGGAAGCAAGTGTTGCTAAAATATAAAGAAAAGTTAATATTGAATACAATAATCCATAGCAAAAGAGTAGGGAAATGGACTAAAATATTATAAAATACAGAAAGAAGGACTGGACCACCATTCAGACACTCATATTTTATTTGGTTTTATCATACTTCATGTAAAAATGCCAGATTTTGATTGGCTAATACGAGGGAGAAAATTTGCTCTTTCCCATGGCTGAGGGGCTTCGCCCCACAGTTGACAATGTTTTATCGTGGTACCAAACGGCTCTATCACCCTCTCTGACAGCTACAATGTATGTGTTATTTATATATTGCCTTCTTCCTCCCCTAAAATGCTTTTAATTTGGCTGGTATTATATTTGTATCTTAAGTTTCAAAATTGGTCTAAACTTAAATTTGATTAATTACGTTTTTTAAAATGTCTTGAATTAAGAACGCTAAACAAAAATGATGAATGGCTCTGGCAAATATATGTCACATTATACCTTGAAGGGCATGCATAAAAGATCTTTTTAAAATCTTATGTAGAGAGTCAATGTGTATGCGTAGTTTGTTAATGGGCTAAGATTTGATAATTTATAGCATGTAGATCAACTTAAATGCACTTAAGATAACAATTCTCTACTGGTGACATTTAAGTTTTTACCTGTAATCAACAGGTTATTAAGTCAGTGTAACACCAGGGAACAGGTGTCAAACACACAATTTATAGACTTAATTTATTCTTAGTATTATTTAACTTTTAAAAAAAAAAATTTTAGGTCACAAAAATCCTGGTGACTAAAAGTTTTCTAATTAATTTCATAAATTAAATCCTTTGTGCATTTTTCTTACTATAATTTATGTAAACCTTATATGCATATTGATATTTATCTTGCACATGAAAAAGAACACATGATGAAATTGAGAAAGGAAAGGGGGAATGTGTCAAAACGACAACAACCCGACAATAGAACAGACAACAGCCGAAGGCCACCAATGGGTCCTCATGAATGTAGGGAGAAACTCCTGCACCTGTAGGCGTCCTTCACACGGCCAATTAAAAAATATGTATACTAGTACAGTGATAATGGACGTCATACTAAACTCTGAATTATACACAAAAAAACTACAATTAAAAATCATACAAGACTTACTAAGGCCAGAGGCTCCTGACTTGGGACATTATGATGCCTGTCATAATGTGTTCTTTGTTTGGTTTTATTTAGCTTAAATCATATCATTTGTTTTCTCTTCAATTTTTTCACATGTTTGTATCCCTCATACTATATGGAAAAATATACCACTTTCGACTTCCTTGCATTTCTGTCAAAATTTTGGTTTTATGTGAACATCATTTGTGTGTTAAGGGGCATCAAGATTATGATGGACAAAAATTACTCCCTTCCCATGTTGAGCAAGTGGTTGAAAAGTATGATGCTATATTTGGCTAATAATTTGGCGAATCCAATTCTTATAATTGTTAATAAATCATGCTGTCATTAAGGAATTGTGATTAAGTACCTTTGGAACAAACTTTATCCTGGATTATGACAATCATGAACTTTAATAGTGCAGGTATACAGGCAATCCCCTCTATCTGATAAATGAATTTATTAACAGTGCACACAGTTGAGAAGTTTTTCCAGCGAAGACCATAACTCGAAAGTGGTCTATTAAGTTTTGCTTATACATTGGCCTTTCAGTTGTTTACATCTTTGTCCGTAACAAAGGTCTTTGGTGGAACAGTTGTCTGGTCTGACAATCATACCTGATCTCCTTTTTTTTCCTTTCTCTAGATCTATAAGTACCCAACCTCATTTAATAGTGGGGCAATACTTCAAATGTATTGATGTCATAGCAAAGTGTTCAAAATGTTTGCAGAGAGTCTGTGAATCATTTATCTAGTCCCAAATATTTTTTTTTACTTAATACCAGAGAGACCGATTTTTGCTAGATTTTTCTGTCAAAGATATATTTTTGAAGAAACAAAGGAATAGGTCCGGTAAGGACCGATTTTGGACTCAAATTTAAGGTTGATCTGACGAAAGATTTAACCACTTTTTAAACTCTTAAATGTATATTTTATTTGAATTAATTAGTTTATGTGAAAGATTTTAACGGATTTAGTCATTAAAAACGATCCGATTCAAGCTCAATTAAATATGAAAAATCTACCAAATATTCCAGAAAATGTCACTTTTAAGATGGTTTTTGGTAAAAATGAAAGTGGCTGCATCCGTGTTCATCCTCAACCTTTATATGTTATGTATTATCATCAAATACAACTTACATTTCAATATCAAGGATGAACATGAATGAGGCCACTTTCGTTTTACACGAAAACCAATTAAACCATCTAAAATTAAATAAAATGCTAGAATTATGAATTAAGATTTTAGTAATTAAGCATGACTTAATGGTGCTAGTACCAGATATATGTGTATTGTATTGTCAAAAACGGCCCATATTTATGTAGCAGAAGCATTCTACTGTCCAAAAAATAACTTAAAGTTTACATTTTAACAGTTTTGTAAAACTGCTTTATTTTGGGGCCAAAAAGGGGTCTTACTGAACCTACTCCTTTATTATCCAAAAGATAATTAGATTATAATCGGTCCCCGTTATTTTTTTTCTCTGCAAATTTTTCAGTTATCTCCCTTGTGAGTGCATTTTCAATACATTTTGCCATTGTAAGTTCATAGGCATTGGATGAATTTTGAATTTTACTCATACTGTTTAAATCCAATTTGATTTTAGTAGTATTGTAACATTAAGTGAGAGTTTTTAGCTATGCATTTATGTTTTAGATTCAATGTAAAAAACAAAATGGTTTCACCCTTATGTGTATGATTGCATGATTTTTTGAAAACAGTAACATTGTTCTCTAATTAAACTGCTACCATTGGTATTTTTTCTGAGAATCTGTACTTGTTGAATGGCTGCCGCTGACATTAAAATTTAACGGTAATATCTTTAATACAGTAAACATTTTTTGGTCAATCATGCAAATAATACTTGCTATTTTCCAACCTTGATTTTGGAACCTATATTGTTCTCAAATAATCTGTCATAAATGTTTGTTTATTTTCTGCGATTCTGTGCTTGATGAATGGCTGCCTCTGACATTGCATGAAGCTTTAAATCCTAAAAAAAAATCATACATAATATATTCTGTTTGCTCGTACATTATGCCTGCTACATGTATTTGAACCTTGAATTTGAAACATACATTATTTTTTCCTGAGATTCTATCATTGTTGAATGGCTGCCTGAGTCTGACATTGAAGCTAAATCAGCCTCATTTCTTTTGTCAATGAATATATATCCTTTTGGTTCATACAGACTTACTATTTTAACCTTGATCATTTCATTTGACATTCCTATATGATGTAAAATCTTCATGTTTTTCCCATGACTAAATGGAGAAATAGAACAAAATTAGAAAGATGTTGAAGATCAATTTGTCATTTTTTTTGGCGTTTAAAAAAATGAAAAGTTATTTTCAACAATTAATTGATTTCCTTCGTAAGACTCAAAGATAGACGTTAAATTGAAAACAGTCATTTCTATACAAGGATTGAATGGAAGTGTCTGTAAATTAAGGTTTGTCTTTAGAGTACAAAACAATTGTGGTCTTGATATTGGACAAGTAATAACTTACGACAGTTCTCACTGACCAAAGCAAATTATAGCCGGGTACTAATTAAAAGTACTGTATATTTAGTTGTTTCTGTGTGCATTTATTATTAAAATCTTTGAAAAAACTTAAAAAAAGTTGTGGTTGATAGTGTCAACAATGGTGAAGGGTCGTAATGATGGTGGGTACTTTTATAACAAATAATGGTAAGAAAATCTTGCCTAGGAGGTTAATGCAAATAAAATATATAACTTATTTTGACAAATTAAGTTATTTTTTTCCCAAAAATTACGGTAACCTATAATTATTTCAGAAAATGCTATAAACATGATGTAAATATAATGCTAGCAATTTTGATGCCTCAGTTTAAGGATCATTATGTTTTTCGGTCAGTGCCTTCCGTCTGTTAGTTGGCAATTTAAGTGTTACCCTAACTCAGGTCCTTCTGTACGTAAAATCCAAACTTAATTTCTTTTCTTTAACTTTAGTATTCCTCAACCACATGTTACAAAACTAATACACATTATGATTATCACCACAAAACATATATTAAATTTATCTGATTTTGTTACTTTTGCTGTTCTAGAGTTATGTCCCTTCAATGAATGGAAAAAAATGTGTAATTTTTTGTTTCCATTCTCTTAAACTTAAGTTTGCCTGAACCAAATGTTGGACACATTCTCCATTCATTTTAGATTTTATTGGAAATAAATATTACATACATTAAAGCAGATGTATTGTTCTTTAAATTAAATGAGAACACATGCACTAAAATTTGAGGAGGAAACAAAGTTGTCATGAGATATGTTATGCTCAATAGCCTTTAATCTCCTAACTAATATACATGTAAATAGTTCTTTGAATTGTTAAAATGGCATTTAATTGTTTATTGCTCAAATATTTGATCATTACTATATGATTGATTATACTGTCATTAGTTATAATGTGTATGTTTGAAGTTTTTTCTTTTTTTTCTTGAAGCTTTTAATTTAAATCTTTAAATGCAAGGTTGATAATGAATGAGGGACATGCATTATTATTAAATTTTGAATGAGATGTGTACATATCGTAAATATTTATAAATAATCATAATTAATCAAATCCCTGCACTTAGAGACTTTATGTAAGAGGGTCTTCAACTCTTGGTGCATGTAGTTTAAAACTGTATTTTTATTTGATTTTTAAACAAATATGAAATATGAAATTTTGCCTGTCTAGTGTTTGTACATTTATTTTTTTGCTGAGGTGCTGGGTGTTGGTGGTTTGTGACATCTTTCATTCTGTCAGAGGGTCTCTGTGGCCGAGTGTCTTAAGTATTTACTACTGTAATTAAATCACTAGCCTGTCAACCTTTGCAGTGCACTGAGGTTGTGAGTTCAAACCCCGCTCGTGCTGGTGCACTTGACTCCAATCTTAATTGACAAGAATTGTTAGTTTTCTCATCAAAGGTTGGTGGTTTCTCCAGGCACTCTGGCCACTTTCTCCACCAATAAAAACTGGCCACCACAAAATAACCTGTGTTTATGCATTTTTTTTATACAAAACATTTTTTAAGAAATAATATATAATAAAGAAAAATGATTTTTCATTTGATCAGCAAACAATTGTTTTACCAGTAATAAAAAAATGATACTATAACATTGAAAAATGGACAGCCATTTTACAATAGATTTCATGGATTTATAGCCTTTAGTTACTTTAAGCGCTAAAGCAATTAAATATTAATCAATGCTAAGAACTGAGGCTAATACAATCAAATCAAAAAAGCAAAGTCAACCTAAGCAGTGATGTAGGATGGTCTCTGGGGATGGAATTAAATTGTAACATGTCCAACTTGTCTAGGGGTTAAAACAAGGAAATATTTGATTCTAGGACAATTTTGAATTCTGGAAAATTGATAAGCAAAGGTAACTTATCAGTGACGGATCCAGTTGGAGGGTTCTGGGGTTCCAATCCCTCCCTTTTTTTGATAATCAATGCATTTGAATGAAGATAAATAGTTGAACCCCTCCCCTCCTATTATCCTGGGTTAGGAATCCCCCTTTTATAAATGGCTGGATCCGCCCCTGCTTATGATGAAAACTGAACACAATTTAGGAGGGTTAATATACTAGCCATTGTGTTAACATAATTCAAAGTAGGCTTCAGTTAATTCAAACTGAAATATTAGTGAAAGCTAGTAGATTGAACCTAAGCCATGCACACCTTAAGCCCTTAGATATAAAGTTTGATAATTAAGTTTTCATCAATTTTTTTTTTTATCAATTTCCAGATTCAAGTAATACTTTGTTCTCAAATTGACTTGCTTCAATACATTTTAGTTTTGGTGAATATATGAAAAAAGACTAAATTTGGACACTCTGTATTATATTAGTTACCAGTTGCTGCTGGGCTTGAAAGTTTAAATTATAAATGTGTAGATCTCTTATATTTACCCCTGGGGAGTGGCTAGATTTCTGAAAATATCTTGCATCTAAAACTGATTTTAAGTGTAACCAAGTTGTTCAAGATCAATTCAAGTGGTACATTTTTTTGTGAAAAGCAGGGCTGCGTTCAATATCATAGCAGCTACGTAGTGCTATGTAGACTTTGACTATTGAACGTGTAGCTTTAGACTAGTTGTTACATAAATATTGTTTGCAGTTACGTAGCCGCTCCGTTATTGAACTTGACCATGGCCAGGTCTTGTCTAAATTACACTGCTATTTTTGAAGATGTACTTTTTTTAGTACTTATACTATTCTCTATTCATTATGAAGCACTTAGATTTATAATTTAGTACCATAATTTTACTGTACTTGAGATTTTGACTACAAATTGAAATTCAAGTTTCAATAGTTCAAAATAATGTACTATAAAATACAAAAGTACAATTACTTTAATTTGATAGGGAATATTTTACTTAATAAGAGCGCAATGATTGTAAATGCACTGAACTTGTACTAATAGTTTTTGCTCCTTAAATGTATTACATGTTTAAAGTAATAAACTGTTACTTACAAGTTGCAGTTCAAATTCATTACATAATGTACTGTGAAATTATGATAAGGAAAATTAGAACCATACATTCTTAGTACTAAAGATAGTATTACATTATTTAGTTTTTATTTTCAGTACTTTAAAGTTATATATAGTTCTGAAAAAGTCCACATGCAAAAGTAGCTGTGTTACAGATTATGACCATCAGGAGCATTAAATTTGTTCAGATACTTCAAGATGTTCAAGATAATTACTGTAAATTCAGAAATTATTGAGTGCATTTATTATTGTGATTTTGTCATTGTAGACTATAAACGTGATTTAAATTTTCGCTATATATTAAGAAAAACCCTGTTTAGTTTATACAAAAATAATCAAAAAGCGAGTTTAAATTATTGCGATTATAGAACCTGTTGCATTTTTCACAATAACAAAAACATTGCAATAATTTCTGAATTTACGTATATGTTTCAGAATTTAGTAAATTTCCATTGTTGGCCTTGGGCTGTTTTCTGCCCTTTGGTCAGGTTGTTACTGTAAAATAAATGTCTCTTTGACGCATTCTCCATTTCCATTCTCAATTAGGGGGGCCTAGGTGGCAGAGTGATCTAAGTAGTTACTACTGTAATCACAATCCAGTCAACACACAGTTTGTGAGTTCAAACCCCGCTTGTGCGTGTGCACTGGACCTCAATCTTAAATGACTTAGGATTGTCAGTTTTCCTCTCGAAGGTCGGTGGTTTTCTCCGGCTTCCTCCACCTATAAAACTGGCCACCACCAAAAAGCCTATAATACAGTCCTAAAGTGGCGTTAAAACACAAAATAAAAATTCCATTCTCAATTTTATGTTTTTTTTTCTCAGGAAATGTAGAACTTGATCCTGGCATCACCATCCATCCAGCACCATCAGTTGTTATTGCTCAAAAGAATAGTCCACTGCTGCTGAACTGTTCTGCCTCATCCTCACCGGACGCTGGTCCGGTTACCATCACATGGTTTAAGGATGGCCAGCCTGTGGTCATCGACAGACGGGTACAAGTCAGAGAAAATGGCTCCCTATATTTCACACAAGTGAAGAAAAATCGTAATTCTAAGAACAAAAACAGAAATCATAATGGATTTTACGAGTGTTTTATAAAGAACAAGTATGGTACTGTTATTGCAAGACAGGTCCATCTTCAAGTTGCAAGTAAGTGTTAATATTATATTAGCTGCTTCAGACAGAAACCAACCTTATACAAATGCTCATATACGTACATGTAAACCAACTTATTTTTGCAATCGATTTATTTTCGCGACTTTCGCAAGTAGAAAAATAACGCGAATATGTAAAACTTGGATCTTTCCTTATAACACTTTATCAAGTAAATAAGAAAATCGTGAAAATAAATAGCCGTGAAGTGGTCAAGAAAGGTATATAAAGTATCCGCGAAAATAAGTTGGTTTACAGTACATGTAGATGTACTTATTACTTTGATTGATTTTGGAACATACAAAATTCCAAATAAAAGATGACTTTTAGGATATTTTATAGGTTAAATCTTTTATCATATTATTTTCCTGACATTTACAGATTTTGAACAGAGATTTTGTTAACCTAATTGCATAGAGATTTTGTTAACCTAATTGCATAGAGATTTTGTTAACCTAATTGCATAGAGATTTTGTTAACCTAATTGCATAGAGATTTTGTCAACCAGATATAGGTTAAAAGATGTATTCATATTGATAATCATTTGCATAAGGTTAATTTCTATCTGATGCAGCTGAGGCTATATATGTTTATTTGCCCAACTTTTATGCAGTAATACTTAAAGCTAGCTCAAAATTATAAATTGGTGATTTAAGGGGCAGAATTCTTAAAATTTGGTTCAAAGGTTTTGACCCCCCCAAATTCTGTAAAAGGCCGACATGTTTTGGTATTTTGTGATAGGAATAATGAGGAGGACAAGCAAGCGAAAATAGATTTCGGGAACTCTTTATCAGCAGATGAAATTGCAGTTTAATAGCATGCTTGTCTTTTGTTGCGGTTGTAGAGTTTATCCCTCTTAACAATTTATAATCCACTGAATGAAGTTCAAATGAAGTGGATGTAATCATAGGCAACCATACTGCCTTCAACAATGAGAAAAACCCATACCTTCTAGTAGTACCGGCCAAATTTAAGAAATTTTTAGTGCAATGAAACGTAGTTGAACATTAATAATTTCAATCTGCTGTATATAATAGGACATAACAGTTAGATGCATACATTTTTAATGGATTTTAATGCTTGTTGTTATGTTAAAAGAACAAAGGCCTTTAGGAAACTTTCAAATGGATGTTGTAACATTACTTTATGAAAATGTTCTTTTTTTTTTCAAAACAGATAAATGTACCTAATAAAAGTACAGCATTTATGTAACTTGTTACAAACTTTCTTATGATCTGATTATGTTCAGAAATCAAAACATTTATTATGTGAACTGTAAATTATTATCAGGATTTAAATGGCGGAAATAAATTTATTGTTTTATTTCTTTCTTGAAATTCTGTTGATTTGCATACATTTTTTGTAAGTTCAGTTAAAATGTAGGATACATATTTGAAAGAAATTTGCAACAGACTGTTAAATTTGCAGGATTCATCTTGATTTAGTACTCTTTGATTTCTTCAGTGAGGATTTCTGTTTTCTTCACTACTCCAATTTGTTAATATTTATGTTATTATGTCAACTGTAAATTTGAATCTAAATAAAAATTTGGAACTACAATGTAATTAAATTAATGGCTAACTTTTTTTTCTTAAAATTCTATTGATTTGCATTTAGTTCTGTTCAAATGTAGGATACATATTTTTAAGACAACTTGCAGCAGACTGTTAAAATTGTACGATTTATCTTGATTGAATACCATTTGATTTTATCAGTGAAGATTTCTGCCTTTTCCAGTGTTTAAATTGTTCAATATTTATATCATGTCGACTCTAAATTTGCATCTTAATTAAGATACTGGAATTAAATTAATGGCCTATTTTTTTTTAAAGAAATTATAAGAATTTACATAAGTTCGCTTCAAAATGAAGGATACATTTAAAAGACGAATTACTTGAGATTGTAATTATGAGCTTTATCTTGATTGAGTACCGTTTGATTTCGTCAGTGAAGATTTCCGATTGTTGAAGCGTGTGTGAAAGTTACACAATCATATTTATTTTAAAGTGTTGCATAAAATTTATGAAACACCCTTCTCTTTGATGTAATACTTGAACATAAAACTTGGTTAAATGATATTAAATTTTATTTGTGTTGATTTATGAAGAAAGTTCCCCGCATTATTCTGATGTCAACTTTAAGTGGTGTTGTTCAGTTATAAGATTTGATATGAATAATTTTGACAATTGTTTATTTCATTTTTGGTCTGTGTTTGTGCACGTCCACCTTCATTTTGAAATTTTCTGTAAGATGAATTTTCAAAAGGCAGCTAGAGCCTTGTATCATGAGGGGGGATAGGACCTTTATCAGGACTCCGGGATCGGGTGTTTTTAAGCTCGGGATTTCTGGATTGACCCTTTCGGGATCCGGGAATCCTTTTTTTCTGATTTCGGGACGTCGGGATTTACTTTATTTAAATTCGGGACCTCGGATTTCGTTTTTTAAGTCCGGGATTTCGATATCAGGACCCCTCCTATCCCCCCTCTATCATTAATATATGCTTGGATTAGCTAGGATTCCTGACCCTCCTTCAATGCCTTCAGTGTTGTTTGTTGCTGTTTGTTGTATTGTTTTTTTCGTTCATTATTTTGTACAAACATCAGGTGTTTGTTTTTTTGGTTTAAATTGTTTTGCATTTGTCTTTTCGGGGCCTTTAATAATATTATGAAGTATGGGTTTTACTCTTTGTTGAATATTAAAAAGAAAATGTGATTTTATTGCCAATAAAACAACTCTTCACAAAAGCTACACCCAATGACACAGTATAGTTAACAAACATAGGTCACTGTATGGCCTTTAACAATAAGTAAAGCCTGTACCCCATAGTCAGCTATAAAAAAAAACCACCTGAAATGTCAAATGTAAAACAATTCAAATGAGAAAATTAACGACCTAATTAATGTATAAAAAAATAACAAAAAACAAATATGTAACGGCAACCACTGAATTACAGGCTCCTGACTTCTTGGCGCAGGCACATACAGAATGTAGGGATCCAAATCCTTCCCCTAACACTGGACAGTGATGGAACTACAAAAAAAGAACGCACAATAAAAATCCATGAAGTTCATGCTCAATTAACACATCAGATGGATACAAATAGAAATACATCTAGCAAAAACACATATAGAAAATAAAAATTGTCAATCTATCTATTGTATATGGTGGTCTTAGATTTCTTTGACAATTGTGACAGCCTCTTTTTGGGACTGGTTAAAGGAAGGCATGAGAAACCCTATAAACTAGTACCCAAAAGAGGCTGTGAACTATGTGATATATGGAACTGCTACTATTGAAGGCAGCTTATACAAACATTTTAATATGGGAAGACACAAAATTCCAGCTTTAATTTGATTTTTTTAGAAATTAATGATAAACCACTTCACAAAACATTGATCTATTGACTAAAACCTACTCAAGCAGAATTTTTTTCAATCCAATTAGGTCTTCACACCAATTTTACGTTTTAGACTTCAGATCAATGTCTAAAATTGGTGTTCTCAAGATCATGATTAATTCACCACTTTACACTAGAAAGTATTATGGATAATTTCATTGCTTGTACACAAAAATGAATTTAATCCTGAAAAAAATTGCAGAGGTTAATGTTAATAATTAACTTTATTGTAAATTCATGTTCGTATATTGATAAAAGATCATGATTTATTCACCACTTTACAGTAGAAAGTAGTATGGGTAATTTCTTTGCAATACACAAAAATGCAATTGATTCTGAAAACAAAATACTAAGTTTGTTGTTAATGATAATCTTTATAGTAAATTCTTATTGGTATATTGATCTGTGACACAATGGCATGTTTATTCATTGCCCAAAATGTTTATGAATAAAAGGAAGATGTTATATAATGTCCTGGAGACAGCAAAAAAAAAAACCCAACAAAAAACAAAACAAAAAAGGACATATTACAATATTTCAATCTGCCCACCATGTCCATCCAAATTTCACATAAGATTCTGTAAAACTATTGACTTTTTCTTTTTCTAAGAGGAAATGTATAAAAAATCCAAAGTAATATTAAAAAAGAAAACAAAATGGTATGTCCACGCTTAAGGACATCTCAAAGTATTGACCCAATGGCTACTATGGACAGGTTGAAATGGTTACTTTTTAAATACCCTTCAAAATTTTGACCGGACGTATTATGGTTTACAAATGTCCTGTGTCTGTCTGTCTGGCGTCTACATGTTGCACCATAACTTGAGAACCACAAAGTCAAATTCCATGAAACTTGTAATAGTTGTTTCTTATCATGGTCAAACGATCTGTATATGTTTTGGTGTAAATAAGATTTAAACTTTTTGATTTACGGGACTTTATACTAAAACAGGAGTGGTTTTTTTTTTCAAATGTCGCACAGTATCTCAAAAACGATTTATGATTATTGCTTAAAACTTTGATTCAAAATTTTATTTCAGAGCTATTGAGTTTTTTTGTAAAACAAAGGGGGGGGGGGGGGGGGTCACAATTGTTGCACTGTATTTCAAAAACAATTTATGATTTTTGCTTAAAACTTTACACACTTCTTAGTTATATTAATGTAAAAATCTGTATACTTTTTGGTGATGATTCAATATTTTATTTTTGTTTAAAAAAAGGGGGGTTGTCACATGTTGCGCCGTATGTCAGAAAATATTTATGATTATTGCATAAAACTTCACACTGAATATGAAGGGTATTTCATGCGCTCGTGGCACAGCTGTTTATTTATAATGTAATCTAATTTATAACTAACTGAAATAAAATTTTATTTTTTTATTTTAGGAATTTCAAAATTGTTCAGTATTGAGCCAGCTGACCACTCACCAGTGATTATTTCCTTTATTTTTAGGAATTTCTAAGTCCTTCAGTATTGAGCCAGCTGACCAGGAAGTTAAATTAGGGGGCGTGGCCAGATTCAAATGTCAGATTGATGGAATACCTCCTCCACTTTATGTCTGGGAAAAAAACAGTTCACCTCTACCTCATAATAACAGGTAAGAATTATAGGGCAGGTAATAAACGAATTACTTACTTACTTACTCTTACTGTAAGAATTACAGGGCAGGTAATAAACTAATTACTTACTTACTTACTCTTACTGTAAGAATTACAGTGCAGGTAATAAACGAATTACTTACTTACTTACTCTTACTATAAGAATTACAGGGCAGGTAATAAACGAATTACTTACTTACTTACTCTTACTGTAAGAATTACAGGGCAGGTAATAAACGAATTACTTACTTACTTACTCTTACTGTAAAGTAGTGTCATGATACCACTTGGAAGCTTTTCTATCAGTCTGGATCTATTTTTATCTGTAGGACTGTCATTGTATTCATCTGCTAGCTCATAAAAATCAAATTCATTCAAAATAAGATATTTAACAGAAATTTTTGATGTTGTTCACCTTTTAGTACTAAGAGCCTTTCACATGTAACTAATTAGTTCTATAAAATTGTGCAGTGTATTGTAAAAACAAATGCACATGTAAAAATTTAGTAGTAATGTAGGCCTTTCAAATGATTGTTCATGTACCATGAATATACAATGGATATGAAGTACTCTTTTGTATGCCATGATTTGAACAGATATTTTATTGACACTGTTATTATAGTTTTTAACTATTTAACTTCTAGCAAAAAAAGGTTTATACCTATAATGTACAACCACAGCAAAAGTAAAAGCAAAAAAAGGTATATATTGCAGCTGTGCTATTTGAGCAGACAAATTGCATTGACCGTATATTTATATGTGATATACAGTCACTGACTGTATATCACCTTGTTTATGACGTTGACAATGTGTTTCCGTAGAGTTTTATTTATGACGTCAATAAAACATACAGGTTCGCGGCAATTTTACGTTGTCCGCTCACAATTAAAATATGACGGTTTTTACCTAACTCGAATAATTCAAGCCCTTTCCGTGTCCGATTTTCTCCCACACGAGGAGCCATCGTAGATCAGCGGAATATAACGACTGAATTATTCGGGTTAGTTTTTACCCTAAATACTTCATTTAGAACAGTAATAAGAGTTGCAGTATATAAAGAATAACCATACATTGTCTCGAAATATCAATCTGTTATTTGTACTCGGCTAGAAACAGGTACTCGCTTTCTACCTGTTTCTAAGCCTTGTACAAATAACATTGATATTTCGAGACAATGTATGGTTATTCTATATTTATACCTATAATGTACAACCACAGCAAAAGTAAAACACTGTAACTGTCAACTTGAAGTACAAATCCAGTACAATGTACTAGAACTGTGAAATGTTGTACTGAAATAGTACAACAATTTTAAATAACTGAAAAATACAAAATTATCAAGGAACGTTTTTAAAACTGCAATGGTTTTAGTCGACCTATATGGGTATTGGGGTTAGTATTGGGGTTATGTTCATATCTGAATAATATCATCATAAAACATATCTGAAAGTATAGGGGTTAAATTTGTCTTTAAAAAAAAACTTGAACCCCTGGCACCCTTAGTAACTCTCCTCCCTGTTAAATCTAAATCGTTAGGATAGTTTTCTAGAATGTGTATGGCTTTGTTTCCACTGCTATTAACACGCAATGTTCAATAAATTGGCAATTTAACATTAGCTTTTAAAGCAGTTTCATACTTTACCCTAGCTTTATAATTGTGGAGCCTTTAAAAATCTTGTACGGTTTTAACTTTCTATTTCATAATTTTAAAATCTTCAAGTGAATTATATTTGACATAAAGTTGCTACATGTATATTAAAAAATGCCTTGTATGACATGGATTATAGACAATAATTTCCAAGGAGTGAAACACTACAGTTTCCATGAAATGTCAATTTATTGACCTAAAAATAGCCATTATGACACCCACACACAGCCAGAATTAGGAATATATTCTAAAATGGTGATAAAATATATTCGCACCAACAAACTATTTCTACAGGAGAATTTAAGAACATCTTATCTTAACAAATCGATGAAATACCATAAGGATATAATTGTATTTGAGATGTTGTATAGATACAATGTTTCTGTCTGTCACAATGTTAAAAGGAAAGTTGCAATGAATATAGTGTTTACTTTCATAATATAAAGTCTTTGATTTATTGATCTAGAAACTGCCGGGAGATTATATAAGAAAATGCTTTCTGAAAATCTTGGCAGCCTTTTAAGAACTAGTATTAAAGATGGTTTTTCAAAATATACAGCCAAAACTGGAAAGCACAGCAATTGATAAAATTGAGAATGGAAATGGGGAATATCTCAAAGAGACAGTGTCACCCGACCAAAGAGTTGACAACACCCTATAGTCACCAATTGGTCTTCAACGCAGAGATAAAATCTTGCACCCAGTGGTGGTCCTCAGCTGGCCCCTAAATAAAATTGTGTACTAATTCATTGAACATGGACGTCACACTTACTCCAAAACATATAAATGAACTAAAATTTAAAAAGCATACAAGACTGAATGAACAAAGACCAAAGGCTCCTGACTTTTGACATGACAAAAATTTGATTGGGTTAAACATGTTTGTGAGATCTCAACCCTCCCACAATACCTCTAGCCAAGTCTTCTGTTTGGTTACTGTGGATTCATAATAATTTGGATGTCAGAAGCCTGAATGTTTTTTGTTCTCTTTGGTTTACATAAACCACACATATAAATGTTCAATGAGGTACAAATCTTCTTTGTCAACTAAACCACAAAATAATATATCAACAAAATCCACAAAAGTTCAAGTACAATGGTTTATGTATACATACCAGAGAGATCAAAGAACATTGGTATACATAAACCACACTTATAAATGTTCAATGATTGAAGTACATATTTTCTTTGTCAACTATTTAGACCACTTGGCCATTGATGCCCTAAAAATAGATGTGGAGTATACATCAAGGAAACAACAACTCAATGACAATTAAAAGCAAGCAATTGAGACATCTAGAGGAGAAGCAAACAGATTTCAACCATTAACAGAAGTCTAGCTCTCGTTCATAAAAGATGTGAATAATTTAACACAAACAGTTGATGCTTTTCCATTAACACCCAGTTCTCCGCCTATCAAAAAAAAATTATGGTATTACTTAAGACAGCTCCTGGTATGGTTCCTGACCTTGGATAGGCCCATAATTGACTCAAAATAGTCGTTGTGTGAGGTTTATGCTAGTTTTTTGGACAACTGACACGCCTCCCTTTTTATTAAATGGCGGATCAGTAAATAACAACTTGACACATGCATCTAAATGAAATTGCCTTTTGTATTTGATTTGTCAATTTTAAAGTAATTTACAAATTGTGAAATGTCTTGATACTAAAGACCTAATTACAAATACAATGCATTTTGTAAATTACCCTGTCCTATATATAAGTCATGGATCCATTTAATGTGAAATGCACTGACTTGTGAGGGTCTGGTTGGAAAATGCCTGTACCAAGTCAAGACAATGGCAATTTGTTTGATGTGTTTGAGCTTTTGATTTTGCCATTTGACTAGGGACTTTCTTTTTTATGCCCCACCTACGATAGTAGAGGGGCATTATGTTTTCTGGTCTGTGCGTCCGTCCGTCCATTCGTTCGTCCGTCCGTCTGTCCGTTCGTTCGTCCGTCCGTCTGTCCCGCTTCAGGTTAAAGTTTTTGGTCAAGGTAGTTTTTGATGAAGTTTAAGTCCAATCGACCTCAAACTTAGTACACATGTCCCCTATGATATGATCTTTCTAATTTTAATGCCAAACTAGAGTTTTTACCCCAATTTCACGGTCCACTGAACATGGAAAATGATAGTGCGAGTGGGGCATTCGTGTACTGAGGACACATTCTTGTTTAATTTTCAATGGAGTTCAGTAAAGAATAGAGAATTATGGGCTTTTTTTATAAGCCAAATGTACAGAACAAAGGGCTTAAGAAATACTGTAAATTCAGAAATTATTGCTTGCATTTGTAATTTTTTTAAAATGGACAAAAATGTGAGATTAATTATTGCAATGTCAGGAAAATCTGCATACAGATATATATGTATATATAAGACCTGTTCGTGACCTTCTGCTCTTGTTTTTTCTATGGTCGGGTTGTTGTCTCTTTGACACATTCCCCATTTCCATTTTCAATTTTATATGATATTTTAAAAATAAAGAATGCAAAGTCTTATTATTTCAATATACTCACTTACATGTAGTTGCATTATTTAAATTTACAGTATAGGATAGTTCAATAACAGGATGCCAAAATAATAGAATAGAGAATAATGGACCAATTTTTTTTTTTATATAAATGGCCTGAAAATTAAAGTATTAGAAAAAAGAAGAGCCTCCATGAAGACCCTTGTTAATTGAACGGACAATATTACATCAGACTCTACTTAATATTTGGACTGCAATTGCTTCAAGATTAAATGAAATAATTCTGTCATCTCTAGTAAATTATGGTTCAATCTTTAATTCAAAACATAGTTATATTATACATTTTACATTAGTTATTGCAATCTTTAAATTAGCATCTTCAAAATCTTAATGACCAAAAAAATTAAAGAACACACCAAAATTTTTATGGGAAATCTCATTTTATACCCTTAAAAATTCAGATTATCTTTGGTTAGCTTATTGATTGGTAGTTGGTGTTTAATGCTGCTTTTATCACTCTTAGAGGTTAGTTTGTATAGGGAGGAGAGGACAGTGTACTTGGAAAGCACCATGATCTTTGGCAGATAAACTGGGCAATCTTTCTCCATAAAGGTTGGAGTTAAAACGAATCTTCCATGTACAGGGCTTTAACTCAAGGCTTCCAAAACGGTCATATATTCCAGTCATGACCGAAACTTTCATAAAAAGTCCGGCTGCTCTCAGCCTCAAACGGTCAAATAGAATTGGATTGCAACTTTTTTGTTATTCAAGGCATTTTTCATACTGTCAAACAATTATCCCTTCAATAAGTTATATTGAAGCCATAAATGTTTAACTCCTCTGACAGCCACTATAGGCAAATTATCTTTGTACTTAAAATTTTATTTAAGTTATTATGCAGTATCCTTAGACAATAAAGGGGCAAATTTGTAATAGAATTGCAAACAAACTATTATTCGTGGTTTTCCAAAGTCAGCAGAAATTCCTATACAAAACTTGTAATTCATTGTTCTTGAGTAATCAAGAAATCAACAAAAATTGGTATCCAACTATTAACAGTATGAAAGGCATCGATTTCAAGCAATAAAGTAACTTGATGATCAAAGGAACTGCTGGAAAAAAGTGCCACCAGATGTCGTTCACTTTTTTGTCCATTGTCTTATTGATGTTTACCTATGAATTTTTTTCATGTAGAAATAAATTAGTTTTTATTACCACTGTTCATTATTAAGTTTGTGCAACAATTCATTAAAAGTTCTTCAAATGTTCAAAATTTATCAAAATATATACATTTTATTTGAAACATGTGTCACTAAAATTTAGCTATATTGAGAAAAACTTGTAAGGAATGAAAGGAATTTACAAACAAATTAAAAAAATATGTTCATTTCTTTTACATAAAGAATTATGTAATTTTATTTGTTATTGTGCATCACAAATACAATAGGGCGTTTGGTGTACATGTAATTGCAAATGAGACAAATATGGTGTAATTAAAAGCTACATCTTCAAAGATTTGTGACATTTTGGCTACAAATGTGTGAATCTGTATTCAAAGACGGCCTGTAAAAAGAGACCACTTTTCACTACTACCATGTGGGTCTCATTAGGGAGTTAGCATGAAAAAGAAGTTGGGGCACTAGGGGGGGGGGGGAGGGTAGGAAGAGGAGGTAGGGACACTTGAAATTACAAAGGTTTAATGATAGATGTATAGCAGGAATCAGCATGACAAAACTATAAGTAGGATCTTGAATCAGACCCCTTCCAATGTATGGCCAGAATCTTAATACAGAATTGACTAATAAGTTAATATAAGTTTAAATTTTCTATACTGAACAAAAAAATTGAATAATTTGTGTTATTATGAAATATAAATATTGATCTAAAAAATTACAAAAAGTCATAATAATAACATAATTATGACATTTATAAATGAAACATGTTTGTTATATAAATGATTTCACCATAAAAAAATTGGGTGTGATTTGTATATTCATTAAATTCTCACTAGTGGAAACATACTTCAAAGTAAAATGATACTTATGCCTTGCAAATTAGTGTATTTTAAGTTCTATGGGGCTAAAAAGGTCTCTAGATAATGACTGCAACCGATAAAAGAAAAACACCCATACTTATTTAAAGATCTTAAATAGAAAATGTGTGCCAGTTCTACATAGGTACATGAAGAAAAAGAAAACAGATGCAATATGGCTTAATTTTTTTATGACACATTTAAAATCATTCATACACTTGACATATATTAAAGTAGAGGAACTTTTACTTTTACTGCTGTTTATATCTCAAAGTTATAATGAACCACTTCAACATAGACTAAAAGCTAACATCTACCTGATAATGTGATACACAGAGCCAAACCCATACCACAAAGCAAGCTATACAAATAAAAGCCCCACCAACAAATTATAAAATAATTCAAAGGAGAAAACCAATGGTCTTATTTATGAACAATGCTTTGTGCTAGACCTTGCAATCTGCTTAGCATTGTTTTTTTACATGCTAATTCACAAATTTACAGACCAAGGCAAGACCCTCATGGGAAGTCAAGGTAGTTCAAAACTTAACCGTCAACAACACGGTAAAAAGAGGGGCGAAAGATACCAGAGGGACAGTCAAACTCATAGATCGAAAAATAAACTAACAACGGGTAATGGCTATAAAAAAAGAAAAAGGGAAACAGATAAATTATAGTACACAAGACACAAAATAGAAGACTAAAGACTAAGCTAAACGAACCCAACCAAAAACTGGGGGTGATCTCAGGTGCTCTGGAAGGGTTATTAAAGCAGATCCTGCTCCACATGTGGCACCTCTTGTGTTGCTCATGTAACAGTTCAGGGGAAGACATGTCAACCTATTCATTGTGAGTTCAAAGCCCTCTTGCCACTGATGTATTCAACTCCAATCTTAATTGACTAAGTTTGTCAGTGTTCTGCCAAAGTTCTCTATAAACACTAAGCTTCACCAAAAATAAACAATACCATAAGAATACATCCAATTGTACTGAAAGTGGTGTTAAACAATCTACTAACTAATCAGCAGTTGTAATGATTACTGATATGTTTCAGGTATATAACCCTATACTCAGGAATATTACAGATACACAATATATCAGAGTCTGATGCGGGTTCCTTCCACTGCTCAGTATACCAAAGTTTTAACAAAGTCAACAATGTACCAGTCACTATTGATTTGATATGGCAGCACAGTCGTGTCCAGGCAGGACTCAAGGTTATAACAGGTAGGTAGCACAGTCATGTCCAGACAGGACTCACGGTTATAACAGGTAGGTAGCACAGTCATGTCCAGACGGGACTCAAGGTTATAACAGGTAGGTAGCACAGTCGTGTCCAGACGGGACTCAAGGTTATAACAGGTAAGTAGCACAGTCGTGTCCAGACGGGACTCAAGGTTATAACAGGTAGGTAGCACAGTCGTGTCCAGACAGGACTCACGGTTATAACAGGTAAGTAGCACAGTCGTGTCCAGACGGGACTCAAGGTTATAACAGGTAGGTAGCACATTCCTGTCCAGGTAGAACTCATGGTTATAACAGGTAGGTAGCACAGTTGTGTCAAGGCAGGACTCAAGGTTATAACAGGTAGGTAGCACAGTCGTGTCCAGACAGGACTCACGGTTATAACAGGTAGGTAGCACAGTCGTGTCCAGACGGGACTCAAGGTTATAACAGGTAGGTAGCACATTCCTGTCCAGGTAGAACTCATGGTTATAACAGGTAGGTAGCACAGTTGTGTCAAGGCAGGACTCAAGGTTATAACAGGTAGGTAGCACAGTCGTGTCCAGGTAGGACCCAAGGTTATAACAAGTATGTAGTTGTTATGAACAGGCAGGACTCACAGTTATTATAGGTAGGCAGCACAGTCGTGTCCAGGTAGGACCCAAGGTTATAACAGGTATGTAGCTGTTATGAACAGGCAGGACTCACAGTTATAATAGGTAGGCAGCACAGTCGTGTCCAGGCAGGACTCAAGGTTATAACAGGTAGGCAGCAGTGTCATGTCCAGGCAGGATTCAAGGTTATAACAGGGAGGCAGCACAGCCATGACAAGCCAGGATTCAAGTTATAACAGGTAGGCAGCACACCCATGTCCAGGCAGGACTTAAAGTTATAACAGGTAAATGTAAACAGCACTGATGTTGATGTTTTTGATTAGAAATGGTAACTTATTTTCAAAAGTTGTGGGTGTTTATTTTGAACTTTTGAAAAATATGTGCCTAATTAGAGTTTTAACCAAGATTTAGTTTTTTTGCTTAATATTGAAATGTGTCAGTGATAACTGGATTAGGCAAAGTTGTGAAAGTGTTGTGTGGACACATATTTCAAATTAATTTGTAATTCTAAAATAATTTTATTGTTATTCCTCAATCTTGATTTTATTCAATTTTATCCCAATATTTTGCTTGCACAAGGAATCATTAGGCATTATTTATTTACTTCATCGCTTGACACTAGGGTACATGAATCTATGTCGATGATCTTAGTCAAGGCTGTGTTTTCTCAGACAGACATAATCAATAGCCATTATGAAGATCTTAATATATCTGTAATTCCTCAGAACTTATAAGGATAATTTGTCTAGAATGTGAGAGGTCAGCTGACGCACCTATTCACAAGGCACTCCTATACCATGTCCTAAAATTAAGTACGAAAGTGGAGAAAAATTGTTTCTTGTACTTCAAAGGTTTGAATGCTTTACAATAAGAAAACACGTTATTTAGGCATGATGCGCTTGTTCATAGTTTGAAATAAGCATCTCTTGCCGTAAAATTAACCTTGAAAGTGGAGAAGTTTTGTTTCTTGTACTTTAAAGGTTTCAATGCTAAAAATAACATAATATGTTATTTAGGCATGATGCCTCTGATGCATGATTTTTTATT
>CM034354.1:64683766-64956579 GCA_019925275.1 Mytilus edulis | reverse complement strand
TTTCCATTCTCAATTTTAGTATAAGCTCTAGAAAGATTTCAAGTCTCAGGTACGAACCATTTGATTTGTGGAGACAGTCTTAGATATTTGAGAGAGAAAAATTGACTCTGATTCTTGCCTTAAACAAAAATTCTGAACCGTGTCTGGATTGAAAACAATAGTCTTGTCCAGTTTTTTGCTATTAAAAACGAAAATTTCCAACAAAATTATTTAGCATGAAATGAACATGATAAAAAAAAACGGGCGTAGTTTTTTTTTGTGGCCGGGTTTGCGTGTCTGACTTGAATGTCTGTTTCGCCGGACTTATATATATTGAATACTTTGTAACCTGCCTACTGGGTGTGACCTTTATGTCTCCATTTGTCGACCATCATTCTAAATTCGTTGTCATTTCAGACACTTTCGTAATCTTTGGGGGATTTGGAACCCCTAACTTCGGTTCTCTAAGTTATGTTGGGTGAAACATATCAATCAAACATTTTGATAAAAACTGCTTGTTTGTCTTTTTTAACTCGTGTTGGTCGTATTGTAAATTTCATCGAATGTCCATGTCCATAAAAAATGTCCAACCCTTACACTTTTAATACAGCAACTATAAAATATACATGCCCCAAGCCAGGAACCGTTTAAATTGTGCATATTACACTTAGTTTATGTTTTTTAGCCGAAAAAAGGTCCCAAAAATTTTTCGCCTCGTTCCGCTCGGCGAAATTGAAAATCTTCGCCCCCCCTTTCCAAAATCCTGCATCCGCCCCTGAGTTGTCAGTATTGGTTTAATGGTCTGACTTTTTTTTTTATCGGTTGTGTGTACTCTGTAAGGGTTAATCATAATCTGCACTCTAGCATTGTCACAATTTTACTCAGTGAATTATTCATTTTTAGCTAATTTGGGCTCTTAGTTTGTTTTAGAGACTCACACTCTGACACAATTTTTTTATTATTTTTGAAGATTTAGTTCTGCAATTTCAATGTGAAAACCTTTTTTGCAATATATTTTTTTCCAGTTTTCCTTGTGATGCTTTTCCTTGCCTGAGCCTAAATATACCTTTCTTCAAGGTCAAATTTCTATGAGGGAAAATTTCTCCATTTTAGCATTATAGATGCATTTACTGAAAATAAAGACCTTTGAAACATTTCCAAATTTACAATATTAGTTGTTTTTATGAACACCAAGCTTGTTGAATGATTTTAAAATTGTTGCCTGCTCAATGTCCAGTTGCAAGTATTTCACAAATATTGAATTTTAAACTTTCTTTCTTTCAGATACAGAAAGACGACCACCTAAGATTGTGGCTATTTCTAAAGAAGTAAATGCCACCATAAAACACTCAGTTACATTAGAATGCCTGGCTGACGGAAATCCTTCACCTGTGGTCACATGGATGAAAGGTCGGTGAATTATCTTTAACAACAATGAGAAAAACCCTTTCAACATAGGTAGCTATAAAAGACCCCAAAATGACAAATGTTAAACAATTCAAACAAGAAAAGTGAATGGCCTGATTTATGTACAAAATAATGGAACAAAAAGTAATAAGATATATGTATATCAACAAACGATAACCACAGACTTAAATTTGGACTGGAACCTACAATGAATGTGGTGGGTTATTAAAGTAGCTTAAAGGCTCCAACCCTCCCCTAACTATTGGCAGTGGTGTAAAAATTTGTTTATCAAGGATTATAATATACATGTATATGATATCAAGATACCATTTGCTCCAATCAAAGTTACTAAAAACTTTTATTTGCAAAGTATTTAAATTTGTTGTTTCCCCAGCTAATTCTAACAGTTCATAAAAATTTGAATATCAAGAAATTTTACACATGTAAATGCCTTGGATAAAGAGAATGTCGATGATCTTTCCGTGTTGAAGAAACCATGCATTAACAGCTATTGGGGTCCAAAATAAGAGGCCTGCTAGATTTGGCAAAATTTCTGCCCTCTTATCAATATGATGTAATTCCCAATGGGGCCACACTTAAAAATATTTTGGTTTGCCCAAACCCTACCCAAAGGTTGAGACAGTGGGTAGGTAGGTAGGCATTTTCTTTTTTTTTTTTTTAAAGAAATTGAAGTATCAGATGATTATTAGTCTTCATGCCTATTTGATTAAAAAAAAACTTCTTCAAATCAGAACAATAAAAGAATTTGAGTAGGCAGCTTTTTTCTGGGTAGGTAGCATTTGTGCAAACAAACCTACTATTTATTATTGCCTGGCAGTCCAAATTTCCTGCCCTTTTACAGCTTGGCCTACCTTTTATTGTGTAGTCTTGTCTAAAATGGAATAATAGCCAAGAAAAGAAAGAACCAATCAATATAGAGTGGGAGTCTGAACCCTGAGTGTTGCTGCATGGTGGGTTTAACTCCTATCTTAAATGATGAGGATATTGTCAGTATTCCTGGCAAAGGTATGTGGTCCCTCTGTGAGTACTCTAGTTTCCTCCAACATTAAAAACTTGCTGCCACCACAAAGCCAAGAGTTGTGGTGGTCAACACCAAGTATCCATCAATCTATAAATCATCAATATATTTATCCACAGTAAGAATTTAGTTTTATTAAAGGTGGTGTTTTATTTATAGATGGAAATCCAACACTAGATGATAACTTTAAGGAGATTAATGGCAGGAGTAACTTAAAGTTTATAAAAGTTGGCAAGATTGACGCTGGGACATACAAATGTGTGGCTTCGTCACCTGGATTCCCGGATGCAGTAGCTGAGACCAAACTTAATGTCAAAGGTAAGTATTTCAGTGGCATTTCAAATTCGTGATACTATATTTTGGTCAACCATAACTTGAAAAACTTACATGTTGTATAAAGTATTCATTAGTTCACTTCCTGAACCTGCATGAAATATTAGCCACTGGACAATTAAATAACTATCTTGCACTTTCTACCTTTTGTATTGATATTTGTTTGTTCAGATCCTGAACATGCCAGAAATATTTGTCACTGGACAAAAAAAAACTTGCAGAAACTTCCTATTGTATTAAGTGTTTATTTGTTTTCATCATGAATTTGCATGAAATATTTGTGAAAAAAATCAAAAAGCATACAAAAGTCAGAGGTATGGACATTTTTAATGTAAAAACATTGAAAATTAAAGAAAATAGATGTATGTATTCAAAATACTTCTTACCAGAATGTTTAAAAAAGGACAATTTAGTTTTAATATTTGGTATGTATTTGTACATGCTGCCATCAACAACTTAAAATATTACTTTTTTTTTTACTTTATGCATTTTATTTTCATCAACAGATTTTGTCAACTTATATCTTGGATGTCTATTTCACATTGACCTTATTGACTTTTACTTTAAGTGTACTGAACTATAATTGGATAAGCTAATTGATTTCTATTCTGGTTCGTGACATGAATAATGTCTTGAAAGTAATCAATGCATTCATACTGCACAAAAATAATTCCAGGATCACAAAATGTTTATAATCTGTTGAATAATTTAACAGAACATTTATAAAAGGGCTGTCATTAACACCATATTTATTGCACATTTTACTAATTGAGTTCCCATATATTTTCCTAATTGAGTTCCCATATATTTTCCAGTATGAAAGGCTACAAAAAAATGAAGTTAATAAGATTAACTGTTTTAAATAAGTCTTTTATAAAACAAAAATTGTCATTTTGCCTAAGATTTTAAGGAAAATGCAAACATAGATATAAGAAGATGTGGTATAAGTGCCAATGAGACAACTCTCTATCCAAGTCACAATTTGTAAAGTTTAAAAGGATAAAGCATGGTTATCAACATGGAGCCTTAGCTATTTTTGATTAATTTGAGTGCCTCCCAACCCCCACCCAATAAATTTTAAAACACCCCTTTGATATCACAGGATCATAATTCCTTGTTTTTTATATATTAGACTTAATTATAATACACTGAAGGCTAAAATAATAACCTCGAAAATGAAAGAGTGACAAAAAAAAAGTGCACACTGAAAAGAATCAGACAGTCAAAATACAAAAATATCCAAACATTTGAATTTATAACTAAAACTTAATTTATTGATTTAAATCAACATGAGCTAACTCAAAACATTGATAAATTGAAAATCGATAAAAAAAAAAGTAAAGTATAGTTCAGTGAACTAGTATTTGAAGCACAAGTCAATAAGGTCACTTTGAGACAGACATCTTTAACACAGCTGTCAAAATCTATTGGACAGGATAAGAAATCTACGAAATTTTAGAATTGGATTTTTTTTTTCTTATGATATTAATGGACTGCAATTGTATGTCAGATTTTAACCTTAGTTTCCTAATTCATGCAAATTAATCATGACAGTAGATGAGATCTATGTTTTATAAATCTCCCATGAGATGTCAATACGTTTTGTTTTGCCAATATTGCATAACAAATTGGAATTAGACAAAAAATGTCTTAGCATTTATTGATATAACTTGGTGTGAGCGAATTTGCCAGTATCTAGACGTGGAATTTAGTTTTAAGGTATACATTAGTAAGAGAGCAACATAACATAAAAAAAATAACTACTTAAGGTGGTACAACACTACAGGGAGATAACTCTGTAAAATCAGCTAAACGTTTTAATTACGTTGTGTTGTAACGGGAATATTAACCTTCTCAATGATCAAAATAAGTGTTTGTCAAACTGCTATATAACCAGTATAATTTTTCTGATAAAACGGTTGGTTCAAAATTTTTGAAATTTTTATATTTTTGTTAAAGGGTCAAAGTTAATACTTTCTCAAAATTTTAAGAAAATCAAACGACCCAAATTAATTTTAGTGAAAAGTGTTGGGTACCATCTTAAGGATGTACTCAGCTGAAAACTAAATCAGAAAGGGTTTAGTTAGAACAAAATAAGCTTGAAATATTAATAAGTTATAAAACTTCTTTTTAAGTTGTTTTTTTTAAAGGCGTGAAAAGGCTTACTAAGACTTTTGTATAATTTTTAGCATTGGCATTATTTGGGTCTCAAATCTTCCAGACAAATATCCTGAATCTGCTTAAATTTTGGTAAATGATCTTTTATGAGCTATTGAATATAAAAAAAGAAGATGTGGTATGATTGCCAATGAGACAACTGTCCGCAAGAGACCAATATGACACAGAAATTAACAACTATAGGTCACATATACACATGTACGGCCTTCAACAATGAGCAAAGCCCATACCCCATATCAGCCTTAAGTCTTCTTTAAAAAATAAAGTGGCTGATAACGAGGAAAATATTTTACCATGTATCGAAGAGAAAAACCTAAGGAGTCCAAACATCTGACACAAATTCTCAAAATGACATGACAACATCATTAAAGACATCAAGAGGTCAACATATGGTCAAGTTCACCAATTGGTGTCTATACTAAAGTCCATATCTAGCCCGAAATATTATCTTGTAATATTGAAAAATCTATCATATTTAAACTATTAATTTAATATTATATTTTCAGTGCCTCCATTCATAATCGAAGCTCCAGTTAGCGAGGGGTACCCTGTAGCTAGGAGGTTTCGTTTGAAGTGTACCGTGGGAGGAACTCCTACACCAAAAGTCACATGGTACAAGAATGGACAAAAGATTGAATCTCTAGAAAATATGCAGGTTTGATATTGTTTTCTGAGCTTTCATATATTGATCTAATTGTTTGTTTCTTTAGTAAGGGCTGTTCCAGAAAAATTGTTAGGCAGGTTGGAAGTCACCCAATGTTAATAAAAAGTGATAAGTTGGGTTATAAACAAGTTTCCACACAAAACACATTTAATTTTTTAATTAGAATTGTTATGGATACACCATATTGCTATTTGGAGATCTGTCCCGCTTGATCAAAGCATCTGTCCCGCTTGAATTTTTTACGTCAAACATCAATCACTTTTCTACTGTGGCGTCAGATATTTTCTTTATGACGTAAAAAATTTACAGTACAAATAAAGTTGAGGTGTATTTGAGTCTAGGGGGAAAATATGTCATCCAATGCCATCCCCCTTTTCCTACTTACATTTAATTCTGGAATAGCCCTACCTAGACGATTGAGGAATATCCCTTTCAAGGGAAGGTTAATTCATGTATCATGGAAAACGATTTTTAAACTTATAACTAATATTGTGAAATGTATTACAAAATGCAAATGAACATGTGCTAAGATGATTAAATTTATTACATGTATCAATTATTCTAATATGACACTCTACTTTTGTTTTGTAATCAAAATTTTTTTTTCTATAAAATTAATTACACATCCTTGTCATTACAATTAATTTTAAATGTCACTTGTACATGTATTGGGAATGACACTTGAGAAAAAAATTGACATTTATGTGAGAGTTTAGGGCTATGATTTTCAATTAAATCTTGGAAGGAAAAATTTATTAAGTATTTGTGTATACTCTTTATTTTAAAACTATTTTTAGCTCACCTGGCCCAAAGGGCCAATTTAGTGAGCTTTTTCCATCACTTGGCGTCCAGCGTCGTCGTCCGTCGTCATTTACTTTTACAAAAACCTTCTCCTCTGAAACTACTGGGCCAAATTAAATCTAACTTGGCCACAATCATCATTGGGGTATCTAGTTTAAAAAATGTGTCTAGTGACCTGGGCAACCAACCAAGATGGCCGCCATGGCTAAAAATAAAACATAGGGGTAAAATGCAGTTTTTGGCTTATAACTCAAAAACCAAAGCATTTAGAGCAAATCTGACGTGGTAAAATTGTTTATCAGGTCAACATCTATCTGCCCTAAAATTTTCAGATGAATCCGACAACCCGTTGTTAGGTTGCTGCCCCTGAATTTCATGAATCCATCTGTGTCCTTTGTTTAATATTCACATAGACCAAGGTGAGCGACACAGGCTCTTTAGAGCCTCTAGTTTGTTTTTATTTTGAATATTATTATAGTTAGAGATAAACTGTAAACAGCAATAATGTTCAGCAAAGTAAGACCTAAAAATAAGTCACCGTGACCAAAATGGTCAATTGACCCCCTAAGGAGTTATTGCCCTTTATAGTCAATTTTTAACAATTTTCATAAAATTTGTAAATGTTCACTAACATTTTCCCCTGAAACTACTGGTCCAAGTTCATTATAGATAGAGATAATTGTAAGCAGCAAGAATGTTTAGTAAAGTACAAACACATCACCATCAGCAAAACACAATTTTGTCATGTGTCCTTTTTTAAATATTCACATTCACCAAGGTGAGCGACACAGGCTCTTTAGAGCCTCTAGTTTTTTTTAAATTTTGGCACATTTAAACTTGTCTTATATATAGCATTGGGAGGGAAAAAGCATCGATTTTTTTGTGTTAGAATTGATAGAATTAGTGGTAGCAGCATAATGCTAAAAATCTCTATCTGGTCTTAAAATAAGTTACATTTCACCATTGGAGCCATTAGTTATTTCTTAAACATTGCAAAATTTATTAGTATAAAAAGTAAAATTTTATGATATATTTTGTAAAAGTTTTTTTGATGTATTTTTATAGATAAACCCAGACAATGAGTTGTTGATAGATAGTAGTACCAGTGATTCAGGATACTATCAGTGTATTGCCAAAAACGATGTCGGTGTAGACATGGCAATTGCAAGACTGCAAATCATTCTTAAAGGTTTGTGAACTTTTTTGTACTGATAGCAAATGCATGTAAACATAAAAACAATGTTGGTGTAGACATGGCAATTGCAAGACTGCAAATCATTCTTAAAGGTTTGTGAACTTTTTTGTACTGATAGCAAATGCATGTAAACATAAAAACAATGTTGGTGTAGACATGGCAATTGCAAGACTGCAAATCATTCTTAAAGGTTTGTGAACTCATTTGTACTGATAGCTAGTTTCAGTGGCAGATCCAGGGGGAGGGTTCCGGGGGTGGGAAACCCCCTTTTTTGGACGATCAATGCATTTGAATGGGAAACATATAGTTGCCCCCACCCCCTTTGTCCTGGGTTGGGAACCCCCTTTTTGAAATGACTGGATCCGCCCCTGAGTTTACTGCATATCGATAATGTAAAACATTAAAAAAACGATGTCGATGTAGACATGGCAATTGCGAGATTACAAATTACTCTTAAAGGTTTGTGAACTTATTTGTACTGATTGCAAGTTTACTGCATATTGATAATGTAAAATATCAAAAACAATGTCCGTGTAGATATGCCAATTACAATAAAAATAAAATTGAGAATGGAAATGGGAAATGTGCCAAAGAGACAACAACCCGACCATAGAACAGACAACAGCAGAAGGTCCTAATAGGTCTTCAATGCAGCGAGAAACTACCACACCTGGATGCGCCTTTACATGATGAAAATCTCATTATAGATTTAATTAAGATTGCATTATTTAATTTTTTTCCGCTTCAAGATTACCCTTTTGGGTAAATAAGCTGTGATCCTTTTTTTTTAAACAGTCTATAGAACTGAGGACGTGAGACTCTTTACTTGTATTATGTATATTAACATGATTAATGATCTTATTGTTATTGTTTATTTATATTATGTTGTGTTGTGTCACATGCTATGAATATATGGTATAATGGCAATGAAGACTTGAATTGTTGGGGAGGGGGGATAAAAGTAAGAAAAAGGACGAGGACTTGATAATCTTGAGTCAAACATTAAAATGTTGGTGGTCTGTCTATGTCATACTCATTCTAGCCTATTTGATGTCTATTGTCATTAAAATCATGATATGTAATTTTAGGAAATGAATCAGGCAATGTGTAGACCAATAAGATTAAATTATTGAACTTAAAGCATTTTGTAAAGGGGAATAACTCTATAATGAAAAGATATTTTGTTATGTTATATTACAGAATAAGATCGAGATATATTTCGCAGCTAATTTATTTGAGCGTTTGAAAAGAACAATGAATCCAAATTTGCTTGTAAATCAGTGGACCACAAAACCAATACAACCGTTGTTTACTAAAATTGTATTACCTTTTTATTTTAAGAAAAAAAAGCTATAGCCTTTATAATTTTTGTTTTTCAAGAAAATGCACCCAAACCTCCTGGAAATGTGACCGTAACAAGTGTCACCAGTACAGAAGTGTGTATACAGTGGTCACCATCAGAGTATCCAGACTGCTGCCCTGTTCTAGCTTATACTGTTCACTATGGAGAGCTGAAGGATGGTAAGTAAAGGGATATGAGGGGTACCTATTTAAAGGGACATAACCTGAATATAAATAGCCTTGAATATGTTAGATCATCTTCAATAAAGAGCTTCATATGAATAAGTACTGTGAACCAACTAACTTCTGCAAGCAATTTTTTTTTACTACTGGCCCCAAAAATAAAAAATTAATATTGTAATTTATTTGGGGGTTCTGATCCTGAATCCTGCTTACTGTTTTGTCAGATTCCCATATCCGGCTTACACTATGTACGTAAGCAATTCTCATTTTTTAAAGGCAGTGCTTTAAGGCCTGACTTTCAAGTCATGAGGTTCATCTTTCCTTACGCAAATCTTTGCTGGGGGTCATTTTGCAAGAAATAGATCCGGAAATGTTTAAATTTCTCCTCTACTTTTTGTGGTATGTATTGGTTTTTGTTCCTTTCATTTACATTGGGAAATAAAGAAACGATCAGTGTGTATTGTTCGTTTTAAAAATCTGTTTATTAATGTGTCTTTTGCATTATAAGCAGTCAATCTGATTACAAACTATCATTATTCGAATTCCGTGTGGAAAGAGGTCCGTTCAATTTCGAGTACTAATTGCGATCTAAAGATATTTTAAAATCATTTCACTCGTTGATATAACATGATATTATAATTAAAAGTCGACTGACCGTGAATTATATTGCATAATATACAATTTAAAGTATTTCTGTACGTGAAGCCGTATGACGTTATAGTTATTTCGGTCTCAGTTATGTAAAATATGAAATTATCGTTCCTGAATAGGGTTCCACTAATTAAAACAAGAAGCGTCCAAAAAGTGATAAGAAGCGACAATAAAATTAAAATAGCGATAAGAAGCGACAATATAATTAATTTAGCGAGAAGAAGCGTCAAGAAGACTATATAGCGACTATACATAAATAAAAAAATGTCATTGCAACAACTTATTCCCAATAGATATTAAAAAAAACATGCATTATTTTTTATTATAGGGGCGGTTATAAAACATTTTTTATATTACTGTACATTGATAGATAAAAATATGTTTTTATTAAGAAGAAAGGGATTAGTTTTTATTAGATATAAAAAAAAATATATATATTTTATGCACACGATAAAAATTGGCCATCAAAACAAAAAAATTCAATTTCCTTTTAAAGAATTTATTGAATCAAAACCATGCAATATCATTTCCTTTCTAACAGTGAAATTCTTCTTTTTCATAGGGATATATTTGATAGGTGTAGCTTCACCCTATCACATCAAATGAGAATAGCCTCGTGAGAGAATTACGATTCGCTTGTCCCTTGTTAGTTATTGTCGCTTCGTCACTAAATTAAACTTCTTGTCGCTGTTTGTCTCTAAAATTCTTCTTGTCTCTTATTAGTGAGACCAGTCAGTTCCGTCCTTAACGTCCGTTTTTGCACTGCAAAACAATCACACAATTAACGATGCCTAGTCCTTGTTGGTGTGTACCTGGGTGTTATTTAAGAGGAGGACTTGCATTTCTAAATGACTTAATAAGAAGGAAAAGTTGGATCAACGCCATGGCTCAAACGTAGATTGTCATGTGCGATGCAATCGTAGAACCCATATCAATCAGCTGTTGTTTGCAAGGCACATTTTACTGAAAACGACTACGTTCAGGAAACTATTCATGGTAAAACTTTATTTTCTTTAAGAAATATATACTGTTATTTATATAATCGCCATGCAAGTAAACCAAAGTCTGTTTGCAACCGCAATTATCGTTTTAGAATAAAAAGGGGGGTGAATTCAAGACGTCATAACTTTTGGGATTACGATTCAATATCATCTGTTTGACATTTTTTGGTTAATACTACAATTGTATGGTTTTTCTACAAGAGATATATTATACTGATAATTATTTTAGCAGTAATTATGTAAATTTCGGTTGTAATGACAAGAATTCATGAGCTATGCCTCGGGCTTTCTTGAAAAATATCAATGACAATGTAAACAGGAACAAAACATTGACATGAATGATGCTCTCCACCTATGTTATAGTTATTTAGGTATGTGTGTTGCACAAGTCTTTCACAAGTTTCAAAAAAGCTAATGTTATAAAACTTTTTTCAGGGCACATACTCACTTTATAGAGACTTGTCTACTGCCATGCATTCCCATCCTATTTTCATGCACCATTTGTAAGCAAGAGACTGAATGGTTTACAAAATTAAAAATCAGGACGGTGTCCCGTTAAACCAAAAGAACTAAACTGGATGAATATTGTAGGAGAAATCTAGAGGAAAGTTTTGATTTGTGAAATTGGTTTTCCTGAACAGATGTACATTCATCCTGCAGGAAAGATTTATAACTGTCCACCACCAACTGACGAGCTACATGTAATGTTGAGCTTCACAGATGGAATTACTCAAACACCATAAATGCCTATGTTTTCAGCACAGATTTCACAAATCATGACACAGCTGTGCATTTTTATGCCCCATCTACGATAGTAGGGGGGCATTATGTTTTCTGGTCTGTGCGTCCGTTCGTCTGTTCGTCCGTTCGTCCATCCGTCTGTCCCTCTTCAGGTTAAAGTTTTTGGTCAAGGTAGTTTTTGATGAAGTTGAAGTCCAATCGACTTCAAACTTGGTACACATGTTCCCTATGATATGATCTTTTTAATTTTAATGCCAAATTAGAGTTTTTACCCCAATGTCACGGTCCACTGAACACGGAAAATGATAGTGCGAGTGGGGCATTCGTGTACTGGGGACACATTCTTGTTTATACCTGTTAAGAGTCGAAAACTAAATATTATTTTTATATAAATAAACATATATTGTGTCATTTTAGAACTTATATTTTTCCAAAGGATGCATGAATGAAAGTAGTGAAATTCATTTTGCTTTGATATATAGATTTGAATTACAATTGTTCATGTTATTGTAATGCATATAAAAATAAGGAGATGTGGCACAATGTAAATATATGATATTCTGTGAGTTTATCAAACTAAAGGGGATAAGAAATGGGTATAAGCAGTTACAGGACTGTACTACTGTACAATCTCCAACAATGAGAAAAACTCATACTGTAAAGAGAATTTCATATTTACAAGTAAGTTTTGTTTTTGCATTGAATAATTTTCTTCTATTGTCTTAAAAGCAAATATGGGAAGTGGTTAAAATGCTAATGAGACAGCTTTTATGGCCACCAGATGTCATTGTTACCTTGATTAAAAACTCCTTTTTAGCTCACCTGACCTGACTCATCACTTGGTTTCGTCGTCCATAAACTTTTACAAAAAATCTTCTCTGAAACTACTGTGCCAAATTTAACCAAACTTAGCCAAAATTATCATTGCGGTATCTAATTTAAAAAAATGTGTGGTTAGACCCGGTCAACCAACCGAGATGGCCACTATGGCCAAAAATAGAACATGCAGGTAAAATGTAGATTTTGGCTTATAACTCTGAAACCAAAGCATTTAGAGCAAATCTGACATAGGGTGAAATTGTCTCTTCAGTGGAGATCTATCTGCCCAGGAATTTTCAGACAAATCTGACAACCCGTTGATGGATTGCTGCCCCTAAATTAGTAATTTGAAGGAAATTTTGCAGAGTTTGGTTATTATCTTAAATATTATTATAGATAGAGATAAACTGTAAACAGCAATAATGTTCTGCAAAGTAAGATCTACAAATTAGTCAATATGACCAAAATTTTAAGTTGACCCCTTAAAGAGTTATTGCCCTTTATAGTCAATTTTTAACAATTTTCATAAATTTTTGTATTTTTTGTTAATTTTTAAAAAATATTTTCAACTGTAAATACTGGGCCATGTTTATTATAGATAGAGATAATTGTAGCACCAAGAATGTTCAGTAAAGAAAGATCTACAAACACATCCCCATCATCAAAAACACAATTTTGTCATTTTATATGTGTCCGTTGTTTAATATGCACATAGACCGTCCAAGGTGAGCGACACAGGCTCTTGAGAGTCTCTAGGTCATTAATACAGGTAGATAACTTTATCATGTTTATACTGAAAAATAATTTTGCTTGGAGGGAGAATTTTAAAAAAGTTCTGTCTTCAAAAGAGTTGACATGTTACTATGTACATTAACCATTATGTTACTTGATGTTCTAGCAATACACACAGAACGGGGACTAGTCAATCTTTGTGAATTATTTTTCATAGGATAGGAGTAATTGAATATGTGTATATAATCAATAATTGAAAATAGTTTTATTTACATTAAAAAGGAAAAGTTCTTATGTCTTATGCATTTCATGGCGAGGTACAGAAAATATACTGTAAACAGTAGACTATAGATATAGGTGAACTAGGTACAAGAGAACTCTAAATCTTAAATACTACAAACCACCTCTGTTCTATGGAAGATAATGATATAACTGGACTAGAAATACACACAACCTGTAATTAACTGCCTTTACAGCGCTTTCGCGCTTTGATTTGTAATTTCCCATGTCCCGATTAGACTTCATTTCCATTTTTCACGGCACAATAATTTATTTTACTTTCACATGTCACACTTACAAAAAATCGGCAAGCCCGCATCACGCTTAGACCCCAATGAGACCAACTTATTTATCAAATTAAGATATTTCCTTTTATGAAAAAACAAACATTCTCAGAAAATGGCAAAAAAAGACTAAAACCCCCCAAAAAATTTTGTTTACAGTCGCAATTTCTCAAGAAAAAATGTGTTTTATTTGTATGTAATTACATCCATAATTGATAATATCATATTTTTTCCAGTAACACAGAAGGCAGTTACATTGAAGAAAAATGAATGCATACATGATCTAAAGCCTCATACAGATTACAAATTTTACATACGAGCCTACAGTAGAAATGGCGCTGGAGCCCAGTCAGATACAGTGACTGTTAAAACATTAGAATCAGGTATGGTTAGAATATAAGTAACACATAGCTGAGAAGGTAATAGAGAAGATTGTTACCTTGAGAAAACATTGTCAACCGTGGCACCAATCACTCTACCACCCTCTCAGCTGTGTGTTATTTAATTTATAATACTGAATGTCCTATCAGTATTGTCTTTTACAGATGAATTTTATTATAGCCATGTGATAGAGTAAATTAACATCAATCGAAAATATGTATAAGGCCAATTGAAAATATGGCATTTTAACATGAAATATAATAAAATTAAATGCAGTATGAGTAGTTTCCCTTTTCAGATTCTGAAAATAGTTTCAATTACATTTATTCTGAAACTGTAAATTAAGTGTATGAATTAATTCACCGTTTTAGAATCTTTTGGATTCTGGATAATATTATCAAATGCATACACCAAAACATTATGATTGGATAAAAACATTGTGCACAATGGAAATGCAACCAATGGCGTAATGTTATTTTCATTTTGGATTATGGAGGCTCGTGGGTACAAAAATTTCAACGAAAAATTGAACATTTGTTTTTTCATTATAAATTTTATTTATTACTCTATTAGTTATTACTTTATGATATTTTTGGCATTAAAATTGAAATATCTTTTTAACTCATCAGTTACCTATATTTTTTATGATTGTTTTCAAATAAGCTGTACATAAGCTAAATAATTGTAAAATTTAAGCGATTTATGTAATTTAGTTTTTTTTGATTTCGATATTACCTCTCTTTCTCCTATTAGTTCAACAGATAAAAAGGACTTCAACAAAAATGTATGCTTCTTTCAGAGGAAGCTTGTGAGCTTCAATGAACGGTGACCCCATTTTGTTATTTCATTTTTAGCTCACCTGGCCCAAAGGGCCATGTGAGCTTTTCTCTTCACTTTGCGTTCGTCATCCGTCGTCGTCGTCTGTGAACTTTTACAAAAATCTTCTCCTCTAAAACTACTGGGCCAAATTAAACCAAACTTGTCCACAATCATTATTGGGGTATCTAGTTTAAAAAATGTGTCCGGTGACCCGGCCAACCAACCAAGATGGCTGCCATGGCTAAAAATAGAACATAGGGGTAAAATGCAGTTTTTGGCTTATAACTCAAAAACCAAAGCATTTAGAGCAAATCTGCCATTGGGGTAAATTTGTTTATCAGGTCAAGATCTATCGGCCCTGAAATTTTCAGATGAATCGGACAACCTGTTGTTGGGTTGCTGCCCCTAAATTGGTAATTTTAAGGAAATTTTGCTGTTTTTGGTTATTATCTTGAATATTGTTATAGATAGAGATAAATTGTAAACTGCAATGATGTTCAGCAAAGTAAGATTTACAAACAAGTCAACATGACCGAAATGGTCAGTTGACCCCTTTAGGAGTTATTGCCCTTTATAGTCAATTTTTAACAATTTTTCGTAAATCTTAGTAATCTTCTTCAAAAATCTTCTCCTCTGAAACTACTTGGCCAAAGTAATCCAAACTTGGCCACAATCATCTTTGGGGTATCTAGTTTAAAAAAATGTGTCCAGTGACCCGGCCAACCAACCAAGATGCTGCCATGGCTAAAAATAGAACATAGGGGTAAAATGCAGTTTTTGGCTTATAACTGAAAAACCAAAGCATTTAGAGCAAATCTGACATGGGGTAAAATTGTTTATCAGGTCAAGATCTATCTGCCCTGAAATTTTCAGATGAATCGGACAACCTGTTGTTGGGTTGCTGCCCCTGAATTGATAATTTTAAGGAAATTTTACTGTTGTTAATATCTTGAATATTTTTATAGATAGAGATAAACTGTAAACAGCAATAATGTACAGCAAAGTAAGATGAACAATGACATTATATCCATAGTCCTTTAGTTTCTGACACAGCAAACATTTTGTTTTTCAAATTTTGCAGCAAACAGCCATGAAAAATCTCTATTGATCTTTTACAATTTATAATTATCTTCTTATTCAGTGCCTGATGCAGCTCCAAATCTGAGACTTTCTAGTTCATCACCATACAGTATAGATGTAGAATGGGATCCAGTTCCTCCTGAGAAATGTAATGGTGTTATCACAGGATACCAGATTTTTGTGTCTAATGGTGGTCATGAAATCATGGAGAATGTGTCTGCTGCTAACCAGAGTTACACTTTCAAAGGTAAAAATATTATAGCAAGTGTTAATATTGAAGCAGTCCCTTTATCACCATTTTAGAGGGATGTTGGTTTTCTTATTTGAGTAATTTTAGTAATTGAACTTAGAATCACTTATGAAGATTTTATGCAAATTAATTTTCTCTCACTAATGAAGATTTTATGCAGAATAATTTTCTTTCATTGAAGAAGATTTTATGCAGAATAATTTTCTTTCATTAAAGAAGATTTTATGCAGAATATATTTTCTCTCACTAATGAAGATTTTATGAAGAATATATTTTCTCTAACTAATGAAGATTTTATGAAGAATATATTTTCTCTCACTAATGAAGATTTTATGCAGAATATATTTTCTCTCACAAATGAAGATTTTATGAAGAATATATTTTCTCTCACAAATGAAGATTTTATGCAGAATATATTTTCTCTCACAAATGAAGATTTTATGCAGAACATTTGTTTTTTTTCTCTTTAAGAACTCCAAGCAGACACAGAGTATAAAGTAAGAGTACTAGCAGGTACTGCAGTGGGATTTCCAAAGCTGTTAGATGCTCAGTGGCCCTGGCTGATACATAGAACACCAAAACATAATGAAAAACCACAAGGTAGGTATGAAATTATAGGCATCAAAATGCTGTTGATTCATTCATTTTCTTGGAAATTTGAAATTCATTGTTTTGCCAAAATCGGCACATATGTCACTAGAAAATTTGTACTAATTGAATACCCACTAAATCGACTTCAATTAGTATCATATGTATGGACTCATGCTAGACTCATGCTAGATAATTGATGCAATGGTTCAAATAAGAGATCGAATAACATTAGAAATTGCATGAGCAAGTGTTCTTTGGATAGATATCTGCAATCAGTATAATAGTTGAAATTTTATTTTATTTGTCCTCCTTATCAATATTTGTGATCTTCTTATGATATAAACATAATTATTATAAAGGTGTACTTGACTCCAATCTAATTGACTAGGATTGTCAGTTTTTATACGCCCGTCAAAATTTTGACGGGACGTATTATGGTATACAAATGTCCGGTGTCCGTCCGTCCGTCTGTCTGTCCGTCCGTCCGTCTGTCCGTCTGTCCGGCGTAAACATGTCGCACCGTAACTTGAGAACGACTTATCCAAATTTCATGAAACTTAATATAGTTGTTTCTTATGATGGTCAAATGATCTGTATACTTTTTGGTGAAAATAAGATTTAAACTTTTTGAGTTACGGCACTTTGTAACTAAAACAGGGGTGTGTTTTTTTTCACATGTCGCACCGTATCTCAAAAACGTTTCTTGATTATTGCTTCAAACTTTACACACTTCTTAGTTATATTAATCTTAATATCTGTATACTTTTTGGTGATGATTCAAAATTTCATTTTTGAGTTTTTGAGTATTTTATAAAAAAGGGGGAGGGTTCTTTTACATGTCGCGCCGTATCTCAAAAACGATTTATGATTATTGCTTAGAACTTTACACACTTCTTTGTTATATTAATCTAAAGATCTGTATACTTTTTGGTGATGATTCAAAATTTCATTTTTGAGTTATTGAGTATTTTGTAAAAAAGGGGGAGGGGTTTTTTACATGTCGTGCTGTATCTCAAAAACGATTTATGATTATTGCTTAAAACTTTACACACTTCTTTGTTATATTAATCTAAAGATCTGTATACTTTTTGGTGATGACTCAAAATTTTTTTTTTGAGTTATTGAGTATTTTGTAAAAAAGGGGAGGTTTTTTTTTTACATGTCGCGCCGTATCTCAAAAACAATTTATGATTATTGCTTGAAACTGTACACACTTCTTTGTTATACTAATTTAAAGATCTGTATACTTTTTGGTTTGATTCAAAATTTTATTTTAGTGATATTTGTAAAAAAAAAACAGGGTGGGGGGGGGGTTCACATGTCCCGCCGTGTCTCTAAACAATAAATGTTTATTGCTTAAAACTTCCTCAGAAACTATTGATGATTATTGCATAAAACTTCCACACAAGACGTCGGGCGTATCATGCGCTCATGGCGCAGCTGTTTATTCTATGGAAGGTTACCGTAGATACTCGCTTATAAGTCGGAAGTTTGGGAGTAAAATTCAGAATCCAGAGAGGGGTACCGACTTATAAGCGAGATCCAGCGACCAGAGGAAAAATCCAAGCTCGAGAAAAGTGGTCAGGAGTGAATTTCCTGGTCAAAACTACGTCGGTGATTGCCAAACCTACATAAATCCCTAAATTCAAAGTTTTTGTTGAAAATAAATGACTACAATACTGTCTTTGTGTTTTATTTGTGCTCTGTTAACATTTTCTGTCAATTTGTTTTGAATTTCCGACTGTTTCCGGTTTGTGTATTGATTTTCATGGTCAAATGGTTTGTGCATAAACCCAAAAGAAAGAGCCAAGAACCAAAAATGAAAACGAGATAACAATGTACCAACTATGTAAAAGGATGTATTCAGCGGAGTTATTGTGTCATTATTGTGATATCATGATATCAATTCAATACTTATAAATCATACAATAATCAAAAATAATTTTAAGATTCATTCCCAAGATCAAAATATTATTCATTAAAATGTCTCAGGTAAACACAAAGATTACAAAATTGATTGGCAAGCCAATATAATCCATTGATAACCCCTAATTAAGAGACAAAGAGTTGTATTCACTAAAGGTGTGAAAAACATCAGTGATAGGTGAACAGATGACACTAATGAGTTGGGAGTTATTTTAATATAAAGTTGATTAGCTGGGCGTATGACATTTGCGCCGATTTTGAAAATATTCATTCTTTCATTTGCGCCGATTTCATTTTTTCATTTGCGCCGATTTTATATTTGCTCCTAATTAGATTTACAGGTAAGTTAATACTTGTACATGTACTATGTACTGTACTATACTATTGGTAAAGTCTGGTTATAAATGTTGTTCATTTATGTTAATTTTTATTCATATTGTTCTGAAACTTCATAGTAACATGATAGACATATTGCACACTGAAACGAGTCGAGGAGTCAATTCTTTAATCATCGATGGCCATACATATCGGATGATAAGTGTCCTGAAACACATTTTACTAATGTACCATAAAATCGTGTACAGCCAGAGTCACCACGGATTCTATTGTCAAAACACAGAACGAGCATAACCATGTGGTAGATGTCCAAAGGCAGCGGGTACAGTCAATGTAAAGTCTGGAGATGTATCTTGTAGGACTTCTTCCACTACCCGTGGTGAGCAGGGGACAACAGTTACATACAAGTTATTATTGATAATTCATTAAATTTGTACAAGTGGTTAACTGAGGAGGTCTATAATGATAAATGAAAAAGAACATGACTTGGATTGAGAGTTCATTCATTGGCACTCATACCACTTCTTCTAATATCTATTCACCTGTAATTTACCTGTAAAAAAAATTCGGCGCAAATGAAAAAAAAAATCGGCGCAAATGAAAGAAAAAATCGGTGCAAATGAAATGCAGATCGGTGCAAATGCAAAACGCCGGATTAGCTTCACTTAATTTTTTAGCTCACCTGGCCCGAAGGGCCAAGTGAGCTTTTCTCACCACTTGGCGTCCGTCGTCCGTCGTCGTCGTCCGTCGTCGTCCGTCGTCGTCGTCGTTAACAATTTACATTTTGAACTTCTTCTAGAGAACCACTGAATGGAATGGAACCAAACATGGCATGAATGTTCCTTATGAGGTGCTGACCAAGTGTTGTTACTTTGTAGCCGATCCATCATCCAAGATGGCCGCCAGCGGGGGGACTTAGTTTAACATAGGACCCTATGGGAAATGCATACAAATGACTTCTTTTAGAGAACCACTGAATGGAATGAAACCAAACATGGCATGAATGTTCCTTATGAGGTACTGACCAAGTGTTGTTAGTTTGTTGCCGATCCATCATCCAAGATGGCTGCTAGCCGGGGACTTACTTTAACATAGGACCCTATGGGAAATGCATACAAATGACTTCTTTTAGAGAACCACTGAATGGAATAAAACCAAACATAGCATGAATGTTCCTTATGGGGTGCTGACCAAGTGTTGTTACTTTGTAGCCGATCTATCATCCAAGATGGCCGCCAGCAGTGGACTTAGTTTAACATAGGACCCTATGGGAAATGCATACAAATGACTTCTTTTAGAGAACCACTGAATTGAATGAAACCAAACATGGCATGAATGTTCCTTATGAGGTGCTGACCAAGTGTTGTTACTTTGTTGCCGATCCATTATCCAAGATGGCCGCCAGCCAGGAACTTAGTTTAACATAGGACCCTATGGGAAATGCATACAAATGACTTCTTTTAGAGAACCACTGAATGGAATAAAACCAAACATAGCATGAATGTTCCTTATGGGGTGCTGACCAAGTGTTGTTACTTTGTAGCGGATCCATCATCCAAGATGGCCGCCAGCGGGGGACTTAGTTTAACATAGGACCCTATGGGAAATGCATACAAATGACTTCTTCTAGAGAACCACTAAATGGAATGAAACCAAACATAGCATGAATGTTCCTTATGGAGTGCTGACCAAGTGTTGTTACTTTGTAGCCGAACCGCCATCCAAGATGGCCGCCAGTGGGGGACTTTTGAATGAAATTAAACATGTTCCTTTCCTTATCAATGAGGTTGTGTTGTCACTTTTAGCCAAATTTTATATTTTTTCATATGATTTCAAAAACCCAAGTAGAATCAGGTGAGCGATACAGGCTCTTGAGAGCCTCTAGTTTAATCCTTTAATCATCACAATATAATGAGAATTATGCAGTGTACATGCTCCTTTAACACTGAGTTATGTGTGCTGTGAAAATATTGATTGACTTTTTTTTCCAGGTTCATATTGGTTTATGTTCGCTTTTCTCAAACAATAGGTTGTTAGTCATACCCTACAAAATCATTGATGCATTACGTAAAACAACACATGGCTAATCTGTAATCAAACAGTGAACAAAACAACAGGAATAAATACATCTTTATTATTAAACAGCTATATAAATTATCATAATCAACATCAACTAAATTCAAACCAAACAAACATTCATGCAGAAAATGAATATAATTCCTGGATTTGCATTGGTTTTACCGGCGTTCAGTAACTGTCAGCTGCAAACAAAAATGTCCAAATTTTGTCCGACTTATACGAGGGTCAAGACTAAATCCTCAGAATTTGGAGCTGAAAATGGCATCCGACTTATAGTCGGATCGACTTATAGGCGAGTATCTACGGCAGTGGTTTTCTCCTGGCACTCCGGCTTCCTCCACCAATAAAAACTGACCGCCCGAAATAGTTTAAATGCAGTGCTTAAAAATGGTGTTAAAACACAAAAAAATCAAAAAAAATAATTATCATAACATTAGTTATGTTTGGTTTTTTTCAGTGAAAGTTCAAATTCAGGTTTCTCAGTTGAACCTGACGTGTGTTGATGTTAAATGGAACATAACAGACAACCAGGCAGTCATTGGTTATAAGATCTACCTCAGCAAGAAGATTCAAAACATAGATGCTGCTCAAATTTTTGAAATACATGATATTAAAAGGACAAATTATGTCATGTGTGGTCTTGGTAAGAATTTTCTCATACCATTAGGGAGGGGGGATAGGACCTTTATCGGGACTCCGGGATCAGGTGTTTTTAGCTCAGGATTTCGGGATTGACCCTTTCGGGATCCGGGAATTCTTTTTTTGGAAAAGAAAACTTTTTATAAGGGGTTGAGACCCCTCCCCCTTTTAAAAATGGCTAGTTCTAACCCTGCTCTCTAAGGAAGAAACAGATCTTTTGATTTATTGTTCAATTGAAAATAGACAATGACACCCTCTCCTGTCCCCTCTTTAATGAATTGGTCTCATGTGCTGTCCTCTCCCCCCCCCCCCCCCCCCTCTAATGAATTGGCCTTATTTGCTCATCAATCAAGGATCTAATTGAAATAAATTAAAAGAAATCATTGGTTTATCAAATTTGGTAATAGTACATGTATGACTATTAATAGGTTTTTTTCAACTTTTTTTTTACTGACCAGTAATAGTCGAGGTTGGCATTTATGGTCATATTCACATCACAGCCTTCTATTTAATTATGTTTAATTTATGGTGCAACACTAGAAAATATGTTTATAAATTAAGTTTCTATGCATGCTTTTCTTTTTCTGCTTGAACTCGTTTAACTTTTTTTTTATATAAGACATTAATTAAATGATTCTTTATATTTTGGATGACTTCACATAATTTTGAGGCTCCAAAAGGGTGCACCGTATTCGGTGTCAAGTTTGTTGAACTATTTAAGTGTCAGAAATTTCAGTTTATAGATAATAAGGATGAAAGACTTTGAAATCATTTTTATGTGTTTTTGAATGCAAGTTAATAATCAAACTAAGCAAATATTATAACTTCAGTATGTACCCTTCTTGAGCCTCTGTAATCTTCCTCCACCTTCGGCAATAGTTGTTGCTGCTATTTGCTAAGCTTTAATATTAGTGACACATTCAGATTAAGATTTGTAACCAATTAACTAATCCATAAATTATTTCTGTAAAACTTTATTATTTAAATTAAATATTATTTTTTATATTTCTGAAGCTGAGTTTTTTTTATGGTTAGCTTTACTTATAATTATAACTATTTCTTTCAATATCAAATACAGTGGATTCACTTACTTTACATTTTACCAATTTAAATGGATTAACAAAATACTTTTTTGGTGCATATTTGATTTCTTTGTTTTGTCAATTTCTGCATATAAGCATAAAAAATTGCTATTGATGAACATTTGAATTTGTGGTTCACCTTATCGCTATTTGGAAATCTGCCCCAGTTGACCAGAGAATCTGCGCCACTTGAACTTTTGACACCATACAAAGATTACTTTTCCATTGTGGCATCAGATATTGTCTATTGTGATAAGGTGTATACCGACAAATCCACAAAAATTGGTATACCACAAGTAATAATGAATCCACTGTACCTGAAGAGTTTATACCCATATTTTGTAGGTACAATACATGGCATATTTATAATTTATATGTGGCTTATTTTTTTTAGCTTGAGCCATTATCCTATAACACATAGTCTGCTTTCAGGTGCTGCTTTTTAAGCTTTGTGTGTGTGTGCTTTGCATGGTGATAGACATGAGGTAATTACTGTACATTATACAGTGAAACCTGACTAAACCGAATCCTGTATAAACGGAAAACCAGTATAAACCAAACATTTTGTAACCCATGTCTTAGCAAATTAGGTGTGTTGTGAACCGGACAAAACCGAATAGGCCAAAACCGAACAAGATCTTAAGTCCCAAAGAGGTTCGGTTTGAACAGGTTTCACTGTAGATAGAGTCACTTCAGACTACTGGAGGGTTCATTTATAGATAGTTTTACAGCTGTTTGCATTGAGTGTGTAGGTAAAAATAATATCTTTGGTAAGCCTTCTTGCCAGCTGAACCGTGAAGTCATTATTAGGTTAGGTAAATTACCCCCCTTTAAGAGTAGACTAGTCCAACCAATAACCAATCAATTTGTCTGTAGGACTAGGCTACTTTGAAAGGAGGGTAGTATACCTAACCTAACCACAGTTCAGCCAGCAAGCAAGCTAAACCAAAGATATTACCTTTTCCTACACACTCAATGCAATCGGCTGTAAATGAATGATATTTGAGTATGAGATACTATTCTTCACATGAATGATAATGTAACAATGAGTTACTCACTGAATAAAAAAGCTTTTATTTGCTTTTTGCTTTAGAATTTAGCTTTAAGGATGTACTTAGGTGAGGTTTTTGGAATTTGTATCAAATGTTCGGACTCCTTGGTGTTTTTCCATACAACACAATGTAAAATATTTTGCTCCATAACACCCATTTATTTTTTCATATAAGACTTAATAGCTCATGAAAGGTCATTTAACAAAATTTTAGAAGATTCTTGATTTTCTTTCTTTTGTTTTGAGACCAAAATAATACCAATGCAAATATTAGGTAAAAGTCTGAGTCAGCCTTTTCCCGTTATATTTTAAATCTCAAATATCTCGAAAAGAAAGTCCATAACATATCAATATTTTTAGCTTATCTTTATCATTAATTGATGCTCTACCAGCTTAAACCATCAATTTTAATATCTTAATTTCTTATTTTTTACCTAACCTCACCTAAGTACATCCTTAATGCCATCAGCGTTATGTCCAAAAACTAGTTTCCATTCTCTTACTTAAGTTTGTATCACCCAAATGTTATGAAATGTACATGCAATGCTTGTTATCACCAAACACAGATGTTTATATGTATATTATACCTACATTTGATAAAGGAAAGGCTTCATAGTGATTCGTATGTGCTTGTTAGTTCTTTCATTTGGACCCCTTGAGTGAAACTGTAAGACAATGATTAATACCTAATGGTATTGGGTAGTTGATTTTTTTTGTCAAGATGATTAGGGTTTGCCATAGAATAATAGATTATTGGTTCTTATAATTAGAAAACAGAGTTATTCATCTGTAATGTCGTGTTGCGGCAATTCCTTCATAAGCCCAACTAAATTTAACTTCTACGGACCACTAGACTTTAGAAAACTTCAACTTCATATTTTACTTCTTATGCTGACCACTAGACTTTAGAAAACTTCAATAATGTTTTCTGAACTATTTGAATTAGTTAAAGCTTTGTATGATTTAACTCTAGTACTGATCTCTTATAAAGCTTGCTGGTTCCACTTAAATTAATTTGGGTAGTCATAGAAATAGAAACACCAGTTGTCGATCAAAGGGAAATAACTCCAACTCAAAAATGTCATATTGTTTGTTTGTGTTATTTTTCAACTCAAGAAAATGTGCTGCTTCTTTTACTTGGAGGCTCCCTATAATTTAATACTTTAGGGGTAGGATTTATTCATGGTAATGCTTAGGTTAGGAGATGTTTTAGACTAGAGTTATGTTTTATAGTTAGGGCTAGTGTTATGGTAAGGTATGGGTTAGGGTAAGATTCTAGGTTTGGGATAGTTTAGAAATGCTCTATAAGGGTTGGGACCCCTAAAGTAAAAGAAAGCCATGAAAATTAGTAAGATGACAGTATCTATGTCATTCCCCCATCCCCATCAAAAGATTAATGGTTTGTATGTAAAATAGTTACTCAACATAATTTTAATGTATTATCAATTTTCCGTCTTTCAGAAAGTGAGAAGTTCTACGAGCTGATGTTTGTAGTGGATGGTTCTAGCAATGCACTGGCTACAGTGGAGGAGATTTTCCAGACGGTTCCACCCAATGAAACTCCACTTCCACCACCTCCGCTGCAGATTATTGCTAGAATTATGTCTTCCAGTGAAATAATGGTACGATGGAAGAGACCTGGACGTCAGTATGACATCAAGTTTTACACTGTTCAGTTCCATCGTAGGGATAATTCACAGAAGATTATGTATGCTAGGAGGTAATATTTGTAGTAAATCAGCTTGGATCGGTAAACCATCGTATCAAAAAAAGAATCAATTTGAAATTAATTTTCCTTATATTGTTTGTACTGTACCAAAAACTATCTGATGTCTGTCGTCCTGTTTCACATGCCCTCACGTCAACCGTTTTATTCTAAACATTACGGAACATCTCAGATTCTTATGATTGTCTTGCTTTAAAATGTAAAAACAAACAAAGGGATTGAACTTAAACAACTTTCCTATAATGTTCTTTTCATAATCTTCATGATTGATATTTCCCTTGACTTATATGCGTGTTTTTAACAACATGGAAAATCAGAATTAAGCAGTATTTATATTTAGTGTTTTTATAAATTTAAAATAGTCAGAGGGAATTCCCTAGTTTTGATAAAAATGCTAGAGTTCTCTGAATTCCGATAAATCTATTTCTGTCATATAAGAACTGAAGTGGAGTTTTTTTTATATGTCACCGTTATAAACTGATATTTGATATTGTACTTCCATAGAGAAATTGAGAACCATCTAGGTCGTTTAATTAACATTTAATATATGTTCTTGCTCCAGGGTTTGTTAAGGTAAGTATGCGCATGCGTATAGTTTTCTTGACTTCAAGGGGTATTAGATTGAATGGTTTCTCTTGATGCCCCACTCAATTGATTAATTTTTGAAACTCATAGGATCCTTTCTATGTCTGTCTGCTATTGAGGGTAATTGTTGTTGCATAATTTTTGTCGAGCCTGCAACTTTTGTTGCAGAAAGCTGGACATAGGGATAGTGATCTGGCGGCTACGGCAACGTTAGCTAACTTCTTAAAAGGTTTATATTTTAGAAGGTGAAAGACCTGGATGCTTCATACTTTGTATATAGATGCCTCATGTTACGAAGTTTCCGTCAGTCACATGTCCAATGTCCTTGACCTCATTTTCATGGTTTAGTGACCACTTGAAAAAAAAGTTCAGAATTTTTGTAATGTTGAATTCTCTCTTATTATAAGTAATAGGATAACTATATTTGGTATGTACGTACCTTGCAAGGTCCTCGTGCCCGTCAGACAGTTTTCACTTGACCTTGACCTCATTTCATGGATCAGTGAACAAGGTTAAGTTTTGGTGGTCAAGTCCATATCTCAGATACTATAAGCAATAGGGCTAGTATATTTGGTGTATGGAAGGACTGGAAGGTGTACATGTCCAACTGGCAGGTGTCATCTGACCTTGACCTCATTTTCATGGTTCAATGGTTATAGTTAAGTTTTTTGTGTTTTGGTCTGTTTTTCTCATACTTTATGCAATAGGTCTACTATATTTGTTGTATGGAATGATTGTAAGGTGTACATGTCTAGCGGGCAGATGTAATCTGACCTTGACCTCATTTTCATGGTTCAGTGGTCAAAGTTAAGTTTTTAAGTTTTGGTCTTTTTATCTAATATTATATGCCAAAGGTCAACTATATTTGGTGTATGGAAATATATTTATGATCTATATTTCAGTCCCTCAGGTTTTATTTGACCATGACCTCAATTGCACCGATCATTGCACAGTGTTAAGTTTTTTGTCTATTTTTCTTAAACTATAAGTAATAGGTCAACTATATTTGTTGTATGGAAGCTTTGTTAGCTGTACATGTCCGCCTGGCATGGTTCATCTGACCTTGACCTCATTTTCATGGTTCATTGGTCTTTGTTTAGCTATCTTGTTTAATGTTAAGTTTACGTGACAGTTGTAATAAAGCTTTATACTTAGGACTATCAACATAATATCAATGATTAGTAAAGAAGGCGAGACATTTCAGTGTGTGCACTCTTGTTAATCATATACATCATTTAAATTAAAATAATTGTAGGTGTAACTACAACACCCCTTCGACCAAATGGAGTCTTCCATATTATTGTTTCGAGTTGTCTCCCTTCCAGAAGTAACTTTCGTCAATTCTGAATCAATACATGTCGAGAAAAATTAACTTGTTCTGTCGATAAACGTCTATTATATTAAAAACGATCGCAATTTAAACCGAGGAATGTGTACGGAAAGGAGTTATGACCACTGACCCAAAGGAAATTAAATATTCAAAGAGTTAGGAATGGGGTTCCTCCTAGAATTAACATTGGTAAATAGGTGATAAGATACGAAGTGAAATACCTTCTCTCACTCTGAGTCTCAGTGACAGCTTTGGAAAGTAAACTTGGAATTGATAGTACAAAAATAAAACACATTAAGTACATTTTTCATACACTTGTATCTGGGATTGGCTATTTTGTAACTACTCAGATAACGTAAATTACATTTTACATGTGCAGTTGAATTATTTTATCCAGCTACATGTATACATGTGTCAATGAAAACAATGGCAATTGTATCCCTTAGAGCAATCTATCTCCTCTTTGATTAATTACTGTGATGCATTAGAGTATGAACTGAAAAATCTTGAAACTTATATTTATAAAAAAAAAAATATTACAGATATGCTTTAGAGTATGAACTGAAAAATCTTGAACCTCATACTTAAGCTTTTTTTATAATTACAGTGATGCATTAGAGTATGAACTGAAGAATCTTGAACCGTATACTTACTACAGTATCAGAGTGAGGTCCCATACAACACATGACCATGGAATCTTCAGCGATCCTGTTGATGTTAGAACTTTGGAAGATGGTATATATAGTTATAGGATTTTCTAATTCAGATGTTTTCAGCAGGTTTAAGCATACCCATATTATTTTATGCCAAACCTAGGGGCATAATGTTTTTTATCTGTGCTTGTGTTTGTTTGTGCGACCATCTGTTCTGTTCGTCCATCGTTTCATTCATCTGGCGTCTGTCCTGCTTCAGGTTAAAGTGTTTGGTCAAGGTAGTTTTTGATGAAGTTGAAATCCAACCATTTTGAAACTTAGTACACATGTTCCCTATGATAATTGTAGTTAAAAATAAGAGATTTGACAGTGCATGTGGGGCATTAGTGCACTATGGACACATTCTTGTTTAGCAGGTTTCAACATAGCCATTTTGGTTTTGTTTTAAGTTTTCTATAACAAAATGTGATGGTATTAAAAATGAATATGGAAATCTGCAAAGCATCAAAGTAGTAAAAAATGTCAATATATTATCATGTTCATTTTATTACACACATTTAAGGCCAGATTTATATCAGTCATGAAATTGTCCATGGAAATTTGAAAAAAAAAGGTTTGAAATGAAAGAAAATCAATAATTAAAAAAGAAAATGAAACTTTTAACCTTGGACTTGGTGGAAGACTCGAACTTCATAAAGGTCAAATATTTATTTTCACTGTCTAACTTTATTATTTTATGCTATACTTTTGTCTGTTTTTATATCTTGTACACTTAATTTTGTTTCTTGTAGTGCCCTCTCCGCCTGAGAAATTGTACATAGAGCGTATCGATGAAGACAAGGTCAATCTACATTGGGAACCTCCGACTAAACAGAATGGTGTTATAACCTCCTACGTCATACAGTATAACCACCAGAAAGAGGACCCTGAAAACTTGTGGCAGTCTCTAGAGAAAAATGGTATGCATTATAAAGATGTATGAGATGAAAAATTTGGAAAACCTTCATAGAATTCTGTGAACAGATGACTTCTTTTAACTTAAGCACAATATTTAATTTTTACTGTATTTTACTTTTAAAATAGACTTAATTTTTTTATTACTGCAGTTAACATTTAGATATAATCTGGGTTTAAATATAAAAAAGAAGATGTGGTATGATTGCCAATGAGACAACTGTCCACAAGAGACCAAAATGACACAGACATTAACAACTACAGGTCACCGTACGGCTTTCAACAATGAGCAAAGCCCATATCGCATGGTCATCTATTAAAGGCCCTGACATGACAATGTAAAACAATGTAAAACAATTCAAACGAGAAAACTAACGGCCTAATTTGTAAAAAAAATGATTAAAGTCTCTTTAGACAACAATAACTTTGTCAAACCATCATTCACTTATCTAGAGTGGAGGTCATTTGTCTTTTTCAAACTTTTTTTTATATTTTTGTGTAGCCATATATGCAAATACATGTAGGAAGATGTGGTATGAGTGCCAATGAGACAACTCTTCATCCTAGTAACAATTTATAAAAGTAAACTATTTATGTCAAGGAACGGCCTTCAACACAGAGCCTTGGCTCACACCGAACACCCAGACAGCAAGGTATAAAGGGCCTTTAAACAGGAATAATGACTAAATCCACTATTAATGGGATAAGCCATATGCAAATATCCATTTAAAATTTGACTATATTTAAACAGGAACAATGACTAAAGCCACTATTAATGGGATAAGTAAGGAAGTCAACTACTACTTCAAAGTGAGAGCTTGTACCAACAAAGGTGAAAGTCACCCATCAAGGACAGTAGAGCTTAAAGCCTGGATTTGTACTTTCAAGTGTGAACAAGGCGGCCTAATCACCACAAAAAAAGATGAAGGTTTGTTCTCTTATTCTGGTTACCACATATATCATTAATTTACAAGCTTTGTACTAGATGCCTAAGATGGACATACTGAGCCATATTTTTAACTTGTTAGATCGTAAGGAAATGATTGGCAGAAAGACATGTCACCTTACTCAAAAGACTCTGACTGAACCGTCTGAGCGTGAGAAGTTGAGAAATATCAATTTTAAAATCTTTGGTTAGACTTAAGGCTGGGATTCTGGAGGCAAACATGCAACCACAAGACCACTGAGGTGATTTTCTCATCAAAAGACTTGTACATACATTAAGTATCCTAAAAAATAAACAGTTTCAGTTCATATTTGCAATATTTTCACAAATCAAAAATGAATTCAGATTTGGCTTGTTTCACAGTAGGCAGGAAAATTGATGGAATGCTCTCATAGATGTTATTTTGTTTGTAATTTACAGATGATGGTGGTATCTTGAAGGACCAGAGACTTGGTATTATTATAGGCTGTTCCATAGGACTCAGTAGTATTGTCATCTGTATTGTTGTCGTCATTGTTAGACAAAGGTAGGTAACTCTGTATATTACAACCAGAGACTTGGTATAATTATAGGCTGTTCCATAGGACTCAGTAGTATTGTCATCTGTATTGTTGTTGTCATTGTTAGACAAAGGTAGGTAACTCTGCATATTACAACCAGAGACTTGGTATAATTATAGGCTGTTCCATAGGACTCAGTAGTATTGTCATCTGTATTGTTGTTGTCATTGTTAGACAAAGGTAGGTAACTCTGCATATTACAACCAGAGACTTGGTATAATTATAGGCTGTTCCATAGGACTCAGTAGTATTGTCATCTGTATTGTCGTCATTGTTAGACAAAGGTAGGTAACTCTGTATTTACAACCAGAGACTTGGTATTATTATAGGCTGTTCCATAGGACTCAGTAGTATTGTCATCTGTATTGTTGTCATTGTTAGACAAAGGTAGGTAACTCTGTATATTACAACCAGAGACTTGGTATAATTATAGGCTGTTCCATAGGACTCAGTAGTATTGTCATCTGTATTGTCGTCATTGTTAGACAAAGGTAGGTAACTCTGTATATTACAACCAGAGACTTGGTATAATTATAGGCTGTTCCATAGGACTCAGTAGTATTGTCATCTGTATTGTTGTCATTGTTAGACAAAGGTAGGTAACTCTGTATATTACAACCAGAGACTTGGTATTATTATAGGCTGTTCCATAGGACTCAGTAGTATTGTCATCTGTATTGTTGTTATACCCCCGCTTTGAAAAAAGGGGGGTATACTGTTTTACCTCTGTCTGTCCTTCCGTCAGTCCGTCCGTCCCATGAATATTTTTCGTCACATTTTTCTCAGAAACTACAATATAAGAATTTCTGAAATTTGGTTTCAGGGTTTATATAAGTCTGCTACACCGTTTGTATGGAAAGCCAACGGGGTCAAAATTCTTAATTCGTAACTTGTCAATTCGTAACTTGTAACTGTGTAATTTCTAAATTGTTAATTCGTAAATTGTTAATTTGTAACTTGTTACTGTGAAATTCATAATGCTTAATTCGTAAATTGTCAATTTGTAACTTGCACCTTTGTAGTTTCAACATTCTTAATCGGTAAATTGTCAGTTTGTAACTTGTAACTGCAATTTCATATAATGCTTCATTCGTAAATTGTCAATTTGTAACTTGTATCTTTGTATCAAAATTCAACATTCTTCATTTGTTAATTGTCAATTTGTAACTTGTAGATTTCAAAATTCTTCATTGGTAAATTGTCTTTTTGTATATTGATGTTTTGTGACTTGTAACATGTGACTTGTCGATTCGTGATTTGTCGATGTGTGAAATGTCGAAGTGTTAAATGTCATCGTTGTATTATGCTAACGATCATTATGACGACAGATGGCGCTCGGGTTCTTCTTCTGTGTATAATCCTCCTGTAAATCGGAGAACCTCCATGTGGAAAATATACCTAAATAATTTTAATCCATTTATTACAGCAAATGCGTCTAAAAAAGCAAAACAAAAATTGTATGTTTACAGGATCACAGTTTTATTTTGTTTACTGACGTGGACTTTCGTTCGAGAACGGAAACTATATAAAAAAAACATCCCGACTAGTTCAGTCCCTCAACCGGCGTAATTGATCTCTCCTAATTACGGGGTTAATAAAATAGTCGTTGGTCAGTGGAATATTGCGACTGGATTATTCATGTATATACAATAAGGAGATGTGGTAATAAACCGTATGATTGCCAATGAGACAACTATCCACCAACGCGAAGTACAAATAAAGTGAACTATAGGCAAACTACGGCCTTCATCAATGACAAAACCTAATACCATATAGTCCGCTTTAAAAGGCTACATCATTACTGAAAACCCCATGCAGGTACTAGTAATAAACGATTTCTATTAATCATAAAATGCTATTATCGGACCATTTTATTCTGACAGGAAAGGGCTGACATATATATTCTATTCTGCTGTTGTCGGTTATATGGTAGGGTTGTTGTCTCTTTGACACATTCCCCATTTCCATTCTCAATTTTATGTATTAATATATATGCCTACTGAATTTTTCTGGTCAAGAAGCTTAAAAATTGCCGCTACCAGATTTCCTACAATAAAAATGTACAACCAAAGAGACCAAAATATTCACGAGTCCCTCGATCTCAACAGCTGGCTGCTTAATGCCCCGTACTCCCGATATAAACCCCACCTGGTGCCACACCTCTTTATAACCCGGCAACCTTACTAAATCTAACATGTTGTCAATCGTTAATTAACTGAAATGATTCACGCTGTTAATCAATATACCTATTTTTTTTTTTGAAAATTGCATGTCAAATATAGAATAAAAATCATTTGCAATGAACTCGTAACAATATAATCCTAATATCCTATTGACAAACCAGGTTGTATTCCGCCTGGCTCTTCTGTCGAGCAGTCAGCCAGGATCCCAGGCTATCATTTTACTACAAAAATGACCAAATACATACTCCTTTCGCCAAACCCCAAATAATGTGCAAATATTTTCGTGGAGTAATAAAATTAAACAACCTTAGTGAGCGCGCTCACATGCCCCACGTCCCCACATTGTCACTGGAGAAATAAAATAACTGTAAGAAAAAAAAATTGTTTCATAATTTCCTCTCGATATGTACATCTACATAGTATGTCCTTATTATCTACAAGGTTTCATGAAATTCTGTGGTGTGGTTTCAGAGGAGTTGCGACGATAAACTGTTGCAGAGGTATATCGCAGCACATAAGTTCAAAGGGGCGTAACTTCTAGAAAAAAAATTGAATTGTAATTTCTTGTCGATATGCAAATCTACTTACTTTTTTTAGTAGTATGTATGTCCTTATTATCATGAAATTCTGTTGTGTGGTTTGAGAGGAGTTGCGATGACAAGAAACAGGACCGACGGACTGACGTACGGACGGACGGGTCAAAACATTACACCCTCCGCAACTTCGTTGCGTGGGGTATAATTAGTGTAAGCATATAAGAGATAATTGATTTTTTCATGCAAAAGGCGATATGGCAAGATATTTTTTTCTGACAAGTCAGAGGGAGAGGGCGTCAATTTGTTTAAAAGTGGGAGTATTAGTAAGGAGGTTTGAGATTTCAAAAAAACACTGGCCTTTGTTAGTCTTGTATGATTTTAATTTTTTGTTTCTTGTGTATAATTTGGAGTTCAGTATGACGTCCGGTATCACTGAACTAGTATACATATTTGTTTGGGGGCCAGCTGGAGGACTCCTCCGGGTGCGGGAGTTTCTCGTTGCATTGAAGACCCATTGGTGGCCTTCGGTTGTTGTCTGCTCTATGGTCGGGTTGTTGTCTCTTTGACACATTCCCCATCTCCATTCTCAAATTTATGTAGGTGACGCGTGTAGTAAAAAATAAACAGTTTCATAGTTAAACGATTATGGTCATTAAAAATATATATAGAGGGGACACCTCCTAGTATATTTCTATCTTGTACCATGGTCATTTTAGATCTGTATTTGTTGGAGAACGTAGTGGATACAATACCGGCTTTAATACAACGGTAGAGAGAGCGCCGTCGATGTATTGACGGTGCACGAGCGTAGTTTCTGAACGGCTGTCAACGCTCGGTGTACGCACTACGCTTCTTCAATTTGGTTCTATTCGAATACTGTTTTTACGAAAAATGAGTTAGAATATTGTTGTATTTTACTCGTTGAGATCTCAAAACACTTCGTGTAGTTTTTTATCCGCATGTTTGTTCACAACATTTCTTGACTGATAATTGTTAAATCGGGTCCTTGACAGCAATTAGGTGTTCTTTTTTTGACGAGCTTTTGTTTTTAAATTGTCTGGTTCTATAGCACTGCGACCACCTCGTACAGAAATATTAGCTTCTGACTTGAGCGTCTTGTCTGTATGTCTTGTAGTTTCAGTTTGGTGAGCGTGTTTGAGACGCAACCAACTTCTCTGGATTTGTACTCTCCTGTTATAAATCTCGCAGGTTGTTGCTGTATTCTTTCAAGCTTATTAATGATTGTAGATGTGAACTGGTCCCATACTATTGACGATATGATACCCCATAATTGACCTGACCATTTAAATATATGCGGTTTTCTCGCATTCCGGTTGACAATATCTCAAATTTTAGGGCCTCGATTAGTTTTCTGGTTCCTTTAGATTATATTACAAAATAGTGCATATTCAACACAGTTTTGATATATAGTATACATTTAACTGAGTGAATCATTTTAAAAAAATCATTCAGTTTGTTTTGCAAAGTGCTTATATGGTATCATTTTTTATAGATATAGGAAGATGTGGTATGAGCGCCAATGAGACAACTCTCCATCCAAATAACAATTTATAAAAGTAACCCATTATAGGTCAAGATACGGTCTTCAACACGGAGACTTGGCTCACACCGAGCAACAAGCTATAAAGGGCCCCAAAATTACTAGACTAAGTGTAAAACCATTCAAACGGGAAAACCAACCGTGAGTCTAATCTATATAAAAAAAAACAAGAATCAAGAAACACGTATAAATTACATAAACAAACGACAACAACTGTACATCAGATTCCTGATTTATGTTCATAACTCAGGAGCTAAATAAATAAAGACTGTTCGTCCATTTGTTTCTTGTATTAAAACATATCATTAGATAACATTCTTTTCTAAAATTTTAATATTGAGATTATAATATTAATGAATGATGGTTGTCAAACAATTTCTGCCATTATACATTGAGTCCAAAATTTGCGGGCCCAGGACAATATTAGTATTTTTCCAGCACCGTCTTATATTTCATGCTTTTAGTCTTGTCTCGGTTGAATATTAAGTAGAAATTTCTTGCCAAGTGACAGTAATATATTTGCGAAGTTGATAAGGAAGCCCGTTTCAGCGACACATCTATATACCTTAATAAAGGAAGTGACACACCTCATTGCAGGTTTGGTGACCAGTACAGTAAACAAACATGTTTATACGAGGTTACCTCAATATAAAACCGAGTCCTTGTTATACATGCCATATAAAACAAACAATAAAATTGAGAATGGAAATGGGGAATGTGTCAAAGAGACAACAACCCGACATTGAAAAAACAACAGCAGAAGGTCACCAACAGGTCTTCAATGTAGCGAGAAATTCCCGCACTCGGAGGCGTCCTTCAACTGGTCCCTTAACAAATATATACTAGTTCAGTGATAATGAACGCCATACTAATTTCCAAATTGTACACAAGAAACTAAAATTAAAATAATACAAGACTAACAAAGGCCAGAGGCTCCTTACTTGGGACAGGCGCAAAAATGTTTATGATATCTCAAACCCCCCCCCCCCCCCCCCCGTTATACCTCTAGCCAATGTAGAAAAGTAAACGCATAACAATACGCACATTTAAAATTCAGTTCAAGAGAAGTCCGAGTCTGATGTCAGAAGATGTAACTAAATTTATTTATCTATTTGTTATCTTTTATAAGTATGCGCTGTACATAATTGATTTAAACTCCTTTGGTATATATTCCATATGGCGGTGCTCCTACTTACAGGAGGATTATACACAGAAGAAGAACCCGAGCGCCATCTGTCGTCATAATGATCGTTAGCATAATACAACGATGACATTTAACACTTCGACATTTCACACATCGACAAATCACGAATCGACAAGTCACATGTTACAAGTCACAAAACATCAATATACAAAAAGACAATTTACCAATGAAGAATTTTGAAATCTACAAGTTACAAATTGACAATTAACAAATGAAGAATGTTGAATTTTGATACAAAGATACAAGTTACAAATTGACAATTTACGAATGAAGCATTATATGAAATTGCACAGTTACAAGTAACAAACTGGCAATTTACCGATTAAGAATGTTGAAACTACAAAGGTGCAAGTTACAAATTGACAATTTACGAATTAAGCATTATGAATTTCACAGTAACAAGTTACAAATTAACAATTTACGAATTAACAATTTAGAAATTACACAGTTACAAGTTACGAATTAACAAGTTACGAATTAAGAATTTTGACCCCGTTGGCTTTCCATACGTTTGATGCCTTTTCAGATTCATCACTCGACAACTTCCTGTTTACCGAATACTTGTATTATTTTACACATGATAACCAAGTTGAAAATTTTCGTCACATTTTTCTCAGGAACTACAATACAAGGATTTCTGAAATTTTGTTTCAAGGTTTATATAAGTATGCTATACCGTGTGATGCGTTTTCAGATTCATCACTCAACAACTTCCTGTTTACCAAACACTTGTACTATTTTACACATGATAACCAAGTTGAAAATTTCCGTCACATTTTTCTCAGGAACTACAATACAAGGATTTCTGAAATTTGGTTTCAGGATTTATACAAGTCAGCTATATCGTGTGATGCGTTTTCAGATTCATCACTCGACCACTTCCTGTTTACCGAACACTTGTATTATTTTACACATGATAACCAAGTTGAAAATTTTCGTCACATTTTTCTCAGGAACTACAATACAAGGATTTCTGAAATTTGGTTTCAGGATTTATACAAGTCAGCTATACTGTGTGATGCGTTTTCAGATTCATCACTCGACAACTTCCTGTTTACCGAACACTTGTATTATTTTACACATGATAACCAAGTTGAAAATTTCCGTCACATTTTTCTCAGGAACTACAATACAAGGATGTCTGAAATTTTGTTTCAAGGTTTATATAAGTATGCTATACCGTGTGATGCGTTTTCAGATTCATCACTCGACAACTTCCTGTTTACCGAACACTTGTATTATTTTACACATGATAACCAAGTTGAAAATTTCCGTCACATTTTTCTCAGGAACTACAATACAAGGATTTCTGAAATTTGGTTTCAGGATTTATACAAGTCAGCTATACCATGTGATGGGTTTTCAGATTCATCATTAGACAACTTCCTGTTTACCAAACACTTGTATTATTTTACACATGATAACCAAGTTGAAAATTTCCGTCACATTTTTCTCAGGAACTACAATACAAGGATTTCTGAAATTTGGTTTCAGGATTTATACAAGTCAGCTATACTGTGTGATGCGTTTTCAGATTCATCACTCAACAACTTCCTGTTTACTGAACACTTGTATTATTTTACACATGATAACCAAGTTGAAAATTTCCGTCACATTTTTCTCAGGAACTACAATACAAGGATTTCTGAAATTTTGTTTTAAGGTTTATATAAATATGCTATACCGTGTGATGCGTTTTCAGATTCATCTCTCGACAACTTCCTGTTTACCGAACACTTGTATTATTTTACACATGATAACCAAGTTGAAAATTTCCGTCACATTTTTCTCAGGAACTACAATACAAGGATTTCTAAAATTTGGTTTCAGGATTTATACAAGTCAGCTATACCATGTGATGCGTTTTCAGATTCATCACTCGACAACTTCCTGTTTAAAGAACACTTGTATTATTTTACACATGATAACCAAGTTGAAAATTTTCGTCACATTTTTCTCAGGAACTACAATACAAGGATTTCTGAAATTTTGTTTCAAGGTTTATATAAGTATGCTATACCGTGTGATGCATTTTCAGATTCATCACTCAACAACTTCCTGTTTACCGAACACTTGTACTATTTTACACATGATAACCAAGTTGAAAATTTCCGTCACATTTTTCTCAGGAACTACAATACAAGGATTTCTGAAATTTGGTTTCAGGATTTATAAAAGTCAGCTATACCGTGTGATGCGTTTTCAGATTCATCACTCAACAACTTCCTGTTTACCGAACACTTGCATATTTTTACACTATTAAAATTATCCACTTGCGGCGGGGGTATCATCAGTGAGTAGTAGCTCACAGTTTCACTTGTTGTCATTGTTAGACAAAGGTAGGTAACTCTGTATATTACAACCAGAGACTTGGTATAATTATAGGCTGTTCCATAGGACTCAGTAGTATTGTCATCTGTATTGTTGTTGTCATTGTTAGACAAAGGTAGGTAACTCTGTATATTACAACCAGAGACTTGGTATAATTATAGGCTGTTCCATAGGACTCAGTAGTATTGTCATCTGTATTGTTGTCATTGTTAGACAAAGGTAGGTAACTCTGTATATTACAACCAGAGACTTGGTATTATTATAGGCTGTTCCATAGGACTCAGTAGTATTGTCATCTGTATTGTTGTCGTCATTGTTAGACAAAGGTAGGTAACTCTGTATTTACAACCAGAGACTTGGTATAATTATAGGCTGTTCCATAGGACTCAGTAGTATTGTCATCTGTATTGTTGTCATTGTTAGACAAAGGTAGGTAACTCTGTATATTACAACCAGAGACTTGGTATTATTATAGGCTGTTCCATAGGACTCAGTAGTATTGTCATCTGTATTGTTGTTGTCATTGTTAGACAAAGGTAGGTAACTCTGTATTTACAACCAGAGACTTGGTATTATTATAGGCTGTTCCATAGGACTCAGTAGTATTGTCATCTGTATTGTTGTTGTCATTGTTAGACAAAGGTAGGTAACTCTGTATATTACAACCAGAGACTTGGTATTATTATAGGCTGTTCCATAGGACTCAGTAGTATTGTCATCTGTATTGTTGTCGTCATTGTTAGACAAAGGTAGGTAACTCTGTATATTACAACCAGAGACTTGGTATTATTATAGGCTGTTCCATAGGACTCAGTAGTATTGTCATCTGTATTGTTGTTGTCATTGTTAGACAAAGGTAGGTAACTCTGTATATTACAACCAGAGACTTGGTATTATTATAGGCTGTTCCATAGGACTCAGTAGTATTGTCATCTGTATTGTTGTTGTCATTGTTAGACAAAGGTAGGTAACTCTGTATATTACAACCAGAGACTCTGTATTATTATAGGCTGTTCCATAGGACTCAGTAGTATTGTCATCTGTATTGTTGTCGTCATTGTTAGACAAAGGTAGGTAACTCTGTATATTACAACCAGAGACTTGGTATTATTATAGGCTGTTCCATAGGACTCAGTAGTATTGTCATCTGTATTGTTGTCATTGTTAGACAAAGGTAGGTAACTCTGTATATTACAACCAGAGACTTGGTATTATTATAGGCTGTTCCATAGGACTCAGTAGTATTGTCATCTGTATTGTTGTTGTCATTGTTAGACAAAGGTAGGTAACTCTGTATATTACAACCAGAGACTTGGTATTATTATAGGCTGTTCCATAGGACTCAGTAGTATTGTCATCTGTATTGTTGTTGTCATTGTTAGACAAAGGTAGGTAACTCTATATCTACTTTTGTGGGAAAATATTGACTAAAAGTCATGAGTGTTTTGAGAATTTTGAAGATGTTTTCTTATGAAAAGGGAGTACAATAGTGTTGTTCCTCTCAACTTACTCCTTTTTAATGTGTCTAAGGTTTTATCATATTTTTCTTGCTGACCTTTTGCATTTTGTTATTACAGGCATTATGCTAGAATGTACATGACACAACAAGGAGTCAATGGTAGCCTGGGCGATAGAAATGTTGGGCATTACCTTAGCAACCATAATGGGAGATCACCCTATCACATGGTTGATGAGGATTCACGACTGCCAATGATACAAGAAAATGCACTCTCTGATACTAAGGTTGGTAAATGCCTATTTTTATAGATTATCTTTGGTTGTCTTCACAAGATTTATTTTCCAGCTTGAGCAGAGAAGGCAAAAGTTTATACCGATAAATTCCCATCTAACTCTACTGTGATGAGAGAGTTAACTATAAGTCAGTGAGATTAAATTATTAATCTTTCATTTTTGTCCATTAGTCAATTATTGCAATACTGTGAAAGTACTTTAATTCGTGGGAATCAATTTTCGTGGTTTGAGCAAAAGTTGCATTTTCGCAGGGTTTTTAATTTTGTGGATTTAAGTATTCTAAAAGAATAAAAATAAATAGAGCGAAGAATTGGAGCAATTAGAAACAAAAAATTTAAATTGACTAGATTGAAGGCTATTGCGAAGAAAACATTTTAATTGTTGCACCCGTAATAATCGTAGACACTAATTAACTGAGATCAAGTGATCAACGGAGAATAGACCATCAAAGGTGTTAATTTATTCATTAACATTGCACTTAAAGAAAACAGTTTCATAAACAAATGCTTTGAATGTACGTTGAATTGTAAAATTAATTCTTATCAAAAACCAGCTCAGCATGAAACTGTCATTTCCTGTGCCAGAATAATGAGGATATAAAATGAATACTTTATTATAGCATATCATCACCAGCAATCTGACTATCATCAATAAGAATATTTATTATGAGAATTAAAAGATCAAAAGTTGTACAGTTAGGTTTTTAAAGATTAAATGGGTATAATCATGCCTGCAGTTGTAATTCATAGTGCATTTGCCCTGAGACTACAATTATAGTAGTCTGAGATTTGCCAATCTTCAATGTATTCTCTAGGTATTATCGGTAGTAAAACCTACATGGCTATCTTTTCATGTTTTAATGTGGACAACAGTTCTTATCAGGGGTTCAAATTAGCTGCGGTCCGAGGTCCGTGACCTTCCACTTTTGCAATCTTGGTCTTGGTTACTAGCTACGCACGAAGGACCTTCATCGGCTATGACTTGAAAGAAAATAAAAATTAACTTTGCAAACCTTTTTACCAAAATATCCAAAAAACAATCTCAAAATTTATTTTCATCTTTTTTATTCACGCTTACTTGTCTATACAGTTACCAATGATAAGGAGATTGAGTCATGAATACAAATCTATACAGATAAGATAAATAAATATAATGATTTATTTGCAAGCAGTGAACAATCATTTATCAAAAACAAAACAAAACAAGAAACAGATTCTTCTTAATATTTTATTTCATTCAAATAGAAAGGCAATAAGGGTACTATAAACATATTACAATTTGATGGAAATTTGAAGAAAAAACACAATTTCTACATCATATGGTTACATTTACGACAAAATTTATGTCGATAAAAAACCTCCTGATCTGAGTCCTAATCTCCTGACCAAAATTTCCAAATCTCCTGATCTGAGTTTCACAGTCCATCACATGTATGCACGCAGCAATGTTCATTTTGTTCAACTGAAAATCACAAAAAGTAATGTGTAAATTCGAGTAAAATTGTATCTGACTGACAAAAAAAACATTGAAAAAGAATGGATGTTGGAAATTAAGGCAACAATTACAATACCAGATCCTATTCCTGAAATGGATAAGGTAATTCAGGAGTTTTGGCAATCAAATACATAAAAAAAAAGAATAATTCCAGGCAGGTGACAAAATACATCTATGATTATGAAATATAAACACTGGAATTGAAAACCAAAAAGATAAATGGAAAAGAAAGAAAAAGCAGAAAATATTTTATACAGAAACTCAAAATTACTTTTTGATAAATTTTAATATCAAAATGCACTACATTATGACAGTAATAAATGGTGATAATACATGTAAAAAGTGTAAACATATTACTGCAATTTCAAGGGGTATTTTTTTCTCAATTTTGATTGGCCAGTTTTAAATAGCTGGGATTTTCTTACTTTATTTTCACAAATAGTGCAACTAGATATGATACAATGTAAGCAAACTTGTAACACAAGCTCTATTGGACTTTTAAAATCGAACTGAAGTAGTGTTAGCCCTGAGATAATCATGGCATAATAAAGAATTAATACCAATCATTGAGACAACAGTGTCACCCACCCACAGTGACACCCTCTCCAATACCCCAAAAAAAAGATTACTTGAATTCATAATATACAACACAATTATATTTATCATGAACAACCGTGAAACTGACAAAGCAATAAGCTAACCTAATACCAAAAGCACATTAATTTTGTATCTTACTGAGTTATGAAATATTTTAAGGGCTATTCCAGAAAAAAAATGTATGGGGGGTTGGAAGGCACATTGTATTAATAATACATGAGTGATGGGTATCAGAGCAACTTTTCACACTATAATGCACTACAAGTCTCAATTACAATTGTCTGGGTGGCGGGTACTGACAAAAAGTGCCTTCCAACCCCCCCATACATTTTTTTCTGAAATAGCCCTAAGTAAAAGTAGGACCTGAAATTTAGCTTGTGGACCTTTCAGTTTGGAGAGTCAAAGGTCCTGGACCTTCCAATACCAAATGTTAATTTGAACCACCGCTTATATTTCGTTGGACATTTAAATTCATGGATAAAGTCATCCACAAAAAACCATGAAAATTGGTTCCCCATGAATGAAAGTACTTTCACAGTATCAAATGCACACAATAATTTCGGAATTAACATTATATTTTTAGGGACCTGATGATACTGTTAGATTCCCAGGTAATGGACGAGTGATTTATCTTTGTAATGGGAAAGCACCTAATGGTAAAATCAGAGCTTACGTTGCTAGTCCTATAAATGGACAGGTGAGTGGTCAATAAAAAATATTTACATCCGTATGCAAAGTTGTCCACTATTACATAAAATCTCACAGGTTCCCTTAAACTTTGACATCATAATTCAAAGTATTTGAGGTCACAAATAAAAAGTGATTGTTGCTTGATGTCAGAAGGTTATTAGAGGGAGATCTACGGTCATTTGGAGAGAAAGATTATTTATAATAAGAGAGGTAAAGGATACCAGAGACATTCAAACAAATAAGTCAAAAAATAAACTGACATTGCCATGGCTTAAAAGAAAAAGACAAACACCAGTACATAAAACAACATAGATAGACTGAGCAAAAGGAACCCCACTAAATACTGGGGGTGATCTAAGGTGCTCCTGAAGGGTAAGCAGATCCTGCTCCATGAGACTGAGCAAAAGGAACTCCACTAAATACTGGGGGTGATCTAAGGTGCTCCTGAAGGGTAAGCAGATCCTGCTCCATGTTTAACACCTGTCATCAAAGTGAACCAACAATTTATGCTCAATGAAGTATACATTTTTTGATAGTCTTATAGGTAAAGTTTGGTGTTGCAACAAAATCAAATATCCTTGAAAGTATAATTTTTTACCATCATCGAAATAATAGATATGTCATCAAGGCAAGCGGTATCTTTCTATCAATTATGGTTTTTATGTCAGATTCTTTGCTAATTGTAAATTTGGCCAAAATATGGTCACATATTGGAGTGAAATCACCAGGTTCATAACTTTTTGTATTTTGAAGGTAGGCGAACGCACAGCTCTGATAGCATCAAAAAGTTCACAGCAGGTGTCCGATAATTCTCACCAAGATTCTTACATTACTCATAGCCAGTCGGACGGGAATGTCCCAATGTTACCTCACAAAAACTCAGAAAGAGGCTATAAGTATGAGGACCGAAAATCATCAGGAAATTCAAATGATATTGATAACGCTACCTCAAAAGTGCTTACATCAAGTGAGAATTCTCAGGCTAATGGTGCTCCTCCAGGACAAATCGCGGGTAGTCATGGCAACCATGACCTTGAAGACAGTGGAGATTTAATCTCTAAAATGTTACAAGCTACAACCTCAGTTACGGACTGCTCTGACGTATGTTCTACTCTACCTCAAAGGTCAGGGTCAAGTGTAACCATGGAAATATCAGATCTGTTAGCAGTGGATGCTTAACAACTGTTTTTGATTACATTAAGACATAGATCTGTTGTTTATAGTTGCTAAGCAACTACTGTTACTACACAGGGAAGAATTGTTAATATTTATGTCTTTATTTTGACTAGACTAGATAATATATATGTTTTGTGTTTTTGTTGATTTTTGTGAGCTATGTAAATTTTGCATTTTTCTATTTGCTGAGTGTAAGGTTACGGTTGGTTGGTTCCTAGAACATCATAATAATGTTGTTGATATATTAAAATAATTATTTAATGATTATTCAGTTCTAAGGGTCAATCTGCCTACGGCAAAGTTTAAAGAAATTGTGTATTTCATGTAGAATTTAATTCTTTGTTCAATGTCATAACAGATTTGATATATGCAGATGGTTTGAACTTGCATTTGGCACCCTATAACTTATATAATTGCACTGCTGTAATTGAAATTGTCAAACATATTTTCTCTCAGGTATTTGAATATCCCTCAAATGAAGGTCACTTGCAAATTTCCATGTTAGTTTCACATAAATCCACATTTTGAATTAGATTTATGGTCGGGTCATTTACCACAGGAAACTTTTTTCTTTCAGATATATATTTATTTTATTATAATGACAGAAATTTTCATTTTTCTATGAAATCACAAGTATTTACTTTTGTCAGGAAATATCGTAAATGATTAGAAATATAGTCCTGTTATCTCCCCTTTTGATACAAGTTACCTCCCTTAATGGTGAGAGTTATCTCCCTTTATGATGCAAGTTTGGAAACAATCAGCCTAACCTATGTTGTATATTGAAGAGGGTTGTAAAGGGGAGGTATGTGCACATATGAAATTTAAATAAGAATAGAGACACAACTATGAATGAATTGGCTTGAAAGGGAGATTTCTATTTTTGCACAAAAGCATGTGTGGGCTATCCCATTGAAATAGATGAGGGGTGGAAGGAAGGAATTAAAAAAAACACTTTTCAACCCAACATACTTTTTAGGAGTAATTTTGCTAAAAATGACCTACAACTCCTGTCTAAAAAAATAAAACTTCCATTTCTACCCCTCCAATTTTCATTGTAATGGAATAGATAGCCCCACACTTAAAATAGAAACTTGCAGACATTTGGCACTAGATACCCGTTTACTACCTTCATTGAATACATTGTGTCAATATTCCACATTTGTATGAGGTAGATTTGAGATGGCAGCTTAACAAAAACCAAATTTCAGGCAAACACATAAAACTTTGATGATGCAATGTTTCAGCTTGCAGTCTCACATTTCATACTTTTGATCAGAAATTTAATGTTAATCAAACTTTATATGTATTTCAGGAAGATATTTAAGTATTTGAGCTTAATGTATGTATTTTCAGATATACATTAAGTATATCTGCTGATGATTCAAACTTTTCAATCTTTTTCTCACACATGCATATTTTTGGGGGAGGTTTTTCGTTTGTTATAGTTGACTTGTTTTTTTGTTCTTTTCTGTATTGTTTATGAAATATTTGTCAACTTAGTTTTTAGTTTTTATAAATTGATTTTTAAAAAAAGTACAGGTTGTTGTTAATTTAACATGGGAACTTATTTGGTGTAGCTGAAAACCTCAAATTAAAGTATTAATCGCCAAGTACATGTTTCCAATATCTCAGTAAAATATTTGGCCTTGTTTTTATCAAAATCAATTAATTTGGTTGCATATATTTTTTGTCATTGATTTCATTAGGTGTATAATTTATTTGAAGTCTGATAAATATCATACCTCTTACTAGCTATTGTTTATTTATATGTCTCACGACATATCAGAAAATGGGATGCTAGAATGTTTGATTTTATTCAGTCTGATTTATTTCATGTTTACAAATGCTGTATATTTTGTTAAATTCTATTTACATTTTCCATTTTATCATCATTGAACAATTTTTAGCTGTAGTTTCATAAAAATAGTCATTTTATGGACAGTAAAGTTTTTTAATACATTTTCTCCTTCTTAATACAACATTTTGATTGGTTTGATCTAAATTTTCCCACCCTCTGCAATATAGCACATGTGAGCGTGCTACCATGGTTTTAAATTACTATCATTCTTTATACTGCTAAGATTGAATTATTTAATACCATTAAGAATTCCACTTTTAAAAAACCTGACCTTAAAATGCCTCTGCAAATTGCACTGTATATTAATTGCCCCTTTAATGTTCCATGAATCACAAAATGAAGATCTGGTCCTTTAAAATTAACAAAAGCTTACCCTTGACATGGATATATCCTATTTTATAACACTAATCAAGTTTACACTCTGACCTAGAAATTTCAGATCCATAAAACTAACAGAGTTTTCACCTTTTAACTTGAAATATTGAATATATATGCTCACCTTTTGACTTTATGTATCAAATGATTTCAGCTGATCCTTTGACATTGGAGATAAATTAAACTAGATAAAAGCTGACTAAATGACCTTGAAACTTCACTTCAGTTTAGCTAAATTAAAGCTGACCCTTTGACCTTGTAATATCACATTAGTCAAACTATAAAATAGGAGCTGACCCAATGACCTTGAAATGTTTAAATGATATTAAATGAAGAGGAATAGTCATGTTTTCTTGTCCCTGATTTTAATCTTAGTACATAGTCAAATTTACAGATATTTTGAGATCAAAATTTGAAGAAAAAAAATCCCCTCACAAAAAATCTTGTATTAAAATTATAGTTTTATAATTATCTGAGTTTCAGGTATTTCAAATAAATATGTTCTTATTTAGATGATGTATATAACAATCTGCATTCTTATTAAATTAAAGCAACACATAATTTAAGAAAAAAATATCTGTCAGTGACTTAATAAAAAAAAAAAAAAAAAAGTTCTGAATACATAAGACATAAAGATATAACCAATTTGTTTTCACTCAGTTAATATTTAAATCATTCACAAAAATGCAAAGAGAAAGATTCACAAATTGTTTCTTTCACTAACGTCTAATTTTCAAATTGTAAGCAGTCCCATGACGATTATTAACAGTAGTAATTTATGGATACTAAATATTAGAGAAAGGCATGCTTATGAATTTTTGTGCCACCTATCCTATATCTTTCCTAAACTATTATCAAACCTCAGCCAACAGGCATGGATTCAGGATTTGATCTTAGGGGGCATTCCTAGGAATTAAGAAGTTAAATGACCATATTTTGACCCACAACAAATCATTTTTGTTTTCATTTTGAGGGAGAGGATGAAGGTTGTGCCCTTCATCTGAATCTAATCCAGGCTAAATTTCACTTAATCTCATATGAAATGTCACAACAACAAAAAGTCTGCCTTATATCACTAGCCTCAAGAATTTTAAGGATTCTTCTACCAACAACTTAAATGTAAATTAAACAATTTATTTATTATGTGTGAAAATCAGCTGCATTGCTTCATATTAATTTATTTAAATTTAACATTTAGAAAATTTTAAATAATTGTATGTCAAAATTGACTTTCGAAATTTGGTAACCATAGTTACCTCCAGTCAACTACCTCTGTGTCATGGTAACCTCTTCGTCTCAGGGAGAATATCAACGGAGACTACCTTGTCAAGTGCTGCCTCATCTCATCAAGATATTTGTAAACATGGTCATATAAATTGATTTTAATAGTTAGCTCCCTTTGTAATAGTAAGAGTTTACTCCCTTTGTAATTGGGACAGTTAGCTCCCTTTGTAATAGGAAGAGTTAACTACCTTTTTAATTGGGACAGTTACCTCCCTTTGTAATAGGAAGAGTTAACTACCTTTATCATTTGTTTTATATAGATTTTTCTTTCTTTATTCTTATGACTAATGATGGCATATTTTATTTTAGGTTGTACTTATTTCATGTATTGATATATAGTGTATTTATGTGACATCAGTAGTTCTGTTTTTTCAAATCTTTCTTTTTTTATGTGACATGAGTAATTCTCTTTTTTAAATATTTCTTTTATTCTTTATGTGAATTGAGTAATACTTTTTTTCAAATTATTCTTTCTTTATGTGACATGAGTATTTTTTTTTTCTTCAAATCTTTGTTTTAGTCGTAAATATATTTTTTTTTAACCTTTCTTTTATTTTTTTCTGTGACATGAGTAATTTAGCTAATACAATATTTTTTTCTGTGACATGAGTAATTTGTATTTCAAATCTTTCTTTTTATTCACATATTGGCTAGAAATTTGTTTTCGAATCTTTCTTTTATTCACATATTGGCTAGTATTTTTTTTCAAATCTTTCTTTTATTCACATATTGGCTATCATTGAAGCATGTGTTCATCCATTCATTTCAAAACATGTTCAGAAAACATCTATCTTATTTTTAAGGATCAAAACTCAAATAGTTGAGAAAATTCCTAATAATTTTTGAAGTTTTAAATTTACCATGTGCTTTGCAGGTTCAAGAGGCTTACCTTTCAAAAATGTCTTAAGTATTTTTAATATTTCCCAATAATTAAATGATGCACACAAAGTGGTAATTAATGTTAGGCTCACCTCAATGTCAGCAACTGTCATCACATAACATCCATAGTCATTTATTAATTTGCATGAGGGTATGGATGGGTTATCTTAACTTCTGAATTTTTTTAGCATTTCTCTTTATCTTTAAAAATTAAAAAAATAAAGCTTATTCTGTTAAATTATCAAGAAAATGATTTAACAACTAAAATTTTCTGTAATTATTTTTTTATTTACATCCTTTATTTCTCTTATCAGTTTTGTATTAGCTAATTTCTTTATTTTCAGCAGTTATTCCTAATACTGATGCAATCTTTTATTCTCTTTTCTTTATAAATTTCCTTATTTATCTATATTCATTATTTTTTTATTATTCTTTATTCTGACCCTCTTGTGTCCTCGACTTTAGTCTTATAATGATGGTTCAGCTTTGATAGAAAATGAAAATATCAATTAAAAAAAAAAAAAAAAAAATGCAAATGATATGGACCAATGAAGGCTCATATAACAGGACTACTGGATTGGAGTTAAAATTTTGGCATGGTAACCCACAGCTGAAATTTTGGTAGGCAATATATATAGTCCTGTACAAGAAAACAGAAATTTTAGTGTCCCACACCAAATTTAAGAGGCCATTGGCCAGTAGGCCCTGCTATTTTGTTTACTTACTTATTTTCAATAAAATTTTACTTCCTTTCTGAAAGTATTTTATTTTTATCTCAAAATAATTTAGATACTGAATAATTTATTTTTGAAAATGCCCAACCCCACAAATGATGAATGGTTGGTGCTTGAGTTGCTTTCAGTAAAATTTCATCCAAAAGAGGGTCTGTATTGGATGAGGTCGGTATGTATTGGATGAGGTCAGTATGTATTGGATGATCTTCATTTCTGTAATCCTTATTTTTTTGTCATTTTTCTCTATTCTTTAAATTTAAGTATCTCATTTTCTTTATGCTTTATATTTTTGGTATTTCCTCCAATCTTTATCTTTTGGCCTACTTTTCTCTATTTTCATTGCAGCATCTAATCATTTTTTTGCTTTATTTCTTTTCCTCCATTATTCATCTTTTTTGGGTTTCTCTAATCTAAATCCATTCTCTATACAGTTAACCCCATCCAAATCCATGTAACAAATTTTATTGAGCTCACTATACAAATCCTTATTTCTATATAAGAGTATGTATACCATTGTTATCCATTAAAGATGACGATCAACAGTTAATGTGTTTTCAGGACTGTAAAAAAACTCTGGTGTTTCAAAAAGTCGAAAAGTTGTGAAAACATTTTCATTGATTAAGGAGGTAGACCTAGGTTAAGAGAAATAACTCTTTAATTTCATCAACACGTTTGTGTCAAGCATTTTAATAAATATATTCTAAGCTTCTAGGTTACACAGATTATTTCTAATCGGTTTCAGGAAAGTGCTTTAAATGCATTGATGAAACTTTACTTTTACAATCGCATCACTGATTTAAAGAGTTATCTCCCTGAATCAAGGTCTACCCCTTTAAGTCTAACAAATTTTCAGTAAATCAGGTCATTTATGTCAGGTATATTATGTCATTGTCAGTTGCTTTATTTTGTCATGCACACAGTGAATTGTGCCTAATCATAAACATTTTGATGACTCAGAGTCATCTTTGAAGTTGGAATTATGGGTATTTTTATTTTTATGTATGCATGTTTTTTGTCATGAATATTTATAGAACTGTGTACAGCAGATTGTTTACTGGTGTAACCCTAGGTAATCATGTGCCCTAAGGGCTTGTAATAAATGTGTATTCACTGAAGTTTGTTGTGTCTTTTTTAATATATCAGGTGTTAACTTTAAATAACCATAAGGGCCTTTTTGGACACTTGAGAAAAGTTAACTGCAATCGCTGATCTATGGAATGCAGTCAAGATTAGATGAATAAAGATACTATATACCAAATATAGTTATCCTATTACTCATAATAAGTGAAAAATTCAGCTGACAGATTATATATGTAGTCGAGTGGTTTTCTTGGCTTTAAAACACAAATAAAACACTCCTCAGGTTTTGGATTCTGTTTTATTATGTTAACGAAAAAGGTTGTAAACAAAAGACCAAAAGACCCTGTAATAAAATATAAAATTATAACCAATGGTTCAGGAATAATAACATGAGAACAATATGAACTCAATGAATTTCCAATTAAAATAAATAATACAATTTCTTCATCTTTCTCTTATTTTGTTATTCTAACAAAATATCAATGTAATCTAAAAAGTAAAAACACAAAAATACTGAACTCCCAGGAAAATTCATAAAGGAAAATCCAAAATCAAAAGGCAAAATCAAAAGTCCAAACACATCAAACGAATGGATAACAACTGTCATATTCCTGACTTGGCAGGCGCGGATCCAGAGGGGGGGTTCCGGGGGGTTGGAACCCCCCTTTTTTTTGGCCGATCAATGCATTTGAATGGGAGCATATAGCTGGAACCCCCCCTTTACTCTGGGTTGGGAACCCCCCCTTTTTAAAATGGCTGGATCCGCCCCTGCTTGGTTCAGGCATTTTCTAATGTAGAAAATGGTGGATTGAATTAAGTCGCTTATTGATTTACAAACTATTCAATTATTATAATGTCTTAAAAATATAATTACATGCAAAACTAGATTCTACACGAAACAAACTAAATAGCTAATGTTAAGCAAAAGCAAAGCAATTAAAAATAAGCATAAACAAACAAAATAATAAGCATTGATAGCAAAACATATAAAACCCAACTCAATGCTTACCTCACACTTAGATGCGAAGGTCAAACACAATATCCCCTCATGGGATGGAATCAACAGTACATAGTGGATAGTAACTTCTGAATATAAAATAAGAAATAAAACTATTGTGCCACAAAAATGCACAATTACACTAATACACATTTTGTACATGAAACTTTACTTTTAGTTTATATTTACTAGTTTAATGAAAAATACTACTCAGATAGTTTATATTAATATCTTATGGTTTTAAATATTAACTCAAACATTTTTAATACTTTTTATAGTTTTTAACCATTTACTCAATTTAGCTGTATTATCCGTCAGTCAATCAATCACTCATTTCAAATACACTAGAATTATTAATTAAATGACAATTAAATATATGTGAGTAACCATAAATACCTAAATGAATAATATGATGACAAAGTAACACAGTGGCTGAATATAATTACTCAAATGGACATCAGAATATGAATTAGTGTATATAGTTCAAAATGTCTGCCTTCATACTGAGTAAAACCAAAAGAATACTTTCAAAGAACAAAGAGATTTCCCTCCACACATATACATGTGATTTAACTGACCAATGAGAGTAGACAAAGTGACCAATACTAACCATCAGTACTATGAATAGGCATTTAAAGGGTTCACATACCCAGAACTCAGGTCATCACCTTAATTAGCATATAAAGATAAATAAAACAGCATGCTTTATTCTTTTATTATTGACATAAGATTCTATTCTGTGAATAAGTAAACAAATCCAATAAATATGTTCCAATGGATATTTTATTATACAGAAAAACATAACATCATATAGATCAAAGTACAATTCTGAAACTATATACATACAAACCATTTAAATTTCACCCTTCCACATATATAGAATGAAGTTCTTAAATTATGGAGATGTAGAATATTGATTGCCAATAAGACAAATTTCCCAAAGTTCAAATGAAGTCAAATGAACGACCTTCAATAATGAGAACAAGAGTGCTCAGGCTGAAATTTCTCGCCTTCTTTACTGACAAAATAATGATTGTATGTTGATTGGCATAGATAGAAAGTTTTACTGCAAGCATCAAATAAACTTTACTTGATCAAAGAAAAGAGGTCAAGGTCAGATAAACCAAACCGGAAATACATGTACTCCGGCTTACAATCATTCCATATGTGTTGGCTAGAATCCTAGGTTGTGGAAATAAATGCAAATGCGTATTCCATAGAAAGTTTATTAATCTTTATTAAATCCAGTGAGCACAGTGAATCATCGAAATATAATCTAATAAAGTTCAATACATCATAATCGTTCCATATTACGTTCCTCAATACGAATAGTTTTCTCTAATACAAATACGATAGGTTGAATACGATTTACTGAAAGGAAAACAGAAAAATACTGTCATTCACTTGAATAATAAAAGTTCAAAACATTGCAAAAATACATGTTATCCAGAGAACAATAAACAAATTATCTATACTAAAATTGTAAACATCTTGTTTTACCCAGTGAAAATACATAAAAACAATATTAACCACAAATCAATAAAACATCATTGACACAAAAATGTAATTATCGATTCGCACTTTACAACCTGTGTAATATCTATTTATAGAAATATAACCTGCGTCTGAGAGGACTTTGACAACTATATTCACTGAAAAAAGTTCTTAAACTTAAGCAATACAACTCAGACAAGTTACGGAAGGTTTATACAATAATATCAATACAAAAAACTCACCAAATTAGAAGTATTTCCACAAAAAATTCAACACAGATTTGTCAAGTTATTGGCGTCATTTTCATTCGGAACTCTCTAATAATCACTGTACATGAATAGTGAATCGACAAAAAATATGTTTATGAAATTGACATTACATACCAGCTCCCTAATTGTATAGCCAGTGCGGAACAATTACACCTAAATCAGCAATAAAAAATATGCATCTCAACAAAATAAGCAAAATTATGTAACAATAGTGTTCATAACGTTTGAGTTCACTTTCTACAACTAACTAAAGTTCTTGGACTAATATTAGATTGACAAGATAAATGTTAATCAAGTTCTAAAAGAGTACACAATTTATCTACCGGACGAGTAAGTACATTGTTTCCGATCTTTACTTTCACTTGACGCACGAGTCCGTTGCGGTCTGGAATTATTTCATTAATCCGCCCCATGGGCCATGAATTTCTCGGAGCATTTGAGTCAACCACAATTACAATGTCCCCAACCATTAAATTTCTCCTCTGTTTATGCCATTTCTGACGTTCTTGTAACATGGGAAGGTACTCTCGAACCCAACGACTCCAGAATAGATTTGCAATATACTGAATTTGTCTCCATTTTCGACGGCAATAATTGTCTGTTTTACTAAATAGTCCAGGAGGTAAGTAAGCTTTGCGTTTCATAAGCAACAGATGATTTGGCGTCAGCGCTTCCAAATCACTTGGGTCATCTGAATTCATCGTAATCGGTCTACTATTGAGAGTTGATTCTATCTCACAAAAAACTGTATTCAGACCGTCATCGTCTAAAACTTGTTCTCTAATAACACTATTCATTATCTTGCGTACACTTCTGATCAACCTCTCCCATACACCTCCGAAATGCGAACCTGCCGGAGGATTAAACTGCCAATCTATGTTCTTTTGTAGCATCGCATTCTCAATCTGATTCAAATTCCATTCACTTAATGCGCTCTTAAGTTCCCGCTCTGCGCCAACGAAGTTCGTGCCGTTGTCAGATCTGATCTTTTCTACTTGACCACGACGAGCAATGAATCGTCGTAAAACGTTAATATATGAACTAGTATCTAAAGATGCAGCTACCTCCAAGTGAATAGCTCTACTAGACAGGCAAGTAAAAATCGCACCATAGCGTTTGATACGACATCTACGTTGTTTTACTTCGAAAGGACCAAAATAATCTACTCCTACTCTCGAGAAAGGTGGTTCATCCGGCGTAATACGATCTGATGGCAAATTAGCCATCTTTTGTTCACCTACGGGCGCACTTAAGCGACGACACACAACACATTTTGATATCAATTTTCTCACAGCTGAGGGTGCATTTATCAACCAATAAGTTTCACGAAGGTGAGCTAGCAAATGATTTCTCCCACTGTGTTGTAAATCAATGTGTATTTGTCTAAGAATCAATTCAGAGATGTGGTGACCCTTTGGTAATATAATCGGATGTTTACAGTTTTCCGGCATTTTTGACTCTATTAAACGTCCTCCTACACGTAAAAGATCGCCATCTAAAACTGGGTCGAGTTTCCGGATATTACTTGTAGCCTTGACTGTTCGGTTATTGGAAAGAGTGTTAATCTCATCAGTGAATTCGTGTCTCTGCACATAAACTAGAATTGAATGTTCGGCGTCTTTTAAATCCTGAAATGATATTCGTTTAGTACAATCTTTCGAATCCGATTCTTTAACGAGTGTCATTTTGTTATCTTGTTTCTTATTACTGACACGTCTAAGTAACTCCTTACGAACTTTAAGTATCCATGCTACACTTCGCTTTAACGACATCCAAGATGAGTAATACGCGATAAGTTTCTCGACTCCCAAAGAATTGTCATCTGGAATTTCGGTTTTAATGATTGTTCGCACAGTTGCTTGTTTAACTTCAGGGTCGTTTGCACATATTGTCTCGTGATTTTCTGACGATGGCTTCGGCCAAAAGTCCTCATCTTTCCATAGAAAGTCAGGTGCAACGATCCAATTACGTTTTTTCATTTCAGAAGAAGTAAGACCCCTTGAAGCATGGTCTGCTGGATTAAGCTTGGTGTTCACATAACGCCAATTATCGGTAAAAGAACCTTCATGAATTACAGCGAGTCTATTTGCTACAAAAGTCTGAAATCTAGCATCTTCATTCAAGATGTATCGTAGAACTGACATACTGTCCGTCCAAAATATAGACCGATCAATTGGTATTTCTAACTCATTTAACAACATTTTGTTCGTACGGACGGCCACAGTAGCAGCAGTTAGTTCAAGTCGTGGGACTGTTATCGTCTTCAGTGGTGTTACGCGTGCTTTTCCCATTACAAATGAACAATGAATTTCACCGAAAGTATTTTCTAAACGAAGATATGTAACAGTACCGTATCCGCTTTCGCTTGCGTCTGAGAAATGATGTAACTGAGCATTCTTTATTTCTCCATATTTCTCTGGTCTTAAGCACCTATCTACTTTGAAATCTGAAAGTTCATGTAAATCTTGAAACCATAACGAAAACAAAGATTCTAATTTCGGTGGAATTGGGTCATCCCAATCCAGGCGAAGCCTACACAATTCTTGAAGTATCATCTTAGCACGAAGAACAAATGGTGCAAGAAACCCTAAGGGGTCGTAAACGCTACTAACCATCGACAAAATACCTCTTCTAGTTTTAGGTTGTTCCTTTACTGAAATTTTGAAACGAAAAGTATCTGTTTCAGCGCACCATTGAATGCCCAATGCCCTATCGATGGGAAGTGTATCTTGATCCAAGTCTAAGTCCTTGATACCAACCGCCATATCCGAAATTGGTATTGATCGCATTACTTCTCTGTTATTACTGATCCATTTCGCGATCCTAAATCCACCAAGACTCAAAAGAGACTGTAAATCTTGAACTAAGCACACCGCTTCACTAACGTTTTTTGTAGACTTGAGACAATCATCGACGTAGAAATTACGTAGCACAGTGTTTATTACTTCTTCATTAAACTGTCCGTTACAATCTTCGGTAGTTTTTCTAAGTGCAAAGTTCACGCAGCTAGGCGAAGATGTCGCGCCAAATAGATGAACATTCATTTGATATTCTGTTGGTTTCTTTCGAGGGTCTCCACCTTGCCACCACAAAAATCGAAGATAATTCGCATCTTCAGACGGTACGCGCACCTGGTGAAACATGCTGTCTATATCGCCCATTATTGCAATTTCATCTTGTCTAAACCTTATCAAAGTTCCAATTAAAGTATTTGTCAGATTAGGACCCTGAAGTAATCGCTCGTTCAGGGATGTACCTTGAAATTTAGCCGCACAATCAAACACGACTCTTATTTTCTTCTTTCTAGGGTGGAAAACTCCATGATGAGGCAAAAACCACACATCATTGTCTTTCTTCGCTAAGTCGTCAATGGAAACCTCTGTAGCGAATCCATCGCCGATAACCTTGTTCATAAAGGTAACATACTCATCACGGAATGTTTCGTCTCTTTCAAAACGTCTAGAAAGTAGATTTAATCTCTGTTCCGCTTGTCGCCTGTTATTCGGCATTTTGTTATCCTTTGACTTGAACGGTAAATTCACGACGTAATGTCCGTCTTTTAACATAATTGACTTCGAAACAAGTTCTAAAAATCTACGGTCCTCCTTCGAAGGAGCAACAACATCGTCGATTGTTTTCTCATTGAAATCATGGTTGAACTGATTCCTAATTTGATCTTCCAGCGAAACACTTGTAGCGTCGATACGGTTACAAGAAGCGACCTTGCATGGTTTATCATCAGTAGATACGTTTAAAGGGCCATTGATTACCCAACCTAGCAAAGTTTCTACAGCAAATGGGCCGTTTTCTATACTTGGAACAACATTCCACGGTTCCATAGCTTTTGGTACATTGATTCCGATTAACAAACCAATGTGTTCACTCTCGATCCTTTGTAATGGTATATCTCGTAAGTGTGACCACTTCTGAATATCCTCAATAAAAACTATGTCATTACTAGTAACTGGTAGAGTTTCCTGCGAAAATACTGGTGGTAGACTAATTACATCATTACCACACAAGTTGCTAATTTCCAAACCTGTCACCACATAGCAATCGTGGACGGCACTTTGTCCCATAGTAACTAAACTGAGTTTCGTTTTCTTACCTTCTATATTAAGGCTACGAATAATATTTTCTGTACAGAACGTTGCAGTACTGCCTGTATCAAGAAAAGCATAAGTTTCAATGTAGTTGTCACTGTTAATTGATTTTACCCTGACTGGCAATATCGGCAGCGCCTGGCGAAGGCTATTTCCAGCTCCCATAAACGTAGTAGAGTTCTTAACTTCCGGACACTGATCACTTTCTGACTGCTGACTAGTTTGATTCTGATCTCGAGGTTCAACATGCAATATAAACGGATGTTCCTTTTGACATACTGTACATGACGATTTCTGACGACATGACATCTTCTGGTGGCCGTACTTCAAACATGAGAAACAAAGACCCTTTGATTTAAGAAATGAATATCTATCTTTCAGTGATTGTTTTATGACTTTGTCGCACTTGTCCAAAGAATGAGTTGCGTTTTCACAATAGATACACGGCTTAGAAAATGCATTTCTGTATCGAGCCGACGATGTTTCATTTTGCTGACCTACACTAGATGTACTTGCCTTGGGTTCAGAAGTTACAGTAACAGCCGTTTTAGATCCTGGAGATCTATATTTCATGTTATTGTCTTGTAATCTTTTCACATTTTTTCCTACTTGTGTGTTTAAAACGTCTTTGCCGTAAACAGGATCGTTTGCCTTCTTAGCTTCCTTTTTCACAAATTCTACTAAATGACTGAATGAAACGATATTTTTGCGACTTTTTGTCTCGTATACTACATTCCTCCACTTTTCCTGCATATAAAATGGAAGTTTCTGTATCAAGAGTTTTAAATTTTCTGAATACTCTAACACTTTTGCCGCATCTACATAATTTACGGCGTACATGCACTCTTGCAAGAATATTGCAAAGTCATCTAGGGCTTTTGGGTGATCTGCCTTTATAAAAGGCCAGTTCATTGCACGCTGTACGTATGAATGTGCTATTATGTCAGGGTCACCGTACCTGTCTTTAAACTCGTTCAAAGCAGCTGTATACCCTATTTTAGCATCCAAGTGTGAGAAACCAAGAACTATTCTATGCGGTTCACCAATTGTAAATTGTAACAAGAAGTTAATTCGTTCTTCAAAAGAATCGGTATTTGTTTCAACACGTGCATTAAACTGTCTCATAAATCCCTTATAGTTCATAGGGCTGCCATCAAATTTCTGTATATCAGCCTTGGGCTTATTAAGCTCACGAGCAATTGAATATTGCGCATTATAATCAATAATATTGTTTTTTGCTTCAACAGGAGGCGGTTTATCATCATCTTGTTCACTTTGAAATGTTTTGAGTGTTCTTTTAGTTTCAAACGCTAACTGTTCCTTTTTTACTTCCGGAATGAATGCCGGAACGGTAGGGTTCAATAGCGAATTTTCAGTATCTTTTTGTGAATTAAGAAAGTCAACTTTATCGCTCTGTTTAACTTTGACCATAATTTGCTCAAGTTGCTGGTCCTCTAACATGCTTCTTTCTAATTCTTCTATGACTCGTGTTTTTGCATCAGTTACTTGTAACTCCGTTTTAATTTCAAGTGCCTCTTCTTTAAATCTTAACTTTAATTTTTCTTCTTCGATAAATTTCTTTTCTTCAAGAGACTTTTCACGTGCTAAAAGTTCAGCCTTCCGCTGCTCTTCTTTAAGTTTTGCCATGGATATTTGACTTGAAACGGAACTGCTTCTTGAACTCCCTGATCTAGAACTTCTATGAGATTTTACGGATCGAGCTGGCTTCTGACTGTTAACAGAAAACCACTGCTGTGCAGATTGTTTTGAAGAGATAAATTTATCATGTCTTTCTTGAAACCATGCATCGTCAAGTTGTTTTTCACTAGGATTTTCAGTAAGCTTTTGATACTGATCATGAATATTTAATAGTTCCTCATATTCAGACAACCACTTAGAATATGTAGGTTTAACTTCATTTGGGTCTGTTGAACGTTGCATCAAAGTTTGTAAATCATTACTTGTAACAGTTAAAACCTTAATCAATCTTGATCGTTCAGTCTGTTTCAAAGTCAATGTATACTCTAGTCCCTTTTCAGTAAGTGTTCTCTCACGTTTTTCATCCACAATATCTTGTTTGTCATCCATCTTAGACTATAAAGAGTTCTAATTTTGTAAATAATGTGTTGGCTAGAATCCTAGGTTGTGGAAATAAATGCAAATGCGTATTCCATAGAAAGTTTATTAATCTTTATTAAATCCAGTGAGCACAGTGAATCATCGAAATATAATCTAATAAAGTTCAATACATCATAATCGTTCCATATTACGTTCCTCAATACGAATAGTTTTCTCTAATACAAATACGATAGGTTGAATACGATTTACTGAAAGGAAAACAGAAAAATACTGTCATTCACTTGAATAATAAAAGTTCAAAACATTGCAAAAATACATGTTATCCAGAGAACAATAAACAAATTATCTATACTAAAATTGTAAACATCTTGTTTTACCCAGTGAAAATACATAAAAACAATATTAACCACAAATCAATAAAACATCATTGACACAAAAATGTAATTATCGATTCGCACTTTACAACCTGTGTAATATCTATTTATAGAAATATAACCTGCGTCTGAGAGGACTTTGACAACTATATTCACTGAAAAAAGTTCTTAAACTTAAGCAATACAACTCAGACAAGTTACGGAAGGTTTATACAATAATATCAATACAAAAAACTCACCAAATTAGAAGTATTTCCACAAAAAATTCAACACAGATTTGTCAAGTTATTGGCGTCATTTTCATTCGGAACTCTCTAATAATCACTGTACATGAATAGTGAATCGACAAAAAATATGTTTATGAAATTGACATTACACCATACACCAAATAAAGTTGACTTATTGCTTATAGTTTCTATGAAATAAACTTATCAGGAAACTGCAACATTGGCCATTAAACCATGAAAATTAGGTCAAGGTCAGATGAACCCTGCCAGACAAACCTATTCACCTTACAATTAATCTATGCATTAAATATAGTTGAATTATTGCTGATCATGCTTATTGTATCTAAGAAACAAAGTTAACCATAAAAAATTATTTCAATATTATGTTAAATTAAGTTAAAAAACATATGCCTCAGGTCCTAGTGAGGAGCCTGTATTTCAGAGGTTGAACTGTTGGTTCATGTCTACCATGTTTGTTTTTATATCTCTATTAAGTAGGGAAGGCATTTTGTTTTCACGTTTGAATTGTTTCACATTTTTCATGTCAAGGTTATAGGTTATAATATAATATGGATAACTGCAGGTAGATTTAGTATCTGGAGTACCCTATCAAAAAACAATGTAAAAGTTGGAATATATATGAACTTTATTTTCTTCTTATCGAAGATTTTGCATGTATTAAACAATGTTTGTACAATAATAATATTTACATATTGATCAAGACATTATAGTGATTGAATGATTTAAAAGAGGGACGAAAGATACCAAAGGGACAGTCAAACTCATAAATCTAAAACAAACTGACAACGCCATGGCTAAAAATGAAAAAGACAAACAGAAAAACAATAGTACACATGACACAACATAGAAAACTAAAGAATAAACAACACGAACCCCACCAAAAACTAGGGGTGATCTCAGGTGCTCCGGAAGGGTAAGCAGATCCTGCTCCACATGTGGCACCGTCGTGTTGCTTATGTGATTACAAATCCGGTAAATAGTCTAATTCGGTAGGTAACATTCATGAAAGGGAAGGGGATTGTAGTTACGACGTAAGGAACATATCCGATATCATTTGTGAAACGGTTATTCCATAACGGTCAACCAACTCGTGATGGCGTCCGTAAAATTTACGAAGGGATGATTTCAACTTCACCATTTGGAACTCTTGGTTTAATAGCTTCCTTGTGAGCAGTAACCCTCTATCAAGAAAATCATGATAGGAAATGCAAGCACGGGAATATCGTATCAATTGGGAGATATATACCCCGTATGCAGGTGCTGCTGGAATGTTGCTACTTAGAAATGGAAAGTTCACAATTGGAAAGCTGAAATCATCTCTTTTGTCGTAAAGTTTTGTTTTCAACCGACCCTCATTGTCAATTTCTAGATGTAAGTCAAGATATGAAGCCGACTTAATTGTATCTGTAGTATCCTTTATCTCCAATTCGATGGGATAGATGCGTTCGACATAGTCACCAAATTTTGAATTGTTTAGCGAAAGAACGTCATCTATATAGCGGAAAGTAGAGTTAAAGGATATTGCTAACTTCTTATCTTTCTTCCTAAGAAGTTCCTGCATGTAGTCAGCCTCATAATAATAAAGAAACAAGTCGGCAAGTAGAGGGGCACAGTTTTTTTCCCATTGGGATGCCGACAGTCTGTTGAAAAACACGTCCTCCGAACGTTACAAATATGTTGTCAATCAAGAAATCAAGCATCTTGATAATATCGGTTTCAGAGAATTTTTTGTTTGAATCAGAGTGATTCTTTACAAAGTATGATTTATCCCTCCCTAAGACAAGATACTTGTATCTACGTTGGCCATTCTTTTTTAGCTCACCTGTCCCGAAGGGACAAGTGAGCTTATGCCATCACTTGGCGTCCGTCGTCGTCCGTCGTCTGTCGTCGTCTGTCGTCTGTCGTCGTAAACTATTTCAAGAATCTTCTCCTCTGAAACTACTGGGCCAAATACTTTCAAACTTTAACTGAATGCTCCTTAGGGTATCTAATTTATAAATTGTATCCGAAGTTTTGATCTATCAACAAACATGGTCGCCATTGCTAAAAATAGAACATAGGGGTCAAATGCAGTTTTTGGCTTATAACTCAAAAACCAAAGCATTTAGAGCAAATCTGACAGGGGTAATATTGTTTATCAGGTCAAGATCTATCTGCCCTGAAATTTTCAGATGAATCAGACAACCCGTTGTTGGGTTGCTGCCCCTGAATTGGTAATTTTAAGGAAATTTTGCTGTTTTTGGTTATTATCTTGAATATTATTATAGATAGAGATAAACTGTAAACAGGAATAATGTTCAGCAAAGTAAGATTTACAAATAAGTCAACAGGACGGAAATGGTCAGTTGAGCCCTTTAGGAGTTATTGCCCTTTATAGTCAATTTTTAACCATTTTTCGTAAATCTTAGTAATCTTTTACAAAAATCTTCTCCTCTGAAACTACAGGGCCAAATACTTCCAAACTTTAATTGAATGTTCCTTAGGGTATCTAGTTTGTAAATTGTATCCGAAGTTATGATCTATCAACAAACATGGTCGCCATTGCTAAAAATAGAACATAGGGGTCAAATGCAGTTTTTGGCTTATAACTCAAAAACCAAAGCATTTAGAGCAAATCTGACATGGGGTAATATTGTTTATCAGGTCAAGATCTATCTGCCCTGAAATTTTCAGATGAATCAGACAACCTGTTGTTGGGTTGCTGCCCCTGAATTGGTAATTTTAAGGAAATTTTGCTGTTTTTGGTTATTATCTTGAATATTATTATAGATAGAGATAAACTGTAAACAGCAATAATGTTCAGCAAAGTAAGATTTACAAATAAGTCAACATGACGGAAATGGTCAGTTGACCCCTTTAGGAGTTATTGCCCTTTATAGTCAATTTTTAACCATTTTTCGTAAATCTTAGTAATCTTTTACAAAAATCTTCTCCTCTGAAACTACTAGGCCAAATACTTCCAAACTTTAACTGAATGTTCCTTAGGGTATCTAGTTTGTAAATTGTATCCGAAGTTATGATCTATCAACAAACATGGTCGCCATTGCTAAAAATAGAACATAGGGGTCAAATGCAGTTTTTGGCTTATAACTCAAAAACCAAAGCATTTAGAGCAAATCTGACGTTGGGTAATATTGTTTATCAGGTCAATTTCTATCTGCCCTGAAATTTTCAGATGAATCAGACAACCTGTTGTTGGGTTGCTGCCCCTGAATTGATAATTTTAAGGAAATTTTGCTGTTTTTGTTTATTATCTTGAATATAATTATAGATAGAAATAAACTGTAAACAGCAATAATGTTCAACAAAGTAAGATCTTCAATTAAGTCAATTTGACCAAAATTGTCAATTGACCCCTTAAGGAGTTATTGCCCTTTAAAGACTTTTTTCACAATTTGTTCATTTTGTTGACTTACTTTAAAAAATCTTCTCCTTTGAAACTGCTGTATCAATTTCAGCCAAACTTAGGCTAAATGAGTTCCAGAGTATCTAGTATAAATTTTATATTTTATTTCCTTGTATGTCAAGAAACATAGCTCCTATGGCTAAAATAGAACATAGGAGAAAATGATTATTTTTTTTGGCTTTTGAAGAAAATAGGACGATCCAAAAAACATTTAAATAAATTGAAAAGCCAAAATAATCATTGATGAGAGATTTAACCAAAAGAATTAAGGTGAGCGATTCAGGCTCTTGAGAGCCTCTTGTTATGAAGCAAAGTAATACCAACTCTTTCAATTTGTCTTTTAGTTTGGAATGTGGAATACTTGTGTAAAGAGTAGAAAAGTCAAATGTTTTAATACTGTTACAAGATGAAAGAGAGTTAGATTGTATGTACTCTAAAAGATCTTTGGAATTTTTAAGTATCCACATCTGATTCACGCCTCCTCTAGAATAGGCAGTTTCACAATAACTTTGAAGCCCGTCTTTGATTGCTGATAAAATAGATGTTAATAATTTAGAAAGAGGTTTCGTGGAGCACTTGGAGGACCCAGCAATATACCGTTGTTTGTAAGGACACTTATGTAGTTTAGGTATCCAATACAGTGATGGAAGATCCAGTTCTTCATCTTTGGTTGAAATACCAAAGGAACAAAGAACAGACCTATGATAATCCAGGATTTCCTCTTTGGTAAGTGTCGTGAGGGTATATGTTGAGTTTCCAAGTGAATTGTCTATACCTAATTCGTTTATCAAGCAATAAATGTAGTGACTTTTACAGACAAAAACGATGTTATTTGGGGCTTTGTCTGCGGGGACAACAACATATTTATCATGGAGGTCGGATAAGTGTTTAGCAACATTTGGGTCTTTAAAGATTGACGTAGCATGGGCATTGATGGACCCATTCAGTTTCTTAATTCTGATTTGTATTAACGACCTCACTGCCTTAATCCATTCGGATAGAGTGTCTATGTCTTCCTTTTCACGTTTAGCCCATTGCCTGGCATAATCCTCGACTGAGTCCATCAAAATTTTAAAGTTGTATTTCCAACTGATGGATTTAGGCTCACGATATTTCGGACCTTTCGATAACACATTTCGTAGAGAAGTGTTATTAACAATGTTAAGGTCACCGGTAATAACGTGGCCAGCAGGATTATATGTGAAATGGAAACTAGCACAAGTGCAATCAGGAGGTTTAGACTTGAAGTCGTCAATATCGAGATTCTGCAAAACGCGTTTGTAATTGAAAATTATAGTTGCAATAGGTTTGGTATAGGTATAAGAAATTATTGGTACAGACTGGTCTTTGAAATAAGGAGGTATTTTCGATTGAACTAATTTATGATGAAGGATATTGCCTAGGTTGACGCCATCGAGACCTTTGTTGGCAAAGGAAAGATTTAGAAACTGAGATCTTTTCTCTTTTTCATCTTTTCCAATGCGAACTGGCTTGAAAAGTCTGTGACTTGCAATATCCGAAGGCTTGAAGTTTGTATTGGTTTGAATGAGGGTTTGTAACAGTGGATTCCAACCATAAATTGAACAGAGAATTAAGTTTTGAAAGGGGTAATGAATAAAGTTTCGTGCGAATGTCACGTATTTATTAGAGTGATTGAATCAGTTGAATGTCACTTTAAAGTAAATGATAATATTTCTGAAGGTAAGTTAACTGCTTTAAAAAAACGCTGCACATCATTATCTAGATCATATTCCGTATAACATGACAAAAGTGTTGCTGTGAATGTGGATGACGTTATATTGTCTAGATACACACTGAACACAATCGGATTTATACTTATTAAGTCCTCCCAAAGCTTCGCATATACACATACAGTTTGCTATGTTTTTGCTGTTACGCAACTGTTCCAGGTTAGGATTATATACATTTGAGCACTAGGTACAGATGTGGAAATAAAGTTTGCAATATCCTTAGATTCAGCTGAGCAAGTGTCATTTTCTAAAAACAATTCTTATATATGATAGGGTGAAAAAGTATTTTTCTTCAAATCAAGCTAACAAAAAAAACGTCGTTTTATTTATAAAACCAACAAAGTAATAAAATATAGTGATACCTGCCTTAGATTGTCTTAATTAAATCCTTTGATCCTCTAATTGTCAAGTTACCCTCAGGCCAATGTAATTATGACATATGTATATTTAAAAATTTTATGTGAGGTCGTAGTCTAGTGGTTAAGACAGATGGCTACAGTGCTGAAGGTCCCGAGTTCGATCCTCACTCGGGATGCTAAAAATGTCAGTACATCAGAAGGGTGATTTTCACCCCGTCTCACACACATCTCTGGTATCCAGAGTTTAAACTAGCTTGGATACTTCGGGGGCCTCGGTAGGTCAAAGTTGTTCCAAGCTTGACCTGGAGATCAATCTTCTGAAATCTCTTCGGGTTGTCTGTTCCCGCCAAGAAGCCCGGTGGTTCTCTCCGAGTACTTCGGCTTCCTCCACCATAATAACAGACTTCCCGGTGTCCTACATGCTCCCTTGGGCGGTGTTGGGATGGGGATTGTTCTGGTGGTGGGTTAATATTGTAAAGGACACATCTCCATTAATCCTTAGGGAGTGTATATGGATCCGCTGTACCCTTGCAGTCAATCAAGGGGTGCGTCTATACTGGCGGAATCTCGAAGTACATACATACAAAGGAGTGCAGCGACAACGTGTCACCCTATTCAGTTCTAGATATTCAATTTATAGTAAAGATAACATTAAAACAAGAAATGGTTAATACAAAAACTATTTTGTTAAACCTTGTGATCCATTTATTTAGCAATCGTCAATGGCAGTGAGCATGCAGGGTTTAAGAACATCAGTTTTATCGACTTGTTTGCGTTTTGTCAAAATATATGTTTTCACTCTTTTGGTCTTTTGGAAAATGCTGTTATGCTGTATCAAGACCCTTCTAAAGTATTTTTCTTCAAACAAGCTAACAAAAAAAACGTCGTTTTTTTTATAAAAAACCCAAAAAAGTAATAAAATATAGTGATTCCTGCCTTTGATTGCTTTAAATTTAAAACCTTTTATCCCTAATTGGGCAAGTTACCCTCAGGCCCAAAGAAATTAAAGACATAGTAATTTAAAAAATTTTTTGTGAGGTCGTATCTAGGGTTAAACAATGGGTACATGCTGAAGGTCCCGAGTTCGATCCCCACTCGGGATGCTAAAAATGTCAGTACATCAGAAGGGTGATTTTCACCCCGTCTCACACACATCTCTGGTATCCAGAGTTTAAACTAGCTTGGATACTTCGGGGGCCTCGGTAGGTCAAAGTTGTTCCAAGCTTGACCTGGAGATCAATCTTCTGAAATCTCTTCGGGTTGTCTGTTCCCGCCAAGAAGCCCGGTGGTTCTCTCCGAGTACTTCGGCTTCCTCCACCATAATAACAGACTTCCCGGTGTCCTACATGCTCCCTTGGGCGGTGTTGGGATGGGGATTGTTCTGGTGGTGGGTTAATATTGTAAAGGACACATCTCCATTAATCCTTAGGGAGTGTATATGGATCCGCTGTACCCTTGCAGTCAATCAAGGGGTGCGTCTATACTGGCGGAATCTCGAAGTACATACATACAAAGGAGTGCAGCGACAACGTGTCACCCTATTCAGTTCTAGATATTCAATTTATAGTAAAGATAACATTAAAACAAGAAATGGTTAATACAAAAACTATTTTGTTAAACCTTGTGATCCATTTATTTAGCAATCGTCAATGGCAGTGAGCATGCAGGGTTTAAGAACATCAGTTTTATCGACTTGTTTGCGTTTTGTCAAAATATATGTTTTCACTCTTTTGGTCTTTTGGAAAATGCTGTTATGCTGTATCAAGACCCTTCTACAACGAAATTTGTTACATGCACACGTATAAGAATTGCGGTTTTCAATTTAGACGGCTTGTTTATATTTATTTCGTTTGTGCGTGTATTATATTTTCCCTCCGGTTTATATAATCCGTTCATCCTATTTTGACTCTTTAAAACTAAGAGTATATCCTAAATTGAGGTAAATTAAATGGCCTTCCAAATACTTTTCGATCCCTGACATCACTGAAGAGACATTAATTGTCGAAATCTGGATATGGTGTAAAAAAGTTAGCACCACATGTTGTGGTTTACCATTTTTGCCGCAAGTTTATTGTTTTCTTCTTTGTATTAAATTAATATAGAGATCAGTTTTTTTAAAACTTGTGATCAATTTATTTGGCGCAATCGTCAATGGCAGTCAGCACCGTTTAAGAACAGCAGTTGTTCGACCTGTTAGTCAAATGCGTTTTGTCAAAATATATTTTTTTTCACTCTTTTGGTCTTTTATAAAATGTTGTTTTTGCTGTTTTTAGATCCCTCTATAACTATAATAATGTACATATATATACATAGTATTCGGATTTTAAGAATATCCCTAATGGAATGCTGTAAGAAATGACCTAGTGCATTGCTACATGTATAATAATGTATCTACATGTAAAGTTCTGATATCAAAATGGACCTAATCCTATGCTATACAAATTAATTGCGCGTTCTGCTATACGAATGGACATAACGCTATGCTATAAGAATGGAGCTAGTTTATAACTATAAAGAATCTAGTTGTTTGTTATACGAATAGACCTAATGCTATTCTATACTAATGAACCAAATGCTATACTCTTTAAGAATAGACCTGGTGTTTTACAATAAAGTGCCTAGTGTTCAGCTATAAAAACCTAATGCTATGCTATAAAAATGGCCCTAAGGTAGTGTACCTAGTTATTTGTTATAAGATTGGACCGAATACTATGCTATAAGAATTGACCTAGTTGTTTGCCATAAGAATTGACCTAGTTGTTTGCCATAAGAATTGACCTAATGATACTACTATGCTAAAGAATGTACTATCTTTTCAACTGAATTTTATAGTTGGTTCTTATATTTTGTACTGTTCCACCACTGTCCCAGGTTAGTGGAGGGTTGTAACCAGCAAAACTCTGTGCATATATGCATGTGCATGTCCAAAGTCAGAAGCCCATCATACAGTGGTTGTCGTCTGCTACTGAGTTTTATATTTGTTGTTCGTTCATTTTGTTTTGTACATTAATTAGAATGTTAGTTTTCTCGTTTGAATTGATTACATTTGTCATTTCGGGCCTTTAATAGATGATTATGTGGTATGGGCTTTGGTCATTGTTGAAATTCGTACGGGGACCTATAGTTGTTGATTTCTGTCATTTGGTCTCTCGTGAAAAGTTGTCTCATTGGTAATCATACCACCTTTTTTTTTATCATAACAGAAAAAAAACCAATAAACGTATGAATCGTCAACTGATATTTTCAATAACCAAAAAGGGTTACGGAGACTGCATGTTTGATCTCTATAGATTTCACGATATTTGTATGTGAGGTGATTTTCTCAACTGACATCTCCTAATTGTTAAGAAGACGAAAAAGTTAAAACAAAATTATTTTTGATACAAAAACTCAACAGAATTCAAAGTTTATTTAATCAACTTTATTATAGGCATCTGGACGATCGACTAAGAAATTCAAGAGTCAATTGCATCCTCCAATTCAGTTTCTACTTGACCAACTGACTTGTCCACGACTGTTTCATTGCCATCCATTTTCAGATGATCTTTGAGATAAGCCATCGCTAGCATTATAGCCTCTGTGTGTTCTAACCTCATTGTATTAATTGTATTAATAAGGTTTCTCTCGGCCTCGGTTTCACCTACAGTGTTTTCCTGGATTGCTGTCCCATCTGCCTCAGCTTCCAGCTCTTCCTCCTCATCCTTTGGCTAAAATGGCGAAAATTAAAATTTATTTTTTTGGAGTTTAGAAAATTCACAAAGTAGATGTTCCTTCATATGATATGTTCCAAATGGAATACATATATTGTAATATTGATTCCACTGCATGGAATAAATATTACAGTAGATGTTCATATGGAATAAATGGTATTGGAATGAGTAGGTCCAGTAAGGACCGATTTTGGCCTCAAATTTCAGATTCATCTGACGAAAGATTTTGACCACTTTATAAAGACTTAAGTGTCTATTTCATTTGATTCAATTAATTTATGTAAAAGATTTTAACTAATTAAGTCATTAAAAACGGTCCGATTCAAGTTTAAATATAAAAAATCTACCAAACATGCTGAAAAATGTCACTTTTCAGATGTTTTTTGTCAAAAATGAAAGTGGCCGCATCCGTGTTCATCCTCAACCTTTATAAATGTTATGTATTATCATCAAATACAACTTACATTCCAATATTTAGGATGAACACGAATGCGGCCACTTTCGTTTCACACAGAAACCGTCTAAAATTTAACTAAAATGCTAGAATTTTGAAGATTTCAGTAATTTAGCATGACTTATTGGTGCTAGTACCCGATATATGTGCATTGTATTGTCAAAAACAGCCCATATTTATGAAGCAGAAGCATTCTACTGTCCATTGAATAACTAAAAGTTTACATTTTAACAATTTTGTAAAACTGCTATATTTTGGGGTCAAAAAGGGGTCTTACTGGACCTACTCCTTTGTTCTGGTGGGGACAGAAATAATGACATTGTTTAATTATAATATTTCATGAGGAGCTCCTGTTAGTAGGAACACAATTAATATACGTTGACAGAACAACATTTGAAAAAAATTGTACTTGGTGCGTATTTTTAAAAGAGCTTTTGGTACATATGAAACAAACAAAGCTATAGTATAATTGAGAATAATGGATCAAATACTAAAGAAAATTGGCAAAAAAAACAAAGATATAGGAAAAAGGGCAAGATAAAAAGGAGATAAAGAATATACAACAATAGAGTGAATAAATATAAAGAATAGAGAAAATTACATGAACAAATAAAAGAATAACATTATTCATGAATGATATACAACCCGACTAATTAGGAACATTTTGTATCTGCTAAATATTATATCAATACACGTATGGCACCTATTGTTGAAAATGAATTGTGTAAGTGTTAATCCAAACAGGAATCAAATATAAAAATCAAGAGAAGAGTACGGACTTGATAAAGGAGAAAAAGTAAATTTTGTCATACCACATCTTTACAAGACATTGCAATGCACTGAGTACGACAGGCAAGTCCGCCATAACCATCCAATGGAGTGAATATCTGGTAATGACAGCCGTTCTCTTCGTCTTTCTCGGGACATCCAACCTCTTCTATTTTATGTTCTTCACAGGCCAGAACTCCTGTATAATTTGTAAAATATCGACATATATCTCAGTAATCGAAAGGTGCCAATTGCTTTATATGAGGATCAATTGGATAAAAGGAAAAAAAATATAAAGGGGGCAATCGAAAATCATTACGTAATTATAATGTATCTACTAATATGTAGATTTCCTTTTCATAAATGAAGTGGGTTGGACATGAACAGGAATGTTTTACCTCTCAAAACGAACAGACATCTCATAGGGTTATTACAGGGGTACTTTTTATGTGCAAATGGGAATACGATACAGTAGCAGGGGCAGATAATAACGTTTTCAAAACTGATCGTGTTGTTTTCGCGACGTTGGTAACCAGAACGTTGTAATTTCGCGATGTTTCTAATAAGAACGTTAACATTTCGCGACGTCGCTTTAGAATAAGTCATATTTCGCGGAATATTCTCTGACGTCATTGATTTCGGTTGCGCGAATTTCAAAAAAGTACCTGCTAAAAAAGTGGCCATGCCGTTTCTAAAAGACCGAGAAACCCACCGAAGAGCAGTGAGATTAAAGGAAATACTTGAGATGTACAAAAATAAATCAAATACAATTTTGCATGACGAAATTGATGAAATGGTGTTAGACACGGAAGAGAGTACTGACATGGAAAGACGGAAGAAGAATTGTGGAGCTTTTTAGTCTGGCACTGAATAACTGCCAAAACTGCACGGCCCAATAACACAATTCGGAACATAACGACCTGCAATAGCTAATTATGAGTATTGGTAGCTACTTAACGTCCAGCGGCAAATATTTAATTACACATTTATGACATCCAAATGTCATTTTAATGAAACTTATAGAAATGAGAAAACGTATGAACCCGTGATTAATGAGTAAAAATTTAACAAAATCTATTGTTATAGGGTGGCCGAATCGGGTCTGGTGTTGAAATCCATACACAAAAGTCATTACTACGGAGTGTTGTACAGCTGTGCAATATTTTTCATGACGAGAACAGTTATTTTCATTTATTGATAATGAATTCGAAGTAAATAATACTATCTTGAACTGAAAAATATCAGAATCAAAATAGTTAAGTTTGTGTCTTTTTTTCTTTTCTTGTTTAGAATTTGGCAGCCTCCAAGTTTTACGGAACATTGTCATTGTACATTGTAAGGCCAAATTTAACAGACTATCAATGAAATAACAAAACCGACTGCATGTGCGAGACCCTCATTGGTGGACAAGGTCGTATAACATCCCTATTCGTAAATAAAATAATAAAAAAGAGATTGTCTCATCCTGCTCTGGACTTGAAATTGGTACATAAAAAAAATTGCCGATTTTAATTGATATTTTAAAAACATATTATATTGTATGTGTATGTAGAAAAACTGTAAATAAAAGTCCGTTTAAAAGATTTCAAAAAAAAATATTGGTGCCGTTTTTGGTTTGAATTTAAGCAAAATATTACCAATAGATGCAGAATTGTCACACGTTAGTTTGTTTAATTGGATGTATTATTTTTGTATATGAAACTGGATGTAATAGACCAAAACAAGAAAACGCACGTTCACATGCTGTTAAAAGGGTTTGTAATTAAATGGTGTCTTTTGGTATTGGTCATCATATTTGTATTTTGTTCATTGTTTTGTACTTAAATCAGGCCGTAAGTTTCCCGTTTGAGTTGATTTGCATTTGTCATGTATAGGGGCCTTTTATAGCTTACTATGCGGTATGGGTTTTACTCATTGTTGAAGGCCGTCCGATGTCCTATAGTCGTTAAGCAATTTGGTCTCTGATTGAGATTTGCCTCATTTGTAATAATACCACGTCTTCTTATTTGCATGTATAAGCACGTCCCTATTATACTTCAATGTATTGAGAGATAAAAATTGAAGTATCGGCAAATTTACACTAATTGCAGACAGACAGATCAGAAAGTGTACACACGTTAAAAATCGTCGTATAATTAGACGATCGGACAGACGAACAAATTGTTTTCAATATAGCTCTACTTCTAGACAAACAAGTACGCCAATATTCATACGTATACGCCGTAAAAAAAAGGTTATGTAACTTATCTATTGATAAAGACATCTTTCAATATTATTCTCTTATACCGGCTGCTGCACTTCCTATGAAATATTATATTACAACTTCATTTTCGGTCGATTGAGGCAATAATGGCATGAGTTAAATTGCACAAAACAGCTCTTATTATAAAACAAGAAGTACTGCTTATAATTTAAATTTGAAAGATGATTATCTTTTGAATGTAAAAATAAAATAAAAATCAAAGTACGTCGAGACCTAAAGTTGACGATACGGTATCGGTTTTGTCATTGTTGAAGGTTATACTGTTGTCAATTTAAGGTATCGCCTCACTTAATTTATAGTTGGTTCACATTTTGTGATGTCAATAAAGTTGTCTATCCTCTTACAGTTCATGAAGCAATTTAGAACTAATCTCGGACGGAGATGCACCTTTATTTCAATCAGATTTTCTTTTTTGCCGTACATCTGACAAAGCAATCTGCTAGAATTCTTTTTTATAGTCTTTTTTTTTATGAAAAGGTTCCTGTCCAAATTTCGTTTCGTAAATGTTTAGCACAAATGTTTTTTTTTCATTTTATGATTTACCATCTTATAAATTTTTATGATAAGTATCAACGCTTTGAAAAACACCTGCAAACTCGTGTACGGCGGGAATGCTTACACGACGTTGTTGCGATTAAAACTAAATTTAACGTAATTTAGCGCCATACTGACAGACGTCGTAAAAAATTAAGGTTTATGGCTTTGATTGAAAAAACAAGCACATGGACCCCAATTTTTTTCTTTTGCAATCAATCAAGTACTGTTTCAAGAACACTCCGCCAAAATTTCAGGAAAAAATCAACGATCAAATTTTTTTCTGCACTGCCGAAAAGACGCAAAAATATGTTCAATTTCTTTATTTCGGATATAGCAATCTAAATCCGGAACATGATGATTTGATTTAACCTTAACTTGTTTCAGTATGTTGATGCCATGGATCAAGGGAATATTTTACAAAAAACCCGGTTAAGTTATGACTTTTCATTCAAAAGTATTGTTACTTTCTTTAAAAGTCATAATTTATGAAATTTCAGGGATTTTCTTCCAAATATGCAAATTTCGAACCAAATTATCTCAAAAAGTAAGTCATGAAGGTACTGTTTTCTTTGCATTTTTGAAAAGTACACATTGAAATTGACCTTCTATCAAAATTTTAAGAAAAAATCAACGAGGGATCTCTACTGTATCGTATGCCCTTTACTATTTGTAGATATGCGATTCGTTTAAAAGTCATTAAAAAAATATAAACTGACATATAATTCCTACTATACTGCATTTAAACACGTGTAGACACTCAGTTAAACACTTACGTATGCCTTCTGTGAGGACATCTATCAGTTTCAAAGCAACACTTGCATTATAACCGGGAGCAGTTGGGTTGAAAATATTCATAGAAAAGTTAAATTTTCTTGCTTCAGCCACCAAGGCATTAGTTAAATTTTTGGCATTGAGGAATGGTATGGTATCATTTGCTTCCTCGGTGGCTATATCTCCTAACAGGTCTTTTACATTTTCATCTACAACGGCACCATCATCCAAAAAATGTTTACCAAGCACGTCGTCGAATGGAGCCGTTCCGTCTATTGGGTCACTTGTTTCAGTTATATCCGGAACGATTTGCCCATCCGTTCCAATAACCGAAGTTTTTGCCGTTCCATTACCGTCAATTGGAGCAGAATATACAAATATAAATCCAAATATTATCAAAATACACGAAATTAACATTATGGTCGTATGAATCGACATCTTGTGATATCTGTCAGCTTAAAGAATGACGAATAAATGTTGCTGAATTTGTTATTTTACGTCGACAGGTTGCGCTTTTTAGACAGCTGTCCTCTTGAAGAATGCACACCAGATTGACAATAGTGAACGGATAATCAATTTGATGAAAATTGTTAGACTGAATTGGCTTTAATTGTTTGTATTTCAAAAAATCTTATTAATCTTTTTTCCCGTAAATTGTCACGGTATCATGATATGGGTACGATTTAACGAATTTCCAAATCACGGTTTGGGACGATAGGTTGGTCACGGAAGGCATGGTGTGGTGTTATGAGTCGGTGGCGATCGCCCATATCCCAAGGAATTTACGTTTCATTAATACAATCAGAACACAAAATGATATTCTGTACATAATATACACGGCAGTACTATTTAGAATTTGGAATGAATAACAAGGCAGGGGTGTGCCATGAAATATTCGACTGATTGAGAAGCAGATTGGCTGTTGTCATTCTTTTGATTGGAATTTGCTGTTATCAAATATCGAATTTTGTTTTCTAATTAAGAAATATCTTTGCATTCTCTGAACTTATTTGATATATCTATATTAGTTATCAAAGATTCCAGGTTTATAATTTGATACGCCAGACGCGTATTTCTTCTACATCGTGACGTTCAGATCAAAATAGTTAAAAAGCTAAACAAATACATATAAAGCGGGGGCCGTGTCAACGAAGCTGTCCTATGACGAGGACATGTCTTAGTATGGTCTTAGGACACGTCTTAGTCTTAAGTCAGGTTAACGAAGGTGTCCTAAAATAAGATAAATCCTAAATTTGGTCCTAAAGTTAGGATATATAAATACTAGTAGGTGTCTTAGGATAGTCCGAAAAGTTACGATGTCCTAAAACGAAATAAAAACAACAAATATGGCATAAATTCATTAATAAAAATACTAAGACAAGACAATACTAAACTAGTATAATGTTATAAAAAATAAGCTAATTTAACAAAATTTTCAATATTTGTTAAAGATTCAATTGTGTTACATTATTTTCAATTTGTAGACAAATTTGATATTTAAATTACTTCCAGATATATAAAAAAAAAAAAAAAGCGTTCATAGTATTTAGTTTGAGTTTTTGGAATAATAAGCATATTACAAGACATTTGTGTGGATGTGCTAGAACTTATTTGATGTACATATCTAAATACATTGAGATATTGCGGACAAGTCATTTGGTGAAATGCTTTACTATAAACTAAAATTGCTTTTCTGAACACAATTCTATATGAAATGGATATCAATAGTAAATCTCCAAAAAGTATGTTTGACGATGTCATATCGTTACGCTCATGAATACATTTATATAGCATAAATGGGGCTGTCTTTTTTGCTTAGAAAATACACTCATCATGAGTTACATGTTTGGCACCTAACCAAACGATACAATGTTAATTTAAATGTGGGGGAAAAATACTTCCTTTTACATAATCCTTATTCATTACATGCAATAAAATCGAGTGGACCCACCGACAAACATTAAATTCTATCACGAATATCTCATTTAACAAAGTTGTACTAACTATTTAGTTTTGTTGTCGTATGCAATTCATAGATATATTTGTTATCGTGTACATAATAATTTATCGACTAGTATTAAGTTAATATAGATTGTTTTCTATAAAAGAGTCATCCTTTCTTCCTTTACACATATAGTGAAAAACAATAATGTATATGTCATTGAATTCCCTACATATTTTTTCAATTAAATAAATGTGTTAGGATGGTCCTAGCACCATCGTAGTTAGGACCCCATTTCCTAAGAAAGCTTTGTTTTACATCCTAAGATATATGTCTCCGACACTTCCTAAGACCATCCTAAATAATGTCCTAAGACCTATATCTAAGGACATATTTTAGGATACTTTCATTGACACGGCCCCTGAAGCGCAGTGCATGAGGACCCAACATTCCAAAAGAGTTGTGCCAAATACGGCCAAGTTAATCTATGCATGGGACAAGAAATTTCGAATAACTCATACTTTTGCAAACACCAATTAAGATGTTTTTTCCAGAGACAATTTTTTAAGTGCCTATGGGTATCTCCCGATCTCGATAAGCTCTGCTTATCTACTGCTACTTTGTAGCGACCGCCCGGATTCAACAGATATTACTTTATGAATGGTCTTTCTTATTGTCACGTGTTCATAATTCAATTTATTTCAGAATTATGATTATCCAGTGGCGGATCCAGCCATTTAAAAAAGGGGGGTACCAACCCAGAGTTAAGGGGGGTTCCAACTATATGCTCCCATTCAAATGCATTGATCGGCCAAAAAAAAAAGGGGGATTCCAACCCCCGGATCCGCCACTGTTATCTTGTTCCCGAATTTTCATTCAACATTCTTTTTGTTCGTGGATATTTAGTTAATTTAAACAATTACAAATATATATATATATATATATATATGTAATACACTTTGTGTGTAGATTTTATTTATAAGAACAATAAAACAAATCATTTTCCCCCTAGTATTAAACAGAGACATGTATAATATTTATATGTCCCTGTATTAAATGTGTAGGGAAATAAAAAAAAACACATCATCCCGATTAAAGTACTATACAAATCCTTGCCCTCACTCAGCATGGAATGACAGATTTGGAGCTCTATTAACGTAGCCATTTCAAGTTATAATTGAGAGAACATCATGATGAACTCTTCCAATCTAATAATGGTCTAAATGTAAACCGGACTGTATAAAGGGGCATTTTTTCTCTTTGAATGGGGGTTTTTCCCCCAAAAAATAAAATAAGTTATGAACATTTAAATATATATTTTTTTTAAAAGACATACCAAGGATTTGTATAGTATACTATACAAATCCTTGGACATACTGAAAAAGTATTTTAAAACCAAACTTCCAATTTAAATATTTTACAAATTTAACCAAGATTTATAAGACTTTTAATGATTTTAATTTGCTATGTATCATAATCTAACTTTTTTTACAAACTTAAAAATCAGTTTCACTTTCAAAAGGTGCTGGGTTGGTGATTGCACTGCAATCTGTTTGTACTTGTCTAGACCGGAAGTTGTCAGAATCCATCGAGTACCTATTTCCTGTTAAGACAATGTGAAGTTTTTGAACTAATATTTCGCAAACTTTTGCATGTCAAAGTACATTATGATACCTTATAAACAATGGCAGAATGTCCTGATGAACCACAGGAATCGCCGAGATCAATAAAGACCGGAAGTAGCTCTGGAAGTAATTCCAGTAGCACTGGTGAAGAGGAACGGCTGCTGAGGCTGTTCAACAGTTGTGATGCGGATGGGGATGGCTATCTTGATGGGTGAGGATTTGAAGGGTTTCATGCCTCATCCATATGTAGAAACTTGGGAGGAATAAATTATTATAAAGGGCATATGCTGTCTAATTCTGTAACTGATTTGACATAAATTCTTACAAATTCACATTGATTTACACAATTTAACATTGAACATCAACACTGTCACTGATCAATGAACATTGAAACAACAACTACTATTATATGGCCATAGTGGTACATGGCAGAAAATACCAAGGTCCAATCAACCAAGACCAAACTGACGTCATGGCCGACACATCTCAAAAGCCATATACTAACATGACTAAACCCCAACACAATTTTGTTATGTACATGATGTATGTGCCTGTTCAAAGTCAGGAACCTGTAAATTTATTCAGTGGGCTGTCGTTTGTTGATGTGTAACATATTTTTTTTTTTTGTACATTTTTTGTACACAAATTAGGCTGTTAGATATCTCGCTTGAATTGATTTACATTTGTCTTTTCAATACCTTTATACCTTATACCTTTATCTTCGGGTCGTTACATAAGCCAAAGGCTTCTACTGACCCCTCATCTTGGATTGTCGTATATGATTTCTCATCTCATTATAATATATTTATATATAATATATTCAACTTATCAAAAAATACTTATTTAGGTGTGCGCAGCTGAAACACTTAACACGAACATATGAATTTATATAGGTTCCAATTTTCGCCCTTTAATGCAGACTTAAAATTATTCAGAGTCTTTGCCGTCACCGTTAAATCTGACAGGTTATTCCACTGATCCACTACTCTAATTGAAAAAGTATTTAGTCTATGTGTGGTCTTACACTGTTTTTTAAAAAGTTTTAATGAGTGACCTCTAGTATTATTAGATGGTGCTAAAGTAAATAGGCTCATCCAGTCGATGTCATCTATACCATGCAACGCTTTGTAGACTTGTATCATATCATTCCTATCCCTACGATATTCCAAAGTTGGCAAACCCAATGAACGTAACCTGTCTTCATAATTAAGATGACAAATATTTTTTACCAGCTTTGTGGCCCTTCTTTGTACAGATTCCAATTTGCGAATGTCTTTTTAAGATACGGTGACCAGACGCATGTCGCATATTCTAGCAGTGGACGCACTATTGATTTATATATAGTAAGAAACATATCTTGATCCATGTAATCAAAAGAATGATTAATAAGAGACAGCACTCTTTGGGCTTTGTTATAAATATCACTTATATGTTTTTCAAATTTCAAATTAGACTCGAAAGTTACTCCCAGATCCTTTTCTTCGTTCACTGTAGATAATGCAATAAAATTTTCGGATTCATCCAACATGGTATAACGATATTGCAGGTCATTGTCAGGATTAATATGCAATACTTTACATTTAGCAGCATTAAATTTTAATTTCCACATATCTGACCATTCACATAATCTGTCCAAATTTTCCTGTAACTTACATCGCTCATAATCTGACGAGACTTTAGAATAAACTTTACAATCATCAGCAAAAACTTTCACTATACCCTCTACTACATCAGGAAGATCATTTATAAATATTAAGAAAAGAACTGGTCCTAAAACACTTCAAGGCCTTTTATAGCTGACTTTGCGGTATGGGCTTTGCTCATACACCTTATCGCTATTTGTCCCCCATTACTGGATATCACACAGGTTTCCCGTAAATTTTTGACGTCACAAAACAAAATGTCTGACGCCACAATGGAAAAGTGATTGTTGTATGCGTCAAAAGTTCAAGCGGCCGGGTCAGCCGGGATTAGCGATAAGGTGTATTGTTGAAGGCCGTACAGTGACCTGGCAGAAAAACTAAGTCCATTTATAAGTAAAATCCGGAAAAAATGGAATTTTATTTTTACAAAATTTACTTCTGGATACTATCTTAATTATGATCATAAACAAGCTTCTAAAGTCAAAGGCTTGACAAAAATCCTACATGCATGTATTTTAAATTTTTTATTTGAATCATAGCTTTAATATAACTAATGTCCCTTTTAAATTACTGGAACATGTGCATGATTGCTTGACCTGGCCAGTATGAATCTCCTCCTCTTAAGGAAAGCACCCTCCCAGTCCCACAAACCACTGAAATGGTTTCTTTTCATTTGACTCTGTTGTATATATCATTTGTATCACAACTTACCATTTTTATACAAGTTTGTTAAGTAATAAATATGAATTTAATTTCAGAAATGACTTCATATTTATGTGCCAGCAGTTGAACATGGAAGAATCAACCCATGAAATTATGAACCAGTTAGGCATGAATACAAACAGCCGACTTACCTTTCAAGACTTTATACATTTCCGAACACAGGTATAGTCAATGGGAGATATAACATCAATAGAAACATCACTCCTCAAACTTTTTTAGGCTTATATATGTCATGTATGTTAAGTCAGAGGCAGATTTAAGGTGTGGCAAGGAGCCTGGGCCCCCTTATGTACGTAGCAATATATATTTGATCATGTTTAATGCATAGACTTTTATTACATGTATGTTCAACTTCTAACATTGTCCAGTTTCTCTTTTAATGAATTTTAACTAATTCTATAATTTAATGTTTCCTAAATAAGGTAAAAAATAAGCATCGCAATTTTATAGTTAATTGATCATAAAATTTCTTTACCAAAAAACTGCTTGTTATGAATTATATATTTTGTCATATAATAGGATTCTTTTCCTTTCATGTCAGGTAATGTCTGACCTGGATGCCTGTCAGTTTTCTGAAGATCCTACTATTGATTTAGATACCAGTGGTTTAGGGAACCAGCACACTAATGTAACATCATGGCCAACTATGAGCAGTGACAGCTTTGGTAAATAGATAAAACCTTTGTAATATTACCATGCTCCATCTCTCATTTAGTTTTTTAAATATTAATATCTTTAGAAGAGAATTTCACCCCCAGTCACAAGAAATGCACTAAAAATTGAAAACTGAAAAGAGTTATGTCCTTTGAAACAGTTATATGGAAATTTGTCTAATGAGAACTGTATGCCAATTTCCTAAGAATGTGATTTATGATTTCATTATCGTGAGTACATTATAACCTCGGGCAAATTTTTTGTGATTTTGTTTTTTCCCTCCATCATGTTCATGAGTATAATACTAATTTTGATTTAACATTGTGATTTATAGGTGGCTTATCTGGTAAGCCTGACAGTTTAGATTATGACAGTGGAGCAAGAGATCTCAGTCCAGAACCAACCAGTTTACACCAGTTGATGGAGTCACATGACCCAACCACTCTAAAAATAGTACAAGAAGATACAAAGTCAACTGATCTGTTGGAGGTTGCAAATAGGGTAGGTTTCAGACATTTAAATTATTTTAGTTTTCTCCAGGCAATGAAAATATGGCATGCATAAGTTTCATAAGTTTCAAATTTTACAAGAGGTTGCAAATTGGAGAAGTTCTATAAATTTTAGGTTTTACGAGGTGACATAAAAAGGGTATACTGCAATTGAGAATTTCACAAGAGGTTGCAAATAGAGTATATTTTGATTTCAGATTGTTAACATGTGAAAGTATTGGCATTTTAATTTTCAAAATTACCTGCAGATGAGACATATTTCAGTGTTAATAGGGCTCGTAAAATAAATCAATTTTTTTTAAATATAGGATTTCGTTATTTTTTTCCTTAAATAAACTTTATCCTATACTTAATAGAAAAATAAAATAAAAATATGGGGTCACCATTCCTTTAAGCTCACATTCTGACTTCTAAAAAAGCATACATTTTTGTTAAGGTTCTTTTTTTCTGTTGGACTAATAGGAGAAAAAAAGGTAATATTAAATTAAAAAAAAGAACTAAATTACAGAAATCTCCTAAATTTTACAATAGTTTAGTTTAAGTAAAGTTTATTTGATGTGAAGCAACCAACAACCAATCAATATATATATGTCTTGGTATAAAGCTGGCATTTAAGGTAGCACCTTCCTCATATTATAGGTCACCGATGAATTTAAAAAGATATATTTCAATTTTAATGCCAAAAATTGGATAAACGGCATTTTTTCTCACCAAAGGCAGATAATTTGGATATTTTTCAATGATATATAATTTTTTAAAAGTCATCTGGGGCCAAAACAAATTGATTTTTTTGTCGTTCTTTTGTACCATATCATAAAGTAACAACTGATAGTGTACATGTAATAAATAAAACTTGTAATGAAAAAGAAAGGGTACATTTTTTCTGAATTATTTGTACCCTCGAGCCTCCTGAAGAACTTATGTAGACATTACAGACTTCATTTGACATAAGGCATTCTCTGACTTTTTTGTTTATCATATCTTACAATGGCTGATCATCTTTATCACTGAATTGGATTATCTCCCTTTGATCATTTTTTAGAAATCAATTAATCAACTAATGTTGTTTGTATTAAATGTAGTAAAGCTTTTTAGAAATTGTGAATTTTAAAGCTTTTTTGTCAAAAGTCTATACATTAACAGAATTTTTTTATACTAATCCTTATGTTGAAATATGATCTGGAACAGCCTAAACACTGTCCTCACAGTGACCTACAGTTGTGAACTCTGTGTCATCTGTTCTATGGTGGAGAGTAGTCTCATTGACAATCATATCTTATTTATTGGTTTCCTTAATGTCCAGTCACCAGTGGCAAACATTTCTTGCATGTTAAGAAAGAGAATAAATAAGTAACACATACCAGGGTTTAAGCTAGGATTTTGAGGGCTTTAGTCACTTTTACGCGCTATTAAAATCAACCTTATTTTGTGTAAAAGCAATGGACCAATGATGTATTTTACTAGCTTCATCTTTTGACTTAGTCAGATTTTAAGGGATTGATGCACCAGCATGATTGGCAGTTATTGTATGATTTGACTGTATTGGCCATTATTATGAAAGATTCTGACATGGAATCCAGAAATTTAGTTCACAATTTCTCTTCAGTTTGTTCCAGGGGTCATCCTGATCAACAAAAGTTGCATGGATTCTATTTTTTTAAACAAGGAATCACAGCAGTAATTAATTTGCAATGATTATTTCACTGCATAATCATTATCCTTATAAAATATTTGGAAATGATTTCTATCAAGTTGGAGATGTATAAAATCCTTTTTTGGAACGATTATAATGACTGAAAGGAGGTTGTAAACAAATCAACAATAGATCACGTTTACTACTTTCGGTTTTAAAATGAAACGAAAACGGGAAGTGACACGTGGATAATAAATTCAAAACGAGTCCGGATTCATCAGGAAATTATAATTTTTCGATTCATGGAAGTATTATATTCAATATAATACTTCCATGGTAATAGATATATATTTGTCTCTCTCGTTTAATTGATTCTAAATGATTTCGTATTTTACGTTTTTAATGTCTATAAATAGTCATACGAATACTTTCACGCATGCGTAGAACACAATACAGGAAGCACCTGTTTAACATTTCTCGTGAACTTTTTCAATAAACACATTAAAGTTCTTTATTTTAAATGGAAATTGTCGAAAGTTTTTGATGAAAATTTAAATAAAATATGACGAAAATGCCTTCGAATGACGAATCTACGACAAACCAACTTCAGATTGTGATCGTTTGGGAAATATTGAAATTCAAATGCGAATTTGCTGTCCGGGTTGTTACATTTTTGATTAAATGAAGAAATTATTCTCCTGGTTGTTGAAATGCCGACTGACTAATTTTCCTGGGGAAATAATTATGATGGTCATTCAATTATGGGGTTAATTAATAAATTACGGATAAGTGACCCATCTGATGGCGATAAGCGGATTAGTTGTAATCACAACTTGTAACACCTGTTGAAAATGTTAATTACCTGGAGGTCATAAACTTGTCAAAAACATGAAGACAGGTAGATTTCTAGTTTTTATTGCGAAATTTTTTTTACACTTTCAAAATTAAAGTGACGAAATTGATTTGAAATACTTTCGTCAATGAGAAAACTCTTTCGTAAAATACGAAAGTGACGAGCGCTAGCAAAATCACTGCACATACAATGGTTAGGTCCTGTAACAGGGCTGACAGAGGTCAACTTGGATGAAGGGCAGAAAATTTAGACTGCTGATAGAAATTTAGCCTTGAAACAGGCCATCTACATGGCTCAATATCTTTAATTGTTTTTACATAGGCGGTAATGGTAACGTTTTTTCCTGTAGCTCAGTCCATATCGTAAACTTGGATATGTATGATAGCTCGTTTCGAAGCTGTGACATTTTCACATATGTGGTTAAATTTTCGGGGTACGAAGTGAGATTACTTTTTCCGTAAATTAGCAAACCCCAAACATCCTTTTGTGATGCGGCTCCTTGTGGTAAAATATCCCCTTTTTAACAATAAGTTCTTTGAAAATTTAATACTTTGAACACATTCAATAGCTCCATAGTTTTTACACATTTATTCTATGTTCCTCTACTTTCCTAATCACCACAAATAATTAAGTTCAGTCATTTGTTAAAAATAGAAACATGTCCAATATCACTACACAGAGATTTTTTCTTTACACGTGACTTTTGAGTTCCTCATTTCGAGGTGCATTAAGGATGTTGTCCCACATGTATGAACCACACTCAAAAATTTGTTTGGTTCTTGATATACAGAAAATGTGGCATTCTATCTGATTTAGGCATCAGATTTAGTGTCCTAATTTCTACTTGACATGGCTCGGAATTTATGCATCCCTGCACAACCAAACCAATTACAACATATTTTGTCATGTGTTTACTGATGGTAGGAAGAAAACGAAGTGTTAATAAAATTGAGAATGGAAATTGTGACTTCTATTTACTGATCACCCTTGAGTTGTACACTTCAGATGAATCTGCATTTTTTTTTTAGAACAAACGAGCCAAAGATACATTTTGTACTAGAATTTGGATGAGGACGATTATTTGTTGTTCCTTATGTTTTAATTTTAGTTCTAATTATGAGTCTTGAGGAAACACACTTATGGGTTTTAATTCTAATATATTTGGTTAATTTGGTCCAGTACATGCTATATAAAAGCAACCTTTCCACATGGGAGATAATTTCTATTAAACTATAACATTTTTCCAACAGCCAAGATCTTCGTAATCATTTAAGTTTCAAAGTACTTTTCATTGGGCTCTTTAATAAGGACTTTTCACAAAAAAATGTTTTGATGAAAAATCCTAATCATTTTGGTGTCATAACACTTTCAAAAAAAATATTTTCACAAAATTCTCATAATTTGAAAATTATTTTAAGTTATAAGTTTGCATGTTAAAAGTCCAATATGTCTGAACAGAAATTTTCTTGTAAGATTTTATTTTGAAGGATTAAGAGCTGAATCCCTAGGGGTCAATTATTCATTCATCAGAGCCAAGATTGTCAGAAACAGTCAATTATTTAAAAGTGCTTTTGGTTGTATTTCTGTAGAAAAGATCTATGCAGTATGTATTGATAACCTACAGTATTGATTGGTATAGGAGTAGCACTGTCAATTGGACAGTATGCAGTGTTATAAGTGTTTTCTGACATTCTGTAAACATTGGAAACTTCACAAGATATAACTGTTTGTCGTAGAGGATTGATTTTGGTGTAGACTAAGATTTTATTATATGTCTGTCAACTGATTTCTGATAGCTGAAGTACATTTTTATGAGTTTGTGAAGATGCAAGCTGGTTGCAATGGTCATAAGTTATGATTATCTTTTGAGGGAATGAATTCCTGTCATGCTTGTTGTAACTTTGATAAATTTCTTGTTTTTTGGGGAGGGAGGGGGAAATGAGTCTTAATGGAAATTTGACTTAAGTTTTCCCCTCTGAAGTCTTCGTACAAGTCTATAGAAATCTCCAGAGGTAGATTAAAAACTAGTCTGAGTTGGTATATGATATATCATATATAATGCAAAGTGTTTCTGGAAAAGGTAGAACTAAATATGTTGCAAAGGACCCCATCCTCCAAAAAATGAAAAAAAAGATAGTTAATATAAAATTTCTTAAAAATGTTATGCATCCTTGAACATGTGTTTCTCTTAGTGGTTGGTTGAGAATCTATGATTTATATATCCTTGGCCTGACATAAAAAAAAGTGAATTTAACAGGTGCTTGTTATGTATCAGTACCCCTGGCTAATTGTAGATAAACACAGTTGTGAATGTATAGGTAGTTAAAGGTGTTAAGATTAATGATCATCAGGAGAGGTAATTGTGAAAGATTGAAATGAAGCAGCTTTACACACAGTAGGAGGAAAGTCTAGGCTTCCTGTTAAATGTGTATTGGGAACTTTATATGCTTATATATACTGATCTTAAACATCTACATAATCTATGATATATTTTGTTTTTTGTGGTGATAGATTAAAATAGTTTTTCCAAGATCTTTTTGCTGCAAGGATGACACCAGGTGTCAGTTTTTAAACAGGAGGGAAAATTAAAAAAAAGATGGTAGCTGATAATTATTTTAAAGGTACCTAGGAATATACTGTAAAAATGTTGGAGACTTTAAAATAGTATATATCTAAGATTTTTTTGGCTTCAAAGATTACAAGTGTCAGGCTTTTTTTCAACAGAGGAAATTAAAACATGGTAGACAATATATATTGATGGATATATATACACATATATTTATTGAAAAAATATTTGTTGGTGTAAGGATAGCAGGTGTCATCTTTTCCTAGAGGGAAATTAATGTGAATTTAAATAGTGTCCAACCAATTATGTTGAAGTCACATGTATATAAATATAAACTGTGAAAAAAGATGGATATTTTAAGATATTAGTATTGCAAAGATCTGTTTACTACAAAAATTAATTCAGTACCTTTTCTCAGGAGGAAAATTTCTAGTAAATAATAGCCGAATAATTGCTTTGAAGGCATATTTTATATATTGTATACATACGGTTATAAAAAAGGATATCTGCTATATATTGGCTAAAATTCATTTGAGATTGATTAGAGAATGGTTTGTAGGATATATGTCTACAATATTAGTTATAAATGAGGAGAATTATTGACCATACAAGTGTCCAATTACATGGTTATTGACCTATGGTGAATGGTTTTTATACAGGATGGAGAAAAAGATGTTTTTCTGATGAGATATGCAAACATATTTATGGTTTAGAGATTAAATTATCGTAAAACACATGTTTGAAGTTGATATTGATTCCTGAAACCACCTGTTAAAATCACAGATATTTTTTTTATTGAAAATATGAATTAAACTTAACGAGCTGATGTCAGCATTACAAAACTTTAACTTGTGGTTTCAAAGTGCATTTTAATTAATTTTAAGAGATTGTACTAATTTAAAAATATAATAAAATTTAACAAGCTTATGTCAGACTTGCAGTTTTAAAGTACATTTGAACTAATTCTAAGATATTTGACTCATTATATTTGGATGCATGTTTTTCATGTTTTTGTGGATTGCATGCATGCATAATTTGGAATTGGGGAAATTTATATTTCTGTAATTGAATAGTTTGTGCATTAAGTACGTGAAGTACAGATGCATAAAAATGCAAATGAGAAAATTGTTTTGTTTAAAGTAATTATACAGTATACTGACTCAACTGTGGATGTTTTGGAGAAAATTGAACAACATGCTCTTTTTGTTATTAATTGATTAGCGATTCAGACAGTTTACAGTGAATAGAAATAATATGTCTGCAAGTTTTGGAGGAATTTCTTAGTGAGAAGATAAAAAGATTTTTATTATGGAATCAATTAATTTACGCCATGGAAATGATTTTAACAGAAAAAGGGGATGTGATCTAACTCATGATTGTTAATCAGTAAAAGTTCTCTCAAATTTCTGAAGCAACAGTTTATTAAAGCAATATTATTCACAGCTAACACATTTTAGAATAAATCTACCGTTAGATATAAATATATATTTGAAAAGTTAACGTGATTGAAAAGTCTATTGGGCATTCTGTGAATTGAAAGTGTAAAATTTGGAATATGTTATCAATATGAAATGTATTATTGTATCGTAAGTTGTCAGTTTCCAGGGATATATTTCTATGTTGTGAGTGGATTTATAATGTCAAAAGTGATTACGTTGCCAATTTGACCTTCGTAAAACTAAGTTCAGCTTGATAAAGTTAATGCAACAATAGGAATCTATAGTTGTACAGTACAAATCCAAAATTGGATGTTATGAATAACAATGTTTATTTTTTTCCTGTGAAAATGATGGACAAAAACTACTAAATTATTCATAGTTATATCATAACATAACAAAATGATGAAGTACCGAAGTTCAAATATTATTTTGAAGCATTGAACAGTTACATAACATTTTGGGGCCATTATATAAAAGATTACACGAGTCTTTATTGTTTTACTGAAATGGGAAAGGAATCACCGAATGACACATCATGGAAGTATTAAAAGTGTTTTAACAGACTCATACCAAAGTTTTACTATAATGCCACCTGTTTTTCATATAATAGTTACATTTGCTCATATATTATGATTGACTTTAATATCAGTCCTGGAACCTAAGATTACATAACATGTCACAATTACGTGTACATGGAATTATAAGATTCCATGTGAAATGGAAGAAACGTTTTATTGATCATGAATTGTGAATTTAGTTGTAGAAATCGTACTTTGACATCTTTCGGAGAACAGTATTTTGATTTTTTGGGCATATTTCTAAAACTTATTTGCTCTTGAGCACTGAAGAGAGGCATAAATTTTTATGATCTTGTGAATTCAAATGCTTGGTGACAATATTTCATTTGACAAAATTATTTCAAGATTTGATTAATTCATGGAACTTTGTAGAAATAGACATAGTTAGCACATGATATAAATCATGATTTATTCTTGGAACATCCCGACGAGGAATTACTTTTGAGACATTGACATAGTTAGCACATGATGATCATGGACTTGTAAAAGTTTGGTCACCTGACTTAATTAGTATGGCCAGAAAAGAGAATATTTACAGTAATGGGATACAAGATGAGTCTTCTTGTCATGTCTGTGATCCTAAAAAGTCATCTTGTAAGGTAAGGATACAGCACTTAAGTATAAGGGTATGGATTAGGGAAATGAGGGGGGGGGGGGGGTCATTCCTTTTACTTTTCTTAATTTTTCTCTATATTTGAGCACCTCATTATTCTTTATTCTGTACTATTAAGTATTTTAGCTGTATTTGTTACTATTCTTTAAGTTTATAATATCCCCCTTTAAAAAAGTTGGGTATTCTGTTTCACCTCTGTCTCTCAGTCCGTCAGTCTGTCCCATGAATATTGTTTCGTTGCATCTTTCTCAGGAACTACATCTTAAGGATTTAGTTTCAGGGTTTACATAAGTCAGGTATACTGTGTGAAGCATTTTCAAATTCGTCACTCAACAACTTCCTGTTTACTGAACACTTACATATTTTTACACTACATGTATTAAAATTGTCCAATTATGGCAGGGATATCAATACAGTTTCACTTGTTATGCAAGATTGTTAGCTCACCTGGCCCGAAGGGCCAAGTGAGCTTTTCTCATCACTTGGCGTCCGGCGTCTGTCGTCCGTCGTTTTTAACTTTTACAAAAATCTTCTCCTCTGAAACTACTGGGCCAAATTAAACCAAACTTGACCACAATCATCATTAGGGTATATAGTTTAAAAATTGTGCCCGGTGACCTGGCCAACCAACCAAGATGGCTGCCATGGCTAAAAATAGAACATAAGGGTAAAATGCAGTTTTTGGCTTATCACTCAAAAACCAAAGCATTTAGAGCAAATCTGACAGGGATAAAATTGTTTATCAGGTCAAGATCTATCTGCCCTGAAATTTTGAGATGAATTGGACAACCCGTTGATAGGTTGCTGCCCCTGAATTGGTAATTTTAAGGAAATTTTGCTGTTTTTGGTTATTATCTTGAATATTATTATAGATAGAGATAAACTGTAAGCAGCAAAAATGTTCAGCAAAGTAAGATCTACAAATAAGTCAACAAGACCAAAATGGTCTGTTGATCCCTTTAGGAGTTATTGCCCTTTATAGTCAATTTTTAACCATTTTTCGTAAATCTTAGTTATCTTTTACAAAAATCTTCTCCTCTGAAACTACTGGGCCAAATTAAACCAAACTTGACCACAATCATCATTGGGGTATCTAGTTTAAAAATTGTGTCCCGTGACCCGGCCAACCAACCAAGATGGCCGCCATGGCTAAAAATAGAACATAGGGGTGAAATGTAGATTTTGGCTTATAACTCTGAAACTGCAGCCTTTAGAGCAAATCTGACATGGGATAAAATTGTTTATCAGGTCAAGATCTATCTGCCCTGAAATTTTCAGATGAATCTGACAACCTGTTGTTGGGTTGCTGCCCCTGAATTGGTAATTTTAAGGAAATTTTGCTGTTTTTGGTTATTATCTTGAATATTATTAATGATAGAGATAAACTGTAAACATCAATAATGTTAAGCAAAGTAAGATTTACAAATAAGTCAACATGACGGAAATGGTCAATTGACCCCTAAGGAGTTATTGTCCTTTATAGTCAATTTTTAACAATTTTCATAAAATTTGTAAATTTTAACTAACATTTTCCACTGAAACTACTGGGCCATGAAGTTCATTATAGATAGAGATAATTGTAAGCAGCAAGAATGTTCAGTAAAGTAAGATGTACAAACACATCACCATCACCAAAACACAATTTTGTCATGAATCCATCTGCTTCCTTTGTTTAATATTCACATAGACCAAGGTGAGCGACACAGGCTCTTTAGAGCCTCTAGTTCTATATTCTTTAAACCCAACCAGACCTTCTTTTATGGAACTTGTTTTGTGTACAGAAGTCTGATGGTTTAATAGTATTCCTGCCTTATGCAAACAGTCATTTGCTTTCATTTCATGTACATTTTAAAAACATTTTTCAATTTTAAGTCCCTATCATATGACCAAGGTCAAGGTCAAAGTTACTGTAAAAAAGAGACTAGAATTTGGTGGAAAGGTGGTTTAAGATGTTTAATCAAATACATCATATATATGGGATTACAAATTACTTGGATATATATGGTCACATAAAATGTAGATTTGTAGGTCACCATGTCAAAGGTCTAGGTCATATTTACTAAAATGTGAAATTGTGTAGAAAAATGAATTATATAGATATAGGAAGATGTGATGTGAATGCTTATTCAATACAACATGTAGAATTGCAACCTAACTCTTATTAGAGTGAGAAACATTTTGTTTTTGAGGCATTTGAGCTTCTGTTCCCCAAAGTTTAAACAAAAATTGAAAGGGAGAAATTACATTGGAGAAATGTCTAATTCCTCTCCTAATATAAGATTATATTAAGGGACGACATCAAAAGATCGATGTAGGATAAAAAACTTAAATCGAATAGTTTGGGGGTGGGGGGTCAAACATTGCTGCAAGTTTTGTTAATCTAAAATCGATTTTACATATATCCATATAGGTAAATCAATTTTTCCCAAATTAAGTTAAGAAGGGGGGTAGGGGGGTCAGCGGAAAAACTATGGGAATTAAGTTTTTTATCCTACATTGAACTTTTGATGTCGTCCCTAACTTTTAAATATATGTAGTTGTTATACAATGTACACGTGGTTTTGTATTCTTACAGCTAATTTTCTAATGCATGAAGAGGAAGACTTTGGTTAGCTTGCTTGCTTTGTTTGTATATTGTACAATTATAATGGGATAATGTCCAATTAAATTTAAATATGATATATACAGGTTGAACTATATCATATATATTATTTGGAGATGTCAATCTTAATTACAACGCTTGAATAAACAATTATACAAACAAAGCAAGCAAGCCAACCAAAGTTTTACGCTACAAGAATTAGGAAATTAGCTATAGTGTCAAAATGATTGTTCTTATTATTGGGATACTCATTGAGTTGCAATATTTGCATTAAAATAAAAACACTATGATTTATTAATCTACTGTAACTAGAAAAATAAATTTAAAAAATGCTGCATGTATTTTTTGACCATCATAGTTGTGGAATATTATAAACATGTATGTCTTTACCAGTCTTGAAGTTTGCCTAAACTTTTTTTTAAATTAACAAGGAAATCTTAGTCTGAGCAGCTCCAAGTATAAGTTGACTAAATTAATAAAAAATAACTTTTATTTAATGAGAAATAGAAACAATTGATTTGTTTCCTTTCGTTTTAGTAAAGATAACCTGCAAAGATGTAATATGCATAATTTTAATTTTGGTTTCTTGTGTATAATTCGGAGTTCTAAGTATGAGGTCCATTATCACTAAACTAGTAACATATTTGTTTAGGTGCCAGCTGAAGGACTCCTCCAGGTGCGGGAGTTTCTCGCTGCATTGAAGACCTATTTGTGGCCTTCGGCTGTTGTCTGCTCTATAGTCGGGTTGTTGTCTCTTTGACACATTCCCCATTTCCATGCTCAATTGTAGTAGTGGAATATTGTGTTCTTAGAGTAGCCTATAGCTATGCTTCTTACCAAAGAAACCAAACAGCTCCAAGTATTAATTAACCAAAATATTAAAAATAACTTTTAAAAGAACATGAAATAAAAACAATTGATTTGTTTCCTTTTGTTTAAGTAAAGATAACCAGAAAAGATGTAAATGTTCCTGCTTGTAAGAGCATAGGAAACGTCATGATCATACGATAAGTTTCCTGAGGAAATTACGTCTCATACTCAAGTGTTGTTATTACAAACAAAGGTATGAAATATAACAAAGAAATTGTTTCATTTACGAAAAATCTGTTCAAAACTGGGGACTTTGATTTTATTTCAAGTTTTGATATAATTGAAATAACCGTTGAAAGAGTGATAAGGGGAGATAATTCCTTATGTGGTTGTGAATTGAAGGAGATATTATATACATAAAGTATTGTAAAATCAGTTTGGATTAGTAGGAAGTTTAGCTTGGATTAATCTGTTTAAACAATTTGAATTTGAATCAAAGCAAGATTTTTATTCTGTTCCCCAAGGGAGATAACTTGAAAAATATTGTGATTCCTTGTGTGACATAATTGTGCATTATTCAATGAGGGAAAATCATACAGGAATGATGTTATTATGTGTTAAAGTTTGAATGCAGATAATTTGATATCTTGGTGGAAGTTTTTTGGTTTGTGCAAATTTAAATTTGATTCTTTAGATGAAAAAAAAGAAGAAAAAACAAAGTATTGGTAGTGGAATAATTAATTTAGGTGCAGCTTCAAGAAAATGAAAAATTATAGAATATTTTGAAATATATTGCTATGAACATTATTTGAAAAACATCAATAATTCTGATAAGGCTTAAATTAAGTTTAACTAAAAATGTATAAAAAGTTAGATGCATGAATAAGATCAAAACAGTTAAGGGATTTATTATACTATGCATGCAGCTAGTGCAGAATTTTGAAAATATCAATAATTAAAGTAAATCATCATTTAGACTTCAGCTTAAAGAAAATATATAAAAAGTTAAATACATGAGTAAGAAGATCACAACATTAGAGGAATATGCCGAAGTTCGAAAAATATCAATAATTATTTAATCATCCTTAAGACTTCAGCTTAAAGAAAATATATAAAAAGTTGGATCATACCATTTTAAGAAAATATTGCTATGCAGAATTTTGAAAATATCAATAATTAGTTAAGACTTCCGCATCCATTCTTAACCAAATTGTCCCTTTGAAATAGACATCCACTTGGGGATTGATGTAGAAATATGTATGTTTCTAAGAATCAATTGATGTAGTGACTTAGAGAATGATTCAGTATACATCAAAATAGTTATCGACTCTCTCCGCAGTTGTACAAAGATAGGAGATAAAAAACATTGCATATCAAAAGGGTAATTAACCCATCAAAATTTATCTCACTGGAGGTTTTTATGGTCTGAAATATTCATGTTGATTTGATGAATGAAATGTGTTAGAATTTTTTTTATAAAATTAAATTTTTAAACTTGGCACTTAAATATTTCCTCCGAAAACCAAAATTTATGAATTATTGATGCAAAATTAAATAAACAAGTTGACACATTCAAAGTTTAAGTGATGTTTGGGATTTTAGTGTTTGGTGTTTATATAAGTCAGGGGTACATAACTGTGAGTCTAATGTCAAGCCCGACTCAAGGGTCTGTCTTTCTTGAATTTACGGGGCTGGAATAAATGCAAACCCTTCATGAACCTACTACCTTATTTAGGTCACCACCTTTCATACCCAAGTCATTAAAATATTAATCTGAAGTTCAGGAAAATGTTTTAAAATTGTAAAAAAGGAGAGGTAAACATGGCAGGCACATTATAAAATACTAAAGTTAAGAAAGGGAAAATTCAATGATCTAGCATGAAATATCATGGCTTTTGCTAATATTAAGCTCACATCAGTGTTTTTCATAAGGGTTTTATACTGAGTAGGTGCATTATTTCAGACTCCATTGTTCAGAATCTAATCATATATCATACCCCAACCCCCATCAAATAATTTCTATGGAAAACACTCCAAGCTCCAAATAGATGAAATAAAAATGGGCAATCCAATGTAAATCATTATATCAGCCCTGCTTTAATAAATATTTTAATTTAACTGAATGTGAAGTGAGAATGGATTTTAACATTTAATTGGAAGTTAGAATATAATGACGTCATAAGGTAACATCTTTGGCATTGTCTAGATAAACATAATCTATGGTATTTCAACACAAAGAAGTCACCCTGTAATGAGATTACAGCATAGAAACTCCCTCTAACATTTTTAAAACCATAGATAAACTATATAGTATACTCTGGGCTTCTTTGATCAATTTGAACTGAATTTAAAAGTAGAATGAATTTTAGACTGTTAAGAAAAGTAAGAACATGATGACGTCATAAGCCAACATCTTTGGCATTGTCTAGATAAACATAATCTATGGTATTTCAACACAGGAAGTTTCTATCGTCTTCAATGAGGTTGCAGCATGGAAAATCCCTTTCTTTTTTATAACCAAAGATAATATGTAAGGACAAAGAATCAGGAGAAAATCCCCTTCTTTTTTATAACCAAAGATAATCTCTAAGGATGTCAGTCTTTGTGGTTCTTGGATGAATTTAAACTGAATCTCTCACCATGACAATGTCAAATTAAATGCACCACTTTGAGTACTTAAGGGATTAATTTCTGTATAAAAATTGTCCTGATGAAGCCTGCCTTGCAGACGAAACATGTAGACCATAGCAAATAAAATTGCAGACCATTCGAAGTGTTGTTGTCAATTTTGAGTATTATTTGAATGTAAAAAGAATATAGAATCACAGATAAACCCCTTAATGTTTTCAAAACCATAGATTATTTGTAACTAGTTCAGTGATTCTGGGGAGAATATTAACTGAAGTAAAAGGAGCAAAGAATTACAAGAAAATCCTCATCATTTACAAAACGATATAGATAATATGTAATTTAGGAGGTTCTTGGATGAATTTTGACTGAATGTAAATTAAAAGCAAAGAATTACCAGTTTCAAAACCAAAGATATCCTTAATCATACCAGAACTTCTAACTGAATGTTAAAAGAGCAAAGAATCACGGCAACAAGGATTATGTAAACAGAAAATTATTTTAACAAGAATTTAAGCTGAATAATCAATAGTAGCTTTATACATGTTGCAGAAGGTCTGTTTCCTTTTGACGTCTGCTTGATGTGTTGTAATTACACAAATGTTACTTAATTCATGTTTATTTCAGTTTTCAAGACATTGACATTCATTAAAGAAAAATGTCTTGAGTATCTTTGGTAATAAAAATGTCTTTTAAATTTAAATCAATTTGATTTTATCCATTTACTGAAAAATTAGTTAAAAGTATCATGTTTTTCAGTTGACATCTGTAGCTTTATACATGTTGCAGAAGATCTTCCCTATTGACGTCTGCTTGATTTGTTGTAATTACACAAACATTTTCATGTTTATTTCAGTTTTGAAGACGTTGAAATTCATTAAAGAAAAATGTCTTGAGTATCTTAGGCAATATAAAAGTCTTTTAAATTTTAATCATCAACTTGATTTTTATTCATTTACTGCAAAATAAGTTAAAAGTATCATGTTTTTCAGTTGACATCTGTAGGGTACAATGTATACATGTTGCAGCAAGGTTGGCTAAAAAGTGGTCAATACTAGTATTGACCATGCCAGTGGTAAATACCGGTAAATACCTGGGAATACTGGCAAATACTGGTCAAGTGAAATTTTGATAGGACTTTACTATAAAAACTTAAGTCCCTACCTCAGGTTCATTACTTGGTAAATGGATAGATCATAGTCACAAGGCAGAAAGTCACTTATTTACTTAATTGTACTAGGACAGTCACAATTACTTAGTTCATCATCATGGTTTAATGAAGATTTATCAAATATTAATTTAATCATACAACAGATATATATTCATGCATTAACACCATGAAGTCAGTCACTTTAAGAAATGAGACTATGTAACCTCTGGTTACAATTTGAATAAGAAACTTGTTTCCAACCCCACTATCCCTACACACAATTATTTTAGAAACCTTCCAACCACCCACTCACAATGATTATAAATAACCTTTTTTATTTTATTTTAATTATATTGGCAATAAAAATATACCCAAGTTGGGCCAAGAAATAAAATCATCATGTTTTTCAGTTGACATCTGTCAGGGGAATTGTATTTATGATTCCCATTTAACATGCTTAAGAGTCACTAAATATTATGAAATGCCTACTTCCCCATTAAAAGACATGAAAAAGTAAAATTTTATTTTAAAATTCAGTACACTTTCATAATTGATTATTGTAGTTTTGAATAAAATGAAATCACTGAAAAGGAAATTGATTTTATTTCTTGGCCCAACTTGGGTATATTTTTATTGCCAATATAATTAAAATAAAATAAAAAAGGTTATTTATAATCATTTTGAGTGGGTGGTTGGAAGGCTTCTAAAATAATTATTTGTAGGGATAGTGGGGTTGGAAACAAGTTTCTTATTCAAATTATATATATGTGGGGTCCAGTGAAAAAAGTGCCTTTTATACCCAAAATACATCTGATTTTCGAATAGCCTTGTACGAAGATGATCAATAACTAAAGAAATCTATTTACAACAGGAAAAGATATAAAAATAAACACAGGAAAGAAATAATGAAATGAAGACTTAACATTCAAATGTATTTATAGGAAGGTCGTGGAGGAAGAAGGATGATATAACATAAGTTCTGTGTCTTTGAAGTTTGAACGAGAGTTTAAAATGTGAATTTCCTGTTTGACACTGATAGTTAAAAGTAAACATTTTCAGTTTTCTGTTGTTTTTTGGGGGGTAAATTGTTCTTACTTAATGGATATTCGAAACAGTTTGTTTATCTCAACATTTGGCAGTACACATTTCTGAAAATTGTGAGAATCAACTGGAAGAAACAGAAACTGTTATTATAGCTCTGCTTTATAAAGATTTTGAGGCTTTGAGAATATTGACATTGTATTATACATTTACAGTAAGAACTGAAAAAGAGAGACACTTGGTCGTATCACCAAATAGTTTATTCATACAGTTTTGGTATGGTGTGGTAATTATTGAAGCAACTAAAGTATTAATAATGTTATTCTTTTCATCTTGAAAAGTTAAAGATTTGGACAGCTGAACTTGACACAAGTGGTTTAACTAGAAGCACTTTGTGTTGGTGTTAATGATAATACAATAGAAACTTGAAGCAGCCTTTGAAAATATGTAACAAGTTAACTTTTCAAAGAACCATGCAATATATGTTATACTTGGTACTGGTAATGCAAATATAGAATTGAAAACTGACAATTAAAACCAAATGACAGAATCAAGAAATTCAGACACAGTATTCACAGTATTCACAGTACATCAGTTCGAAGTTCAAAGTTAACATTGACAATGTCTTACTATTGCCTTGTTGATAAACAGGGGAAGTTCATCCATTCTCGTTCTGTGGAGGAGAAAAGTGATATTAAACATAGACCACCGATAATAACTTGTAAAAAGTCATGGTCAAGTTTTGACCTGTCACCTTCCAAAGTAAATCATACCTTGTCATCATCAAAGGATCGACTTCACAGTGGTTCAGACTTAAAGGTACATAAGTATGTTAGTATCTTAAGGAAATTGATACTGAAAACAATTCATGTTTAAAAGAAAAGTACTTTTAAAAGTTCTCAGTCATTTCCTCAACACAATTTGTTTGTAGTAATTATCTTGTATTTTACGGAGGGCTGTAGTACCGGTAATTGAGTATATATAAATGTTTAGTGTCCTCAAACATTTAAAGTGTCGCTGTTGTGTGACAATTTTTATCGTTTTACACGGAGCTCCACCATTCTAAGGAAAACGTTTGGATGCATATTTATAATCTTTCTTATTATTTTATTGGTTCATATTTACATAGAGAATGTTTTAGCTATCAAAACTTAAAACAGAAACGTTTTATAGTAGCATAAGAGTTCATCAAAGTTCCCATGAAGCAACTTGTTATTTTGCAAATGTCGGAGCCCACGCTTGACAGTCTCCCGAATGACCAATTTATTAGAAAACCGTACAGTTCCCACACTGTGGATTGCCAAAGTCTGCTTTTACTTTTAGTCTATTATAAATTTATACATCATTGCACATTTATATTTGTGATTAACACCTGAGCTGACTACTCATAAAATTCATGGAAATTGTTATTCCATGAGTTTTTTTGTTTTTTTGCTGCCATTTTGGTCATTTATAGCTCCTCATAGAATCAACTAATTATACATCCTTTAATGGCTGTCAATTTTAAGTCTATGCAAACCTTATAATTGACAATACAGAAAAGAACTTTTTAAGGAAGCATATAAAAATTTATAAAGTTTTAATGTCATTATGACTTTGGAACATGGGAATTGTTGTAATGTGATTAGCTTTATAAAATACAAATGTAAAGAATTCATTATTTCGTGCATATAACTTTCAAAACAACTAAAGAATGAACCACACTTAATATTGATAGAAGTATGGCCAAATATTGTGACCTAAAAGGTCATAATCAAAGATTTTAATACTTTTTATCTTTGATAATTATATCCATAAAGTAAATAAAAGCTTCTTAATTTAAGTTGCAAATATTCAATGTTACGGTATTAGAACAGCTGGAAACTACATAAAAAAATCAGGAATTCTTAAACTGGAAAATACAAACAAAATGTGCAATTGTGGTACATGTACTTAATAAACACAGTTCTAATTTAAAATCAAGACTTTCCTAAAAGTGCTCTACAAACATTCCAGTATTTAATCATGTACTATTCAAATATAGAATTATTGGTATTTCTTGAAATTGTCAGACTTAATGAATGATTGTTACTCCAAGGTATCATGGTAACTACATCTAGTTGATACACACAATATGGTAGCACATGATATCATTCTGTTGCTGAAACTAAACATTTTGTATATTTTAGATGGTCTCAGCAGCACTCCATTGTCTGTGTTTTATTCAATGTATTTTCATAGATGTCCAGTGTATTACAGTTACTGCAATGTTATATCTGAAAACTTGGCAAATCAAAATCATCAGAAACCCGTGATGGATTCATTAACATATATAAGAAGTTTAAATATCCCATACATCTAGTAAAAATTCTCTGTTGATGGATTGATTGATGACTGTTTAATCTCGAGATTTAAAATATATCCGTCTCAATCACTGATGATAACATGGTGTTCTAAATGATGTGAACATGACACCTGTTTCCTTCAGACTGACACACTGAACCAGATTTTAAACATGGTAACTCATGATAAATATAAGAAGATGTGGTATGAGTGCCAATAAAGAATTTATTATTATATATATATTATTATAACTCTACATCCAAGTCACAATTTGTAAAAGTAAACCATTGTGGGTCAAAGTACGGTATTTAACATGAAGCCTTGGCTCACACCAAAGAACAAGCTATAAAAGACCCCAAAAATTACTAGTGTTTTAAACCGTTCAAACAGGAAAACCAGCAGTCTAATCTATATTTAAAAAAAACCTAGAAACACTTAGGAAACACATCAACAAACGACAAACCACTGAACATTAGGTTTCTGACTTAGGACAGGTGCAAACAAATGCAGCTGGTTAAAACACTTTAATAGGTCCCTCCTTCATTCTTATCTATTTTGTAGGAACAAAAATCCATCTTCCCATTTACTGACTGACACACTGAGCCAGATTTTAAACATAATAGCTCTTAAATAAAGGTAACAATAGTCATTCCTCCTGTAAAATTTCTCGTCTACCTAAGCTCTGACCTACTCTTTGTTCTAACTTTTTAATAGTGTGTGCTTTTCTGATAAGTTGCAATTATCAGTTTTAATGATATGACCAAGGGAGTGAACCTACGAATTACCATACATGAAAGTACCACCCTTTCATCAAGGCAGTTGATCCTCTGTGATGTGAGGTACATAGAAAATTTATCTTCATAAATATTTTCTTTTTTAGCTCCACCTGGCAGCATTAACTTCATTGAAAGGGGAGATTATTGAAATCAACAACAGACTTCATCGTGTGATAAGTGAGAGAGATGCACTTGAAAAACAACTCAACAAATTACAGGTAATTTAAATACTAGTAATGTTAAAAAGAAATCCAATTAGATAAAAACATTGAAATCTGGACTAACCAAAAGAGAGGCGAAAGATACAAGAGGGTCATTCAAAGTTAAAAAATAAATGACATGGCTAAAAAAGGAAAAATAATAAACAAAAAAGCAACACTACACAAAAGCCAATATAGAAAACTTAAAAGAAGGAGCAACACCAACCTCACCAAAAACTTAGGGGAATCAGTGGCGGATCCAGAACTTTTCCTAAGGGGGGGGGACCCGCTGACTGACCTAAGGGGGGGGGGGGGGCCGCTCCAGTCTTGCTTCAATGATTCCCTATATAATCAACCAAAACCGGGTAATAAGTCTTATTCCGTATGGCACATTACGGAAAGAGGGTACATGATTGTAGTAACATCAACACGGAAATCATGATAGGATAAGCCCTGAAATATCGTATCATCCCGAATACATATACTCCTTATGCAAGCGCTGATGGTATGTTGCTACATAGAAATATACATAAATGTCCTCCCTGACCAAAGGTTCTTAAAGGATAAATAGAGAATCTCATATGGCTTTTTCAATATCGCATCTGTATCAACCCGAGACACCAATATAATCCCAAGAGCTCTGCTCGAGGGATTATATTGGTTGAGGGTTGATACGGTGTGTGATATTGAAAAAGCCATATCATAAACACTTTATTATATATACATATACCTCAAGTGTTTTTTATGTGACATCATGAAATGACATCATACATATTATAGGTTTGACATGACGTCATACAGATTAGGGATTTGATAAAGCCTTTGCAACAGTGACTGCATTTGATGACGTGAAGTCATACAGATTAAGGGTGTGATAAAGCCTTTGCAACCGTGCTGATATCGATATCATCACGGGTGGCTGATACAGCACGCTTGTAAATGATTGTATTACACATACAATTTATCTGTATTTACTACTAAGTATATATAAATATGCATAATGCATACATGTACTTATGAATTAAGGCCACAATTGTTTACCTATGGTCTAATCTCATTAATCAATTATAGACAATTCAAGGTAACTTGGAAAAAAATAATTAGATTGGGTAGGTTGACAGAGTAAGCGTCAACTGCTATGCATGCATCACTCACTGTTCAAATTTGCACTCGGTCAAAATATAGCACATCAGTTGATTCTGAGAAGATACTCTACTCTGAAGTTAATTATATTGGATTCTGAAAAGACACTCTACTTTGCAGTAAGCTGCTTTGTTTTCATTATTTGATTAAAAGTTACCATAGTCTTTGTATTATTTTTAGACTGATAAACTTAGGCAGCAAAGAGATTTTGAGGATAGACTGGAACAAACAACTGGAAGATATGAAGAGAGGATAACTGAACTGCACAGTGTTATAGCTGAACTAAGGAAGAAGATAGAGAGACACCAAATTAATGTCATTAGGTATTGGAATTTTTTTATGAACTGCAAGCAGATAGAAATTGCATGAAATTTATATAGTTAATTAGCAAAATCCTGGTATTTTTTTAACTAAAGGGTAGTCTGTTATCATAAGTCTAATACTGTGAATTCATTTTGAACTGTGTTTACCCATAGAAATCTATAATCAGATATGGGTTGTGCCTTTAGACAATTTTGGACAAAGGAAGATTACTCAAATTCAAAATAAATAATTTGCTTCTGACAATATGTTTCATTGGTCAATATCTATATATTAGGTTCACATTGCAAAATTAAGAAATAATTCATGGGGGCTTAAATATATCGTGATTTTACCACGGGTTGGCCCTTTATGACAAATATTTTACCCCTGAGCGATAGCGAGGGGTAAAATATCGGCATAAAGGGACAACCCGTGGTAAAATCTAGATATATTCAAGCCCCATGAATTATTTCGATTCTGATAGGACACATACAGCAATTCTTTTGGATCGAAGCGCTCTAGGTGTAGGCAAATATTTGCCGTTCCCATAAATAAACGCACTAATAAACTAGCGTAAAAGAACGAAGCAAACTGCATTAGTGACATGCTTAAACTATTTAAAATAATGTATTTAGACAGTTTTGGATGAATTTGAATGATAATTTATTTATATGTCTTATATGATGTACAATAAAGGGCTTTTGCCACATTTTAGCATCATTTGTGTATGTTTCCTTGTGATGATTTTCGGATTCACAAGCGTGTATTTTCCCGTAAAATGCTTACATTCTATATAGCTAAGGTCATTGTTCTATGACGTCGGATATCTCATTCATAAAAAAGCATATGACGTGGGAGTACAATCGGAACAGCACTGGCAATATATTCATATTTTACCACGGGTGTGTACTCAAAGCGTTTGAAGGACGTCATGTTAGAATTATAATTTAATGTTAGTTTCAAGTTCACATTGCAAAGTTATAATTTAATGTTAGTTTCAAGGTCACATTGCAAAATTACAGTGCAATGTTAATTTAAAGGTCACATTGCAAAATTACAGTTCAATCTTAATTTGAAGGTCGCATTGCAAAATTAAAGCAACCTTTTACACTCGCTAATAAGCACTTTGATTCCTGATATACACACAGTTTGATATTCACAGAAAGCAATGTATACACTCAGTTCTGTAAATTTTCAATTATGATTTTCTTTTGTTTCTTTTCAGAGAAGAAGAAGAATATGAAGAATCAGACCCAGGAGTACAGAGTACAAAGAGTAACAACCCCAGGAGTATTGATGACAATAATCCATCTCAGGCTGCTAGTGTGGGTAGGTGTATAGTAGATATATTAGGAATGGTGTATGTTGTGTGTGATTTTATTAAATCACTAAGCAGTTTAGGCATTATACAAATTCACTGTAACATTTATATCTAAAAAACAAGATCCTCAATTTTAATGCATTATGATTTCAAAAACATCACATAGGATTGTTTTTGAAAATCAAAATACTGTCAAGTGAGCCATTTTCTCATGACTTTTTTGCTATTTTCTTAATTAATTAAGATAATATTTCTTAATTATCCCATCACCCACTCATGTAAATTTGGTCTTTAGACATGAAAACACTGGGAAAACCCCTCAAGTCATGGCTTGCTACATAAGAATTGCAAGAAGTAATACCGCCAAAAATAGACCAATTACAGTATCGCCTGCAAACAATCTAAAATTGGGAATGGAAATGGGGAATATGTCAAAGAGACAACAACCTGACCAAAGAGCAGACAGCAGCCAAAGGCCATCATTGGTCCTCAACACAGCAAGAAAACCAGTACCAGGAGGTTGGGATACTTTAGGAGACCATTTCCATAGTCATACCAAGATTAATGAATTATCAAAGTATTTTAATTTGTCATTTTATAAAGATCCATTGCTATATATTCACAGGAGACATTGTTACAAATTTAAATGAGGAATTGTCAAGAGTTGTATCTGAACTAGAGAATGCCATCGATGAAAGAAAGAACAGTCCTGAGGAGGGAGATGAGGATGAAAATGTAGATGAAATACAACAAGAGGTTAATGATGGGGTAGAGGAAAAGGCTCTAGAGGTAAAACAGGACTGGGAGAAAAAATCAATTCATAAATATGTATTTATGGGGTAGGGTAAAGAGGGGTGTAAAGGGGAGTCTCTACACGGAAGAAAGTGAAATAAAATTTCCATTTCACAAATGCCGAACAATTAAAATGTCTTTCACGCTTATCTTTTCACCGGTTTCACGAAACATGGTATAACAAACCTTATTTGCACTTGAAATAAAAATGTCAAAACAGGTTGCACAAAAATAACCCTTTACCACCCTCGGTAAAGATTGAATGAAATGTAATCAAACCATAATGTCACTGGTTTTCTTAAATCTTCAAAGAGGCATTTCTAGTTTTGACAGTTCAATTAAAAAAGTGCAGAAAGGTTAAAATTCAGATTATGTTTTTGTCCATATCATGTACAGCAATTTATTTATATTATATACTTAGATATGGAATAAGTGATGTTTACAACCATACTTGCCAATAAAACGTATTTTAAAAGATTACATATAAAGTACAAGTTGCATGAAAAATTCTGTTTAAACATTTAATGGGAAGGGGAGGATAACTCCAATTTAAAATATTTACTTGGCATTCATTTTGAGTTCATTGTTTTATTTTAAGTTGACATTGCCGATTGAACACAATCTTAACCCATCAGTGCTAACAAGCAAAAATAGGTTCACGTGAAGCTATTTACTTTTGTTTAAAAAAAAGATAGAAAAATATTGCAAAGAATTTTAAGAAAGACAATCTATTTGAAAGCAATAGATTGAAAACTTAGTTCAAAAAAAGAGATTGAGAATGGAGTGAAAAAAAAATGAAAAACCAAAAAAGGCAGTGATCTGAGGTGCTCACCAAGAGAGAGCAGATCCTGCTTCTGAAACAACACCCTTCATGTTCCTTTGATGGAATTTGTTGATAAGTAAGATTTATGATTGTTAATTGACTCTTACCTTACCCTAAGACATATTCATGCATGTGTTTGTCAGTTAATCCTTAAAAGCAGAGACTCAAGCAGTCAGTTAAATATAGAACCTTGAAACTGGCAAAACATAACAAATAGAAATAACTTACTAGATATTATTCCATTTTTTTCAGGCTTGTAAGCTGAAGAATGCTTTTGACTTTGATCCAGAACCCCCTGAGGTACCCCCACGAGGACTACGCCCTGCAACATTCCACCCTCCACCCCCACCCCCTCCTAATGAGTACCCAGAGCCAGCGTACTTACAGGAGGAGATCAATAGCCTTAAGGCTGAGACCTACATCCTACAGGAACAGATAGGAAAACAAGAGGCTGAATTGAACCTACATAGAGCTGCCCTCGGTAGTTTACGTGAAGAGAGAGACAGATATTATAGAAAAGTATGTAGTTAATTTATTCAGTGATGAAATCTATGTTGACTAAAAAATCAGGATGATGTTTTAAACTGGTCAGACATATACTTTTAAAATAACACAAATAATGCACCTTATTATACTATACATAGTAGTTTCACAATTTTTTTTTATAAACTTATCATTTTTAAAGCATAACCTCTAAATTGATGGAAAGTTTGAATAAGAAATTTTCATTTAAGTGATGACAATGGAGATTTCAAATAAAAATATATGTGTGGTTCCAGTTACCAGACCAACCTTAGTGTAAACCCCCTGACCCTAGAAAGTTTTTTTTTTCATTTCTGAAATTTTTTTTTTTTTGAACAACCAAATTTTGAGGATTATGAATTTAAATAATCAAATTCATAGATTTGTGTCATCTGTATTTCCATCGGAAGTATCTGTTATGGCTAAAATGCAAGAATACATAACAGAATGCAACAAAATTAACTAAAAACCTAACATGACTATTTCACAACATAAAACATGTATAATGGTGAACTTCCGGTAGTGGCGTGTATAATAACGGAAACAATTTCTGTAAACCCGATTTTTTCCAGATTTTGACAATCCAAAATAAAAATATAAAAAAGAAATAAATAGAAATTGCCGACCTACTGACCCAATTTTTTAAAAGTATGTAACTGGAACCACACATATATTTTTATTTGGCCTCAGAAAAGAATTCAATTAAAAAACTTCAATCATTTCCCGTGTTTTCAGCATGAAGATACCCACTTTTTTACAGATTTGAAATGTTTTCTTTGTTTTTTGGTATAAATATTTTTTTTTTGAGATGTTCAAAACTAAGGAAATCATTTTTTTTTTACAGAATTAAGTCCATTGGAAATTGTGTGTCAAAACTTAGACTCGTTTCAATCAACGTTTTTAAAAAGTTATATGCAATAGAAACTCCAAAGAAATTAATTGATGATGTGCATTTCTTTAATTTCTAAGTATATATTATCATTTAAAGAATTAGGTTAAAAAATATTCTTTCCAAGAAAAAAAATATATTGTTGATTGGCACTTTTTCATACCCAGAATCTATTTCCAAAAAAAAATAAAATAAGGATGATTTATTTTTTAGTGGAAGGAGACTTGTAATAAAGTACAAACATATGATTCCTCAAGTCCACAACAGAGTAGGACATCCACACCAACAAAATCACAACATTCAGCTCAATCTGGGGAAAGGTAGGTACCGGTCCACAAAAGATTAAGACTACTACACTAAGTCTCTGTATTTCATTGTAATATAAGATAAAATGAATAATGAATCAGCATTGTATCTAAATTTTATATAATTATACTGGGCACTGGGTATAACAATTGTGTACCTAGCATGCTAAATATACTGTTATTCCACAAAACAGGGAAAATGGTCATAAAAAGTTTGTGTGTGACAAAAATATTTTTGTGTAATTTTTGCAGTAAAATTGTTAGATTGAGTCCAAGTTGCAATCAGCATTGCTGTAACTGTAGTTCTGAAATTTGTTTTAATTGAACATTGTTATTGGGAAAAATCTTGAACTTCTAAAAATTGCTTTAACTATTCGTGCACTTTTTGTACAGTAATGCCTTGATTTTAATGTGATTTTTTGTTTATGTGATGTACTCTTTCAATAACATTACAAAGATTAACACTATGTAGACTATCTAATTTTACAAAAATGGATAAGATATTTATAAAAAAAATCTGGTTGATACATTGTCTGCTTTATTATTTATAGGAGTGTTCATGCGGAACAAGCACCTGTTGCTAAGGTAGCTGAGCTGAAGAAACTGAAGACTTGTGCCAGTGAAAGACAAGTGTTAGGACCAGAGATGAGCTCTGGGGCTGTAAGTTATCAAGTACTTGATATACCTCCTACATGATCCTGAAAATTGATAACCTAAGTATAATTTAGCATTTGAGAATCTAAAGGACTATTGGTTTTGGTAATTTCATTGTTTGTACCCAAAGTTAAAGATTACGTCATACCATTGGTTGAATTTTTTTTTTTTAGGAAATAAATCAAACTGTTTTGGTTTATGTTTTGAAAAAAATTACCCAGAATGCATTTGATTCTGAAATAGCCAATTATCATGATACCATGTAGCTGATAAATTGAAAATATAATGAAAGTTTTGGCAAGTTCTTCAAAGTCGAAGAAGAGTTTAAAATCAATCATAAACATTACCAAATTTGGCACTACATGGATAATTTGGTAGAGTGGGGTGCTCATTTTCGCCGAGGACACAATTTCGCTGTTTAAGGATTTTGAGGTGTAAAAACTTCAAAGGATGGCTGAAATGGAAGAAATGTACCTGTAAATTATATTTTTAAAACAAATATAATATTTTTTTAAACTGAGACAAAATTGCAGCTCCTACCGAAAATGACCGAAAAACGGACAACGATTTTCGAACAATTTCCTGAATAAAAAACACGATTTCAAAGAAGTATTTCTAAGTAAATATTTGACTAAATGCCCTAATTTTGAATTCTTTATACCTTTGAAATGTCTGCTATTCATCTATAATAATGCAATTGATTTGATAAAAATTGTTAAAAGCTGCGGTTATTTGGTTTTAAATAGATGTGTAAAAACGGCGAATATGTGTCCCCCATTGACAAAACATTCGGAAATTTCAAACACCCTTTAATCTAACTTTTCAGATGATTTTCTTAAAACAAACCGGTTTTCAAGCTTAAGTATATTTTGCATTTGAAGTTATCTTCATATAGAAATATCAGTATACTTCAAACACATTTAGACCTGAACATAAACTATAGAAAACATGGAAAGATGTGGCGAAAATGAGCACCCCACTCGATCTAGAGAGATAAAAAAATAAATGATTCTAAACTTTTTAACACTGGTGTCAGTTTATTGTTTTGATGTTTGAATTATTGATAATTTTATTAAAAGATGTTTATTTAATCAAAGTGATAAAAGCACTGAAATAAAATTTAAAAAGATGTTTTGATACCCAATAATGACCTTGGTTGAGTTGATAACAACATTATGACAACAAAAAACAATACAAATTTCAGATTTTCAAAAATCTCTACCAAAGTCTGTAACTATTTGAAAATTGAACCGTGCTAAAAAGACAAAAAAAATCATCATTTATTTCATATTCAAATGTTCCAGAATCATTTTAAGTACATGTTTATGAACTCTTTCATAAGATTGATTTCTATTTGATGCAGCTGATTTGACAAAATACAGCATTGGTATTTTGTTTTTAGAAAATATTTTTTAACAGGATTTGATCATGTTATTATCAGACCAAAGTCGCTTTTATCAATTTCATATTTCTGTGACATAAGCCAAGGATGCTAAATTGATAAAATTACCGCAAATATTTCATTAATATGTTACTAACAAATGAAAACTCACACTAATTGACCCACACTTGTATTAAATAATATCAAAAGTACAAAAAAAAAGAGGCAGGAGAAACCAAAGAGAGAATGAAAACTCAGAAGTCCAAAGAGAGACAGACATAATAGGGGCAACATAGGAAAGGCTGCTGAGTAAAACTGATACCCTAATAACCAGGGATGATCTCATGTGCTCATGGCCATCTTAGATGTTTAAGTTATGTTGAAAAAGTTATGTTGAAAATATAAAGTTCAAAACAGTATAGTTTAATGCTTATGTTTTTTTTACAGGAAATTTATTTTTAATGAAAATATGTATTGCTTTTAATTAATATATTAAATTACTTTAACTTTATTTTCCATTATATTAGTTTCCTAAAGATTAATAATTGCTTTGATTTGTTAATAATATGCATATTTTCATTTATTATTCCAGTTTCCCAATACAAAGGTTGCTGAACATTTATCCCACGGACTACAGGAGTGTTCTAACATGCAGGAAATCGTACAAAACATTTATACCAGTGGCTCGGAAATAATGGATAACCATGTTAGTGAATTTGAAATCGAATTTGAACGATTACAGAGTAAAATCGATAATTTGAAATCTCAGAACGATTTGTTGTGTTTGACTTTAGACGAGAGTAAAGCCATGACAGATCGTTTAACGGTGCTAATCGGGAAATATGAATCTAATGTGACAGCTTTACAACTTGCCGTGAATTATTCTGATCAGGCGATGGAAGTTTATGATACGTTGGTGAATTTAGTTGAAAGTGAAATGGCCATATTGGCTACAAAGTCTTGGAAACCTGAAGGTAAATGTGGAACATTTTAAGATGATTTTGAAAAAAAAATCGAAAAAAACTTTGGTAAAAAAATAAAGGTGTTAGTTACATGTAAGAAGAAATAATGTTTTTTTTTTAAGTGAAATAGAACTTAATATGCTGTAAATTCAGAAATTGTTATGCACATTTATTATTTTGATTTTAAAGAACAAAACTTTGATCTAAAGATTAGAAGCACTCAATAGAAAAGTTTGTTCCAGAGAAATGATCAATAGTCATGATAGTGTTGGTAGAAATAAGAAGATTTGGTATGAGTGCCAATTAAACAACTCTCCATTCAAATCACAATGTGTTAAAAGTAAACCATTATAGGTCAAAGTACGGCCATCACCACTAAGCCTTGGCTCACACCAAACAGCAAGCTATAAACATGATAAGGAGCCCCAATCTATATAAAAGGGTGGTAAATACATAGTCCCTCCATTTGGTAAATTGGAGATATAACCTAAATTTTCATTGTTAGCCATGGCGTTGTCAGTTTGTTTTAGATTTATGAGTTTGACTGTCCCTTTGGTATCTTTCGTCCCTCTTTTCTAATACAGAATGGTTTGCACAATATACCTTGCAAGGGAAAAAAAATACATTTGAAATAAGTTTTCCTGACTTTTGATTAGTTAATGTAGAATGTTTCTTTAACAAACTCAATTGTTAGTGAAGCTCGCTTGTCATGTTTTGCAATATTGGTCAGATTTTCGGAATCCTCTTGTTTTATCAATTTGAATGCCTTAACAAATTTTGCCCAGTGAATTCACTACATGTATCATAATAAGCTGTCTGTTAAAATCTTATAAAATTTTAATTATTTTTTAATAGTTTTTGAGGACTTAAACGTGTCAATGATAAAGCTATGAAAAGTCAAGAGAGAACATTTCCCCCGCCAAAATTACAATGGCTTATATCCCGAAAACAAGCATTGTGACCTATTTTTTTTTTGCTCTTTTGATTCCTTTATTAATCCCCTATCAATATATGCTAAAGTGTTTTGAAAATTATATATTTTGATACTGAAAAGCCAACTCCCTTCATAGAACTGAATATGCATCAACTGTTTTCATTCACTGGACATTAAGCAAAAAACAATCAATTAGTCATCAATATTGAATATATGACAGATTCAAATAGTATAAGTAACAATTCCATAAACATTACTCACAGCTAGTACAATAGTCATACTTCAGTTGTCAGATAAAAAAAACCATGCATATTTCAACATGTTCAATAATATTATTGTTGTTTTCCCCTGCCCTGTCTCATTAATTCTACATGTTCTAGATTACATGAATGCACCACTTTTCCATAAACCAAAACATTTCATGAATAAAATTCAGTTAAGAATTTGTAATAACATAATATTGCTTTACAGGTGAACAAGAAGATAATACTGTGATAAAGAAGGCTCATGAGCATAGGAAGATGTCAGAAAGTGCAGCACGACATTTACTACAGAAGTTAGATAGGACAACAGGGGTACATCTGTCAGTTATTACACAACCCTTTGACACACTCAGGTAAGATAGGACAACAGGTGTACATCTGTCAGTTATTACACAACCCTTTGACACACTCAGGTAAGATATGACTACACATGTATATTTGTTAAACCCCTGTACAGTATTTGGTTGAAAAGCAAGTGCCCTGAGTGTGGGACTGTTTTTGTCCATTAGCCCTGTGAGCAATACTTAATTTGCAAACAAAGATACAATTGTTTTGCCTATTTTCCAGTTCTTGATTGTATTTCTATCTGAATTAATTTGTATTTTCAAGAGTTGTATGGTTTGATTTTAGGTACCCTTATCAGCATTGGGAGAACTGGAAATGATCACAAAACACTATTACAATATAGTTACAACATCCCCACAAGTGACACACTTTCTTTGAATAATATTTGTTTACATCAAATGGGCATACTTATACATTCATATGCCCCATAAACATTATCTTGAATTTCTATTTTTAGTATCAGTTCTACGACCAGTTCTATGGACAGTGATGTCAGTAAAATAGAAGAGTCCCGGTTACGTGAATACATACATAGGCTGACGACAGACCGAGCTGCCATCAGGCTCACAGTGGCTGACTTGGAGAGTATTCATGTAGACCCTCCTGCAATGGAGACAAGGAGAGACACACAGAGATTTGATCTTGAGAATGCTGTGTTGATGCAGGAGTTAATGGCAATTAAGGTGAGTTTGGCGAATCTTTGTGAATTCATTTGCAGTTTTAATGTTATAGCCCAATTTCAACAACTTTTACCTGTATAAAAATTGTAATTTTTAAAGTGAATCCATTCATCAACTGTTTTTATGCCTCACTTACAATAGTAGTTTGGATCAGCATCTATCTGTATCATATTAAGTTTAAAAAGATTTGTAATGGTCACGCTTAATGAAATTAATAGTGCACATGTTCAGTAAGAAGTGAGATGTTTTATCACTCTATGAATACACTACGATGAGAAGGCACATATTTTCAATTTCCAATAACAAACAGTAGGAAAGTTTAAAATCTGTATTCATACTTGACAGAGATTACTGTAAAATAATTCATTTTCATGGGTTCAAATTTTAATTGATTATATATGGAAAACTTACATTTTCGTGGATATCTTTTTTTGTGGTTTTGTCAAAGTTTGCATAAACATCTACAGAAAACATGTAATTTGTTGAAGATTTAAATTTGCGGATAACCTGAACCTACGAAATCCACAAAAATTAGTATCCAACGAATAATAATGAATCCTCAGTAATTCAGATATTCAAATTTGGGTTAAAAAATTAATACAATATTAACCAATCAACATAAATTTAAATCAAATAGATATTAGGACCAGAAAATGGCTTTGAACAATTAACATACGGTGACCTATAGTTGTTAATGTCTGTGTCATTTTGGTCTTTTGTGGATAGTTGTCTCATTGGCAATCATACCACATCTTCTTTTTTATATGTAAACTATGTTACAATAAAGTAATTTTTTTTAATGCAAAACCTGTTTTATTTTCACTTTTTTATTTACTTTGGTTTTGGTCTTCCCTGAAGATCAAAATATATATATTATGAGGTGATGCATATATATAAACATGATCAAATTCTTATTTACATGTTTACATATGTGTTAATCCACATTGTTTTTGTTATAGGAAGAGAAGGCTGAATTGAAATCCCATAATTATTTATTAGAAAAGGAGAAACGATCCATAGAGTTACGACTGAGTGGAAAAGAGGCTCAAGAGCAGGCTTATTATGTACAGATAGAGCATCTGAAAGGTGAAGTAAGAGATCTGGAACAAAGATTGACAGACAGGAGAAGGAATCAGGTATTATAGTAGTTTCCCTATCTGCACCATTACAACATAACGCCCCACCCCAGACCCTCATACACAGATACTGTGGCTTTTTATGCCCCACCTACGATAGTAGAGGGGCATTATTTGTTTTCTGGTCTGTGCGTCCCGTTCGTTCGGTTCGTTCGTTCCCGGTCCGTCCGTCTGTTTGGTTCGTTCGTCTGTTCGATCGTTCGTCCGTGTCCCTGCTTAGGTAAAGTTTTTTGTCAATGTGTTTTTGATGAAGTTGAAGTCCAATCACTTGAAACATAGTAAAATGTCCTATGATATTTCTTTCTAATTTTAATGCCTATTTATTTTTTATCCAATTTCACGTCCATTGAACAGGAAAATGATAGTGGGAGTGGCATCCGTGTACTTTGGACATTCTTGTTTTTTTAATTACTTGATTTATTTACTTGACTAGACCAAAGAAAGTTTTGCAGTATTTCTTTGAGATAATGGAATAAACTTTGAGGGTTCATATCTCAAATGCTCGAAATTGTATGAAATTAATAGTTTTATTGTGTAACAGAGTGTTTAGTTCATTAAAAAAATATATGATAAACATACTTCAGAAATGCTTCCTAATTTTCTCTTCTTTTGTTTTGTCAAGGGAAATGTTTGTTTCTAGATATAGGAAGATGTGGTATGAGTGCAAATGAGACCAACTCTCCATCCAAATAACAATTTATAAAAGTAAACTATTACAGGTCAATGTATGGCCTTCAACACAGAGCCTTGGCTCACACCCAACAACAAGCTATAAAGGGCCCCAAAATTACCAGTGTAAAACCATTCGAACGGGAAAACCAACGGTCTAATCTATATAAAAAAAACGAGAAAAGACATATAATTACATAAACAAACGACAACTACTGTACATCAGATTAAGAAAACACATATAAATTACATAAACAAACGACAACTACTGTACATCATATTCCTGCCGTAGGACAGGTCTGTTTATATGTAATAAGTTATACTAACAGTTTCACCATGTCATTAATTTAGTATACATGTTGTATGCTTTTTGTGCACTAAACTATGTGCACAAAAGTGTTAAATTTTGACCTCTTGCCTTAACTTTTCTGCTCACAGTCAGTCAGTGTAGATGTAAATTCAACCAATAGAACTGTGGTATTTCTTAATATTTGCCACCGGATGTAAAACAACCAACCAACAATCAACCAACAATCAATCAATCAATCAATCAATCAATCAGAATGCACACATGATCATGATGATTGAAGACGAGAAAAAACCTGAACTTTAATCAAGAGAGGTTATAATATATAGGGTCTTCAGCAAACAATGAGCACAATATACTTATTGAAACCTTTTCAGTTTTATTTACATTATGGAAAGTATTGCTCTGGAGATTATAGTTGCAAAATGTTCATACAGAACCATATTTAGAATGCAACTTCCTAATCCAGGTCACTATGTATAAAAAGTTTACAATTATAGGTCTTCAACATGGACCCTTGAAACATCAAAGCTATAAAATTTAGTCTTTAACAATTAAAACAGGAAAACCAAGGATCTTATCTTTATAAAAAAAACCCAAAGAAATATCTATGAACCACATAAACAAACGACCACCACTAAAGAACAGGCTGTGAATTCATTTTGTCATCTTTCAAATTAAAAAGAAATAACATATTTTTCTTAATTGTTTTACAGACAGGTGATGATCAGCTATCAACCTTAGACATGTCAAGTGATTTAACAAAAGACTATAATGAGGCTCTGAGAAGGGAGAAAAAAATGAAATCCAGAATTCAAGAACTAGTGTTAGCTTTAGAAAACTTGTCAAGAAATTCTGAAATTCGACATCAACAGTCGACAGAATTTGTGAATGACTTAAAACGAGCCAATAGTGCCCTGATCTCAGCTTTTGATAAAGCCAAGAAAAAATATCAGAGTAAATTAAAGAAGTTGGAACTTCAAATGCAAGGATTAACAGAAAGATATGAAACACAGGTAAAAATAACAAGCAGGAGTTATCTCTCCTTTGTTGTATTGAATGTTGGAATATAATGTAATAAAGAGAAATAAATAGGTGAATAAAAAGAGATTTGGGTTAATGCATGAAGACAGCAATCAAACAACACAAAAAAACTGTTTTAGTTCAAAAGTTTATAGTAAAATTGATATTTTTGAAAATAATTGAAAGTACTTGACAAACTTTAAAACTTTATAAAAAGTTATAAATCATTTATTTGAAAATCATCAGTTCTTATTGTTAATGATTCATGTGTTACATTTGATTCCAATCTGTACACTTCTAAGGCTATTGCTATAGTGTGGCTGGGTGTGACTTACCTGAAGAAATTGCAACCAATTAACAAACCCTACCTCATATCAGTGTATTTGAAAACAAGGATGTGGTATTTGCCAATAAAATCACAATACATTTAAAATCCAACCAATATGGATGTAAGCATCCAGACAACTTTTGATGTTATCTTTTAAAAATATAATTTTCTACATAATTGATCATCTACAAAATCTGTAAAAATATGTGAAAAATGGCACACAAAGAATCAATGGTAATTGACTCATATTTATACTTTCATTTTCATTTTCATTCTTACTTTTATTTTGTCATAGTTTTAGTAAAAGTAATTATATAAAGTTAAGTTGATGCAAACTTTTATCTTTTGTTGTAGATACGCCTAATGAAACAGAAGATATTAATGTTGGAGGAGGAGTGTAGAAAAGTTCCCCTCAGCGAGACGTCTTTATAACACAAGCTTTAATGTCATGTGACTGTGATTAAACTTTTATATTGTGTCGTAATTCAAATCATGTATCATCAAGAGGTGGAATATTTTCAAAGTTTCAAAACTAGAACCATGCATTGCAATTTATCAGCAATCTTGTTACCTTTACCCAATGTTTCTTAAATATCTAGCTACAAATATTAGAAACAGTTAACTATACAAATTTTTATATGTTATGGATGCACAATGAAAATTTAGTAATAATCATTTAAAAAAGCCATTTAAATGACACAAAAGATAGAATAGGAAACTAATCACTGTATGGAAAGATGTATTATGTACGCTTGGTACACAGTATTGACAGTAACTTGATAATTCTTCCGGTATGTAGAAAATAAACATCCTTCTTTTAAGAGAAAATGATTTTCATTATTGTCAAAATGCATTACAGTTTTATATTCATCTATGTCATATTTTTAATATAGATCTGACAGAGTGTGCTTTATAAATCAAACTTATTTGTTTTTTTTTAATTGAAAGAATTTTATGCAATAATCATATTTTCATATTTCATTATGCCTGTGAGCAGTTGAGACTTTACTATGCATATTATTTAAATTTTATTTAAAGTTTTGCTTTGCTTTTTGAAATTGATAATTATATCTTTGTTATTGCATTGTAAATATATATGCAGTGTTTTGATAGTTTTAATTGATTTTTTATTCAAATATATAAAGAGGAAGGTATTATAAGGTCCCATTTTTGGCCCTTGAATTACAATTTCAAAAGGCATTTTAAATCTGTCAAATCGGTCTTACAGATATTCATAACAAGATATGTCTTTAGCATACACTAAAAAATGCCTGTACCAAGTTAGAAATATGACAGTTGTTATCCATTCGTTAGATGTGTTTGAGCTTTTGATTTTGACTTTGATTAGGGACTTTCTGTTTTGAATTTTCCTCAGAGTTCAGTATTTTTGTAATTTACTTTTTAGACATCAATATTTTTTTTGAAATGTCTAAAATAGTGGCCTTCAAGCATTAATCTTTTTGCATTAAGTGAATAACAGCCCAAAAAAGTCTAAATAGCCTCATTTTGAATTGTTTATCATTAATTTTAGATATGAGCAAACAGCTTTACCTGAAATTATATATCCAACTACAAAATGTAGTTTTCAAAATGTATTTGTGAAATGGACATTTTATAGTCAAATATGTACATTTCAGCATGTTAATGATGTCTCAGTGACATCACTAGTGATCTTTTGACTTTAAAGTGTCCATATTATATAGATCTGATCATTTATCATTAAAATAAAACAAAAGTTTAAAAAGCTTGGATAATTTAACAATATTTGCAATTTCAGGGGCCAAATAATGGCTCATATTATACCTCCTCCTTTGCAAAGACTCTTATTTTTATGTGCCATAGTTGATTAGGATGATTTTGAATTAGATTTTTATAAGTTATACCATTTATCATTGTAAGAGATATAAAACTTATAGAGTGATAATGTATGTATGTTAGTGTGGTTTTGTAAGTTATAAAGATTTTATTAATTCAATACATGACCATATTTCAGTCTGAAAAATGACATTTATGAATATTCTTGTATGAATTTTTACTAATATTTGTGTTTGAGATACCACCGGAATATTAAAGACTTTGTTCAAATGGTAACAGAAAACCTGTCAAAGTTTGCTCTCATTTTAGAAGAATAGTAAACAATTGTGAGTGGAATCTTTATTCTAAAAGAGCTAATAGACACAAATATTCATGCAATAAGCCTTGGTTTGTATGGCAAAACAATTTTAAATTGTTTTTTGTTGTCACTGGTGACTTTAAAAAAATTGAAGCTATATTTGCATATCATAAACTGTTGCATGCTAACTTTTAGTAACGTTCTGTGGGAAATATTTTTTTGCAATACCACTACACATTTTATTTTCCCCTACTAATAGGACATAGTGTAGAACATAGAGCTAGGCATCAACTTACTGAAAGCTTCTTATTGCATGTTTCATTCACCATATTTGTCTGGTCCCTGTTTTGGCACATTATACTGGTTCTACTGTATTCAATGTGAGTGCCAGGTACCCAGGTCTCCATTTTAAAGAATAAATGTCATTTTCAGACTAAAATATGGTCATACACTGTACATATTAAAAATGTCTTTCAATGGCTTTTGACAGGTCAGTATTTTGATGGAGATCAGAAATTGTAAATGCTTCGTATATAACTGTGTTTTAGAATGTGTGGCAGCTTAAATTTTATTTTGAAATGCTAAGTACGCATAATTTTATATAATAAAATCGAGTGTTTTTTGAAACACGGAACTTTAGAAATGCTGATATGCTTGAATTGTTTTAAGACATTTTACTAAAATTAGTACCAGGATATAATTTTTAATTATAAACAAATTAAGCTTAAGTTCAGAGCTCAAAGTTCAGACCTCAAAGTTCAAACTCCACTTCAGAGTAATAAAATGATGGAAATGCTATAAATCCTCTTGACGTATTTCAGACTTAGCAATGAGAATATTTCATCTAGTTTTAATTTACATTATATCTTATTTATGTTTAGTTGTTTTATGATAATATTTTAACTGAATCGAACCAAAGTTGTTATTTTTACTTACTATTTATTGTATGGTTTGATGTCAACTTTTAATATTTTCATAATTTTCTTAGTGATTATAATAAATATGGAAATAGTTATCAAAGAAAAGTTTCTTGGACAAAGAGATAAGTCAATACACCTCCATACAGATTAAATGTAAAAAGATCAGATACAACCTTGAAACTATGCTGCAGTTTTTAATGAATTCATAATGCTGATTTCATAATGTATCTTGTGTTTCCTCTTTTATTTAAATCTATGACATGTATGAGACACTGGTTATTAAGGTGGTACATAACACTACAGGGAGATAACTTTAAAAATCTGCTGAACGTTTTAATCACGTTCTATTCGTAAGGAAATATTAAGCTTCTCCATTATCAGAATTAGTGTTTGTCAAATTGCTATATATCCAATGAAAGTTTTCCAATAAAGTGTTTGGTTCATTTTTTTTTTTGAAATTTTATATTTTTGTGAAAGGGTCTAAAGTTAATATGTTGTAAAAAATTTAATGAAAATTAAAGGAGCCAAATTATTTTCAAACAAGGTTTTTGGAACCACCTTAAAGCTATGTGGTAGCAGCTTTAAAAATTGATAATATCTGACAATGTCTGATATGATTAAAATTTATTTTCAAACTCATCTATAATTCTTAGTGTTTGTTGTTAGTAAGATGAAAGGGAACACATATATTTATTTCATTGGTGCTATTTTTGATATTATTTGTGTTTTATATTTAAAAAATCATTAAGAGATTGTTATAGCTATAAGACCGTTATTTTAATATACATTGTATGTGTAGTTTGAGAAGTTTGTATATTTTTGTTTGATCTTGAAAAAGAAACTATGAGTTTTCCATAATTCAAAAACTAATATAATATGGTTGAAATTTCATACTAAAATGATTCATATCATGCCAAAATTTCTATGACATCACTAGTTAGATATTAAACTTGCTTACACAATAGGGTTAAAGTGATTTTGTTTTAGTTGCCTGCTTTAATTTTTTGATACTGTATTTGTAGCTTTACTATCTATAATTTATAATTACATAGAGAGTGTCTATTGTGAAGCAGACAATCTCAATAAAAACAGATTTAAATACTTTGAATTTCTTATTTTTTTTGTGACAAAATTCATAATATTTTATGGAGCACTATTTGGAAACAGTTTTTTTTTCATCACCTGGCGTCTGGCTTCTGTCGTCGTCCGTCATCGTTAACTTTGACAAAAATCTTCTCCTCTGAAACTACTGGGTCAAATTTAACCATACTTGGCCACAACCATCATTGGGGTATCTAGTTTAAAAAAATGTGTCCAGTGACCCAGCCAACCAACCAAGATGGCCACCATGGCTAAAAATAGAACATAGGGTAAAATGTAGATTTTGGCTTTTATCTCTGAAACCAAAGCATTTAGAGCAAATCTGACAGGTGTGAAATTGTTTATCAGGTTAACATCTATCTGCCCTGAAATTTTCAGATGAGTCGGACAACCTGTTGTTGGATTGTTGCCCCTGGATTGGTAAATTTAGAGAAATTTTGCCGTTTTTGGTTATCTTGAATATTATTATAGATAGAGATAAACTGTTTATAGCAACAATGTTCAGCAAAGTAAGATCTACAAAAAAGTCAGCACAACCAAAATGGTCAATTGGCCCCTTAACGAGTTATTGCCCTTTATAGTCAATTTTTGTCAATTTTTCGAAAATGTTTGTAATCTTTTACAAAAATCGTATCCAAGTTTGTCCACAATCATCATTAGGGTATAAAGTTTAAAAAATGTGTCTGATGACCTGGCTTGCGAACCAAGATGGCCGACATGTCTAAAATGGTACATAGGATAAAATGCAGTTTTGGGCTAAAATCTCAGAAAACAAAGCATTTAGAGCAAATCTAACAAGAAAAATTTGTACATTTGGTTTAGCTGCTGTAAAATTTTCAGACCGATCAGGGAACCTGTAGGGTTGCTGCCTCTGAATTGTTAATTTTAAGAAAAATTTTGAAGCTTTTGGTTATTATCTTGAATATTATTATAGATAGAGATAAACTGTAAACAGCAATAATGTACAGCAAAGTAAACCTACAAATAATTCAACATAATCAAAATGGTCAATTGACCTCTTAAGGAGTTATTGCCCTTTATAGTAAATTTTTAACAATTTTCATAAATTTTGTAAATTTTGTAAATTTTTACAAAAGATTTTAGGTTCATTAGATAGAGATAATTGTAAGCAGCAAGAATTTTCAGTAAGGTAAGATCTACAAACACATCACCATCACCAAAACACAATTTTGTCATGAATCCATCTGTGTCCTTTGTTTATGATATGCACATAGACGAAGGTGAGCGACACAGGCTCTTTAGAGCCTCTAGTTTTGTCTTGCCTGCTACGTAGGGATTGTTTTTCTGGCAGCGGCAATTGCTCCAGCAGTAATTAAAGGATAATTACTATGAAGTTGCATTTCTATCAGTACATATTAGTTTGATGACTTTTGAGGCTCTGCCCTCTCAGTTATGGTGCAATGAGACTTTGAATTAACAAACAATTATGCTCAAACACAGTGATAGGTCCCTTTTCACATTAGATGAAAAGAGGACATGATTGTTGTTACGATAATTTGAACATCTCAGATGGCATCTTTCAAGCAGAAAGTCCATTATGACCAATGAACTAGTGATGGTGTCTGTAAAATTTTTGTTGACATTTTTTCAACTAATTTATATAAAGAAATTAAATTTATCATTAGTATATTTATTACTGTACAATAGGTTTACTCGAGACATTATTTATTAAAAGCTTATTACACTTAAATTATAAACACTGGTAGCATAGTTTGTAAATAAGCAAATTAATTATTTCTAATCGACTAGTATTTCCAGATTACGGCCTTTTCGAAAATCTTTTAATCATCATTGTAGACTTTTCATAGAGCTATAATTCGTCGGCCATTCATACCAAAGCAGAGCTGTGTAATTTTTAACAGATCCTTCTAAATAAGGTGCATTAAGATTAATATTTGAACAGTCACTATACCACCATCCTCTATACCACCTACATATACAGTACAGTTTATACCATAGTCGTCATTGTCTTGGTCTTTAGTAGAAGACACATATGTGTTGTGAGCGCCTGTTAAATAATCAGCTACAAAAAATAAACATATCTATAAATAAATCGTAAAGATTTAAATACATACAATATAAACTCATTTTGTTTAATCCACTCTGATGCTCTGATTCAAATGTATATTATTGATGTTTCAGGACGAGATGAGATTTACGACAGAAGCATACTTATTTTACCTTCAACACGGACAGAAAGGTCATCATATCGAAGAGAGTTTAGTACACTGACTTTGTCATAAGTTGGTTAAGTAGGACATGATTGTGTTAAGTGTTTTGGTGACAAACAATGACACAATGTAAACATTCTGGGTTTTTTTCTAAAGGAAGTCTGAATATGAGTTTAAGCTGGTAACTATCTGATTTGTTAGTAAATTCAAATATGTATCACTTATTTCATTCTTTGACACACAATAATGCTTACAGAATCCAAAATTAAAAGAAGGTTGCTTACTCCTTTTCTAACAATACTGCTAAATCACATATTTCGTAACAATATACAATTGTCGTCAATTATTCCGAAATTTGTTTTTCTTCTGCACATAATTACAGATTATTTAAAATTCAGGGTTATGGTTTGGATAAGAAGAGCCATAGTTTGTTTATGTTTTACATGGTTCAGTTATGTGATGATTCCTATCGTTATGAAGGAAAGGTAAATATGAAAATAAAGATATATTATAAAACTGTCGAAAACTAAGAAAAACAAATATTTTTCGATTACTTTTATTTGGACTAACATCTCTGTTTTGCTGTCTCTTTAGGTTCTCTCTATATTCTTTAGATTTATCTCAAAACACAAAAGTTGGTGATTTTTTTTTCAAGTAAGGTCAATTAATCCCATAAAGATTGACATCCTACTTCCTATATACGCAAAACTTGACTTGTAAGTAGATCTTTCCTTGCTAATATTTTTTTGTGATTTAAAGTGTCTATTTATCTATTATAACTGTTAATGGGTACCAAACACTATAGTCCCCAAAAATTCTGACGTTTATTTTTTTCTATCTCATTGATAAGTAAGGTCTAGCTGAACATCATGTAATTTTTTTTTAAAGATTTGAACAGTTAGTTAAGAAGATATGGCCTTCCGAACATGGCATGGGTCACATAGTGATGATTCAGACGATTGTGAGTTGATTGATATCCTTTAATTGTTAGTGTGTGTTTCTAAATTAAAATTTTAGTCTGAAATAAAAAACTAGAGGCTCTAAAGAGCCTGTGTCGCTCACCTTGGTCTATTTGCATATTAAACAAAGGACAAAAATGGATTCATGACAAAATTGTATTTTGGTGATGGTGATGTGTTTGAAGTTCTTACTTTACTGAACATTCTTGCTTCTTACAATTATATCTATAATGAACTTTGCCCATTAGTAACAGAGAAAAATATTTGGTAAAAATTTACATAAATTTACCAAATTAATGAAAATTGTTAAAAATTGACTATAAAGGGCAATAACTCCTTAAGGGGTCAATTGACCATTTAGGTCATGTGGACTTATTTGTAGATCTTACTTTGATGAACATTATTGCGGTTTACAGTTTATCGCTATCTATAATAGTATTCAAGATAATAACCAAAAACAGCAAAATGTCTTTAAAAATTACCAATTGGAGGGCAGCAACCCAACAACCGGTTGTCCAATTCATTTGAATATTTCAGGGCAGATATATATTGACTTGATTAACAATTTAACTCCTTGTCAGATTTCCTCTAAATGATTTGGGTTTCAGAGTTGTAAGCAAAAAACTACATTTTACCCCTGTTCTATTTTTAGCCGTGGTGGCCATCTTGGTTGGATGGCCAGGTCATCGGACACATTTTTCAAACAAGGTACCTCAAAGATGATTGTGGCCAAGTTTGAATTAATTTGGCCCAGTAGTTTCAGAGGAGAAGATTTTTGTAAAAGATAACTAAGATTTACGAAAAATGGTTAAAAATTGACTATAAAGGGCAATAACTCCTAAAGGGGTCAACTGACCATTTCGGTCATGTTGACTTATTTGTAAATCTTATTTTGATGAACATTATTGCTGTTTACAGTTTATCTCTATCTATAATAATATTCAAGATAATAACCAAAAACGGCAAAAATTTCCTCAAAATTACCAATTCAGGGGCAGCAACCCAACAACAGGTTGACCGATTCATCTGAAAATTTCAGGGCAGATAGATCTTGACCTGATAAACATTTTTACTCCATGTCAGATTTCCTCTAAATGTTTTGGTTTTTGAGTTATAAGCCAAAAACCGCATTTTACCCCTATGTTCTATTTTTAGCCGTGGCGGCCATCTTGGTTGGTTGACCGGGTCACGCCACACATTTTTTAAACTAGATACCCCAAAGATGATTGTGGCCAACTTTGGATTAATTTGACCCATTAGTTTCAGAGGAGAAGATTTTTGTAAAAGATTACTTAGATTTATGAAAAATGGTTAAAAATTGACTATAAAGGGCAATAACTCCTTAAGGGGTCAACTGACCATTTCGGTCATGTTGACTTATTTGTAAATCTAACTTTGCTGAACATTATTGCTTTTACAGTTTATCTCTATCTATAATAATATTCAAGATAATAACCAAAAACGGCAAAAATTTCCTCAAAATTACCAATTCAGGGGCAGCAACCCAACAACAGGTTGACCGATTCATCTGAAAATTTCAGGGCAGATAGATCTTGACCTGATAAACATTTTCACCCCATCAGATTTCCTCTAAATGCTTTGGTTTTTGAGTTATAAGCCAAAAACTGCATTTTACCCCTATGTTCTATTTTTAGCCGTGGCGGCCATCTTGGTTGGTTGACCGGGTCACGCCACACATTTTTTAAACTAGATACCCCAAAGATGATTGTGGCCAAGTTTGGAATAATTTGGCCCAGTAGTTTCAGAGGAGAAGATTTTTGTAAAAGATTACTTATATTTATGAAAAATGGTTAAAAATTGACTATAAAGGGCAATAACTCCTAAAGGGGTCAACTGACCATTTCGGTCATGTTGACTTATTTGTAAATCTAACTTTGCCGAACATTATTGCTGTTTACAGTTTATCTCTATCTATAATAATATTCAAGATAATAATCCAAAACAGCAAAATTTCCTCAAAATGACCAATTCAGGGGCAGCAACCCAACAACGGGTTGACCGATTCATCTGAAAATTTCAGGGCAGATAGATCTTGACCTGATAAACATATTTACCCCATGTCAGATTTCCTCTAAATGCTTTGGTTTTTGAGTTATAAGCCAAAAACTGCATTTTACCCCTATGTTCTATTTTTAGCCGTGGCGGCCATCTTGGTTGGTTGACCGGGTCACGCCACACATTTTTTAAACTAGATACCCCAATGATGATTGTGGCCAAGTTTGGTTCAATTTGGCCCAGCAGTTTCAGAGGAGAAGATTTTTGTAAAAGTTAACGACGACGGACGACGGACGACGGACGACAGACGACGGACGACAACGGACGCCGGACGCAAAGTGATGGGAAAAGCTCACTTGGCCCTTCGGGCCAGGTGAGCTAAAAAGGGGGGGTCTAAGATGAAGGAACCAAAAAATGACTATGATTGGTAATAGTTATGAAAGGTAAATATTTTTAGATAAAGTTGTCAATTAAACAAAAAATGTGTCGTTTATTTTTTTTTGAAAAACATATTAACAGTTATACAACAGTCTGGTTTTTTCTTTAAAATCATAACAATTTAACCGTCAGATATTTTTTTCCCCGAGGGTATCACAAGCCCAGTAGTCAGCACTTTTTGTGCTGACATGAATTATCATTGATATTGTTATATTTATAAATTAACTGTTTACAAAATTAGAATTTTTTGAAATACTAAGGCTTTTCTACCTCAGGCATAGATTACCTTAGCTGTATTTGGCAAAACTTTTAGTAATTTTGGTCCTCAATGCTTTTTAACTTTGTACTTTATTTGGCCTTTTTAACTGTTTTGGATTCGAGCGTCACTGATGAGTCTTTTGTAGACGAAACGCGCGTCTGGCGTATTTAAAATATTTAGTCCTGGCATCTATGATGATGTTATTTGTTTCCCTTTGTGATATGGACCCTTGTGGTACAATTTTTTAGTTTTAAGCAAATTTGTCTTAAAAATGCTACCAAAATGTCTTTTCTCATTTTACCTCACATACCACGAAAAATCAAACTGCAGTTAAAAGTGTCACACGGGGTATATGTTGCGTTTCCAAGTCAACATATACCCCCAAGACACTTACTTAACAGGACATACTGTTATATCATAGGTTAGTTCTATGTTCATTTGGAATTTCAACCAGAGTTAAAAAAATATTGGATCTTCCGTCACTGTATTGGATACATAAACTACACAAGTGTCCTTGCACACAACGGTATATTGCTTTTTTAAAGAGTATATACAATATAATACTATTTCATCTTGCAATAGTATTAAAAATATTTGACTTTTCTACACAAGTATTCCCAATTCAAAACTAAAAGACATTTTGAAAGAGTTGGTATTGCGTTTTTTCACCAAAACAAGAATGGCCAACGTAAAGTATTTTGTCTAAAGAAGGGAAAAATCCTACTTTGTAAAAATCACTCTGATTTAAACAACACATTCTCTGAAACTGACAATATTAATATGCTACATTTCAATAGAATAGAAAACAACTGGCATATATTGATACAGACATTAATTTTCCTAATGTAGATAATGTTAGATTAAATTTGGTTTATTAGCTAGCTCAACCTCACACTTGTGTAACATTTGCATATACTCCCATGTTATTAGTATCGATGTGAGAGTTAAACAAACAGACATAATAGGAAAACATGTCAAATAATGAGGTACAGCAGTCAACATTTTGTTATCATTCAAATCACTATAAAAACAATTGTGTAAACATAGACAAAAAATGGCATACAACACTTCACAGACAAAATAGATTACTCTTTCATGTTCTGTACACATAATTCTACCTTTGTTGTTATGTTGATTCAAGTAACTACTGGTATATGATTTTTGTCTTTTAGTTTTGTGTGATAGGAAAGCTTTGAAAGGTACCTCAAGTTGTCATCTAAAAATTAGTGAATAAGTATGTTGTTGGTTTTTGGAAGGGTTCGTTTTGCTTAGTTTCTAGTTTCTATTTTATCTCAGGCATTGTCAATTCGTTTTCGACTAACGAGTGTGATTATCTCTTAGGTATATTTCTCTTTTGTATTGTTGTTTCGTGAAGCTTTTTCAAATTAATGCGATTAATGATTTTTGGAATCCTAAAACAAAAGGAATATATTATACATAATTAAACCAGAAGTTCAAGAAAACTCATTTATCCTAAGCTGATACGTTCTATGCTCGTCACCAAGATCGAAGACAGAGTAATTTGCATATCCAACTTTTCCAGTAAAATCTTCTAGATAAATCGATAACTGATGACTAGTATACTTACCAAGCCAATATTCATGGTTAACAGAACCGAATCATTTTTTATATTCCTCCCACGTATGGTCAAAACTTACAGTACCATCAAATCGTCTCTGTATTACCTGATAGTAGATAAGGTACGAGATATATTTGTTGTCCAAAATCCCAACGCGTGTTTAAAAAATAAGAAAAATCAATGGCGGAGTGTATATGTCTGCATGATGAATATGCGTTTGCCGAGGAATACAGCCAAAAATAATTTATTCAAAATTTCAAATTTGTCCAAAAAAATAGAGTACTATAAAAGTTAGAATGGAAACGGGGAATGTGTTAAAGAAACAACAAAACGACCAAATTGCAGAACACACTCTTAGGCCTAATTGTTCTTCAACACAGCGAAAAAATCCCACATCCAGAGGTGTGCCTCAGTAGACTCCAAACAATAATGTGTTCTAGTGCAGCGGAAATACATCAGTTTAACTACAAATTCATTACAATATTACACAAGTAACACTTTTTTCGAACATACTTTTCAGAAATATAAGACAACAAACGTCCTGATATTACAACGTGTTTGGCTAATGCCTTATTGTGGAGCTTAGTAACAGTACCAGTGATGATAGGACAGTACAACGTATTGATAAAACAAGGACAAAACAATTTGAAATATGTAAGATGTTATTTTTTAATAATAAGCCTTGTATCGTTGTGATTTTTGTCGATGCTAAAAAAAACAATACAAAAGAGTTGAGAAACTTACTGTCCAATTCTCATTGTTGGCCATAATGCAATAAACTTGAACTGAATGCACACCATCTGGATAAATGGTATACACCCCTGTGGTAGAGTTTAACAAATCGTCACATTCTCTTGGTAGGTTGCTGTCTGAAAGAAACATTTATAGAACTCAAAGTTTTATTCTAATTTTCGGTAAACTAAACAATAAAGAAAAACGTTTTTCAGTTAACACGGAGACATGCACATCCCTGAGATTCTATTTAAAATCAGAAACTAAATGCCGTGTAATAAAATAGTAACTTCTACTTAATTAGAAATAGGTTATACTTGTTATAGTAAAATAAATATGTGAATGTTTTCAGTACAATTGAGAAAGGAAATGGGGAATATGTCAAAGAGACAACAACCCGACCAAAGAGCAGATGACAGCCGAAGGCTACAAATGGATCTCCAATGCAGCGAGAAAATCCCATACCCGGAGGTGGGCATCAGCTAGCCCCAAATAAAAATATGTACTAGTTCAGTGAAAATGGGCGTCATATAAACTCCAAAACATATAAATGAACTAAAATAAAAAAAAACCATACAAGACTGCCAAAGGCTAGCCAACAATGCCGCGGGGTTAAACATGTATTGTGAGATCTCAACCCTCTCACTTTACCTCTAGATAATGTATAATGAACAAACACATTTTTCAATCAAATACTTGCGTTTATCACCAGTTACGCTGAAAGTGGTAGAAGATATTAGCAAGCAAAATAGAGGGAATTGTGTAAAAAAAATTTCAAGCATATAAATTAATACAAGGCATTATTATTACATACTTTGTAAGAAAAAACTGTTGGCCATTAAATATTTTTTTTCAAGATGACCACAGTCTCTTTCTAAAAGGCTGTTTTCTCAGTTTGAAAATGCTGATTTTTCTGGAAAACTTGTCTTTTACCTTCTTTTAGTAAAAAACAATTATCAGGTTTGGTGGCTACCTTACTTACATGTATGTGATGTATTTACTGGAATGCATATTTGACATATACAGGGTTTGCGCATGCGCGAAAATGTAACAAAATTCATTCAGAAACATTTGAACTTTTTACTAGAGTGGGGTGCTCATATTTGCCACAAGTTTCCATGTTTTCTGCACTTTATATTTAGGTCTTTATGTTTTTTTTTTAAGTATACTGATATTTCTATGTGAACATAACATCAAAAGCAAAATATTCTTAGCTTGAAAATGTGTGTCTTCAAAAAAGATTTATATGAAAAATAAAATTTAGGCTATTTAAAACTTCCTGATGTTTTGTCAAAGTAGGACACATATTCGCCGTTATTAAACATCTATTTAAAACTGAATAAATGAAGCTTTCAACAATATTTATCATATAAATTTCATTATAGATGGATAGCAGACATTTCAAAGGTGTAACAAACTGAAATACATAGGGCAATCAATCAAAGAATTACTAAGAAATATTTCTTTAAAATCATGTTTTTCATTCAGGAAATTGGCCGAAAATCTTAGTCCGATTTTTAGTCCTTTGCGCTAAGTGATTTAGTTATTTAGTGTTTTTGGTCTTTAATGATATTATGAATAGGTTTGATAACATTTTTCAAGGTAAAGATGCACATGCGTTTAACAATTTTGCGCATGATCAAACTATTTATAGATATAAAGAGCGATTTGCATGCACTTCCAGGGCATTCTGGTATGAATCGTTGTTCATCTCATTACTCCTAACATCGAGGGTCTTCTAGAGATGTTCAAGTATGTGTTACTTCTATGATGCCACTGTTTGAAAACACGCCCATTCAGATGCGATGATCAGGTATTCGATGGATAAGGCGAAAAATGTGGTAAATCTCGGAAAAACATCAATTGTAACTGCAGATCAGCCACTTTTGATGATGGCTATTTTTTTTCAGTGATATTGGCCTGATTTGAACGGAGAAGATAAGTTTATCGTCATGTTAAGTGAATTGCACATTTAAATAATTTGATTTTTGGTGTTTTAACGCTATTTTTTTTAGCACCGCAAAAAGGCTACCTCGTGGCGGCCGGTTTTAATTGGTGGAGTAAGCCGGAGTGCCCGGAGAAAACCAGCGACCTTCGATAGGGAAACGGACAATCATAGTCGATTAAGGTTGGAGTAGAGTGCACCCACACGAGCGGGTTTCAAACTAACAACCTCAGTGTTGCAAGGCTAGTGATTACAGTAGTAACTGCTTCGACCACTCGGCCACCGAGGCCACTCACATTTAAATGACTTGTTATAAAATTCATATATATTGCGTGATAGTGGATGAACATGTGCCCTCACTGAAGCCGATATTGACATCTAGAACGGCAGACTTTTTTATGCCCCACCTACGATAGTAGAGGGGCATTATGTTTTCTGGTCTGTGACTCCGTTCGTTCGTTCGTCCGTGCATCCGTTCGTCCCGCTTCAGGTTAAAGTGTTTGGTCAAGGTAGTTTTTAATGAAGTTGAAGTCTAATCAACTTGAAACTTAGCACACATGTTCCCCATGATATAATCTTTCTAATTGTTATGCCAAATTAAAGTTTTGACCCCAATTTTACGGTCCAGTGAACAAAGAAAAAGAAAAAGCTCAGGTTAAAGTTTTGGTTAAAGTTTTTGGTCAAGGTAGTTTTTGATAAAGTGGAAGTCCAATCAACTTGAAACTTAGTACACATGTTCCCCAAGATATGATCTGTCTAATTTTAACGGTCCGCTGAACATGTAAAATGATAGTGCGAGTGGGACATCCGTATACTATTGACACATTCTTGTTATATATTTGTTTAAATTTACTTAGGACTAGACACGCGCATCAGATAACTGCATTTGTTTTGCTGGAATTGTTAATGTCGGCTTATGAAAGCTCAACTCAGAAAATATAATTATGTCATGACTCTGTGACGTTCAATGATTTGGTAGACCGGTGACGCATTGATTGATGGTGGGACAGCAATGGTTAATTCCAGGCCACCAAGGTGGGCAAAAATATTTGATGATTATGCAAATGATGCCATACTGCCTTACATAAAATCTTGCATCGATAAGTATTTAAGAGTAGACATAGTATTTGATGATTACTAAATGAATTATTTTAAGTCTGTGACAAGACAAAGGCAATGTTCTTGTCCCCTATAGAGGGAAAGGTGTTGGTTCTGATAGATCAGAAAGGATCAGAAAGGATTTGGAGTAGTTTTCTCTGTGAAGTTGACAACGAAATACAATTGTTCAAGTTTCTTGCCGACAAAGTTGCTTCTTTAGAGACTAAGACAATGTGTTTGTTACTCATGGTGAAAATAATCTTTGCAATTTCAATGAGATACTATCCAGCTATCCCCTTGTAATCACAAAGAAACAGATAACGAATATTTGTCCATGTTCGGCATGATTATGAGAATTGTTGTAAAGAGTAATTTTAGGTAGTACTGACACAGATTTAGTAGTATCAAGAATTGCAGAGTTAGGTGGAAAGTTTTGAAAGGAATACAGACTTTTGATGGCTTCCTGCACGTGACATATTAAATGCGGTTGGTCCTCGCGAAGCTGCTCTTCCGTTCGTCCATGCATTCAGTGGATGTGACACTTTGTCAGATTTTCGTGCGAAAGAGAAGAGGTCAGCCTGGCTGACTTGGGACGTATTTTAAGATTTAATTCATTGAAGCATTTGTTTGCATCATGTATGACAGAACATCAACATTTGCTGTTAACGAGGCACGATGTGAATTGTTTGCCAGCAAACAGTGACATTGTTATGCAATTCCGCCTCGAAGAGGTTCATTTCCGGAGCACACCAAAAGAGAAGCATATAAAGGAGGACATGTTTGGGCTCAGTCTGATTTATGTATTCGACAGGTACATTTACCAAGTCATGAACACTGGGGTTGGATGAAAGAAAAAAATCAATGACAGTTGGACCAAAATGGACTTGTTTGGCTGCCGTTGCATCCTCCTATCAGGAACTTTTGAAATACGGAGGCGAAAAAATCCAGCTGTGCTGGTAACTATAAATGCTATCGTTTTGGCCTTCCTTGAACGGTTTTTTGTATTGGCAACTGTCAGATAGTTTCAAGATAAGCAACCTCTCTTTATAACCAAACTAAGCATTTAAGATTAACAAAGAAAATGATATCACAAATTATAAAAAATATACATTTCTAACGTATTTGCCGCCAATTTTGAATCGGAAGTCACTCTTTTTCTTCATTAATGTGCTGTTTTGTCGTACTTTAGGAACTGAAATATTCGTTTTATCAAATCTTACATTGGATTATACCTATAACACAGCTTTCAAGGATTTACGAAATGTAGCAAATTAGATATGACAGCATTTGCAAAATGAGTGGTGACCATCTTTTATAATGGACAGCAGCTTAATTATCATTAAGGCAACCTTTTTCCCAAATTTCATGCTTGTATCACGATTTGCACAATCATTTCCAAATTATCTTCCACTAAAGCATTTTTAGAAATTAATTACATGCAGGTTAGGAAATTTTTATTTAAGATTTTTTGAAAACGGCAACCTAACCAAAGACGACAGATTACAAATTAGTTCCACCTTTAAATATAATAGGCAGGCTCATTGGAAAACGCGGACATGGTTTCTCTATTACAATATTTGCAGTTTATACGTGCTACCACGCGTGTTCGACCTTCTCGTGTATTTAGTGTTTTCTATAAAGAAATTGAACAATACTGCGTCTTCTTTGTATGAAAGGTTATACCTTTTTATAACCCCTCTCATGCACAAAATATTCATTTGCCAAACTTTAAGGGAACCATGTTTTATTTAGGGTTATATCTAGGAGTTTAACTGGTATTTAGATAAATTAGGACAAGGGTAATTTAAAATTCATTACGAAATTGTATGGTGTTTTATTCTTTTATTATCTACTAGTTCAACATGTTAAAGAAGCGGAGACGACTTGTAAAAATTAATTCTTAGAAGAAATTCAAATAACTGATAAAAGCTGCTCCCCTTCTATGCTTTTCCTATGACAAACAGCTAACAGTCGTATTGTATAATGCATTAACCTTATACCGTCCACTTTATGTACACCTCTTTTTAATAACAGAGGTTAACAGACCAAAGTAAAAATCAAATATAATTTTCTACATACAGATAGTGTACATGTTTCATGTTAAGTAAGGTAAACAATAAATAAAAGGACTATTGAAACCGTTTGTTCCATGTGATGAACAAATGTCAGGCTCACATGAGCTTTTCACATTGAACACATTTGTACTGTTGCAGCAAGTATGACAAAGTATATGGTGACCTGTGCGACGTTTTTCAAATACCGAACATACTTGATATTAATGTCAACACCGACGTGCTGACTACTGGGCTGGTGAAACCCTCCGGGACGAAACGTCCACAAGCAGTGGCATCGACCCAGTGGTGTAAATAGTTATCAAAGGTACCAGGATTATAATTTAGTACACAAGACGCGCGTTTCGTCTACATAAGACTCTTCAGTGACGCTCATATCAAATATTTATAAAGCCAAACAAGTACGAATTTGAGGAGCATTGAGGATCCAAAATTCCCAAAAAGTTGTCCAAAATACGGCTAAGGTAATCTATTCCTGGGGTAAGAAAATCCTTAATTTTTCGATAAATTCAAAGTTTTGTAAACAGGAAATTTATAAAAATGACCACATAATTGATATTCATGTCAACACCGAAGTGCTGACTACTGGGCTGGTGATACCCTCGGGGACGAAACGTCCACCAGCAGTGGCATCGGCCAGTGGTGTAAATAGTTATCAAAGGTACCAGGATTATAATTTAGTACGACAGACGCTTTTTTCGTCTACACAAGCTTTAGTGACGCTCATATTAAAATATTTATAAAGCTATACAAGTACGAAGTTGAAGAGCATTGAGGGTCCAAAATTCCAAAAAAGTTGTGCCAAAGACGGCTAAGGTAATCTATTCCTGGGATAAGAAAATCCTTAATTTTTCGATAAATTCAAAGTTTTGGACCACATAATTGATATTCATGTCAACACCGACATGCTGACTACTGGGCTGGTGATACCCTCGGGGAAGAAACGTCCACCAGCAGTGGCATCGACCCAGTGGTGTAAATAGTGATCAAAGGTACCAGGATGATAATTTAGTACACATGACGCGCGTTTCGTCTACATAAGACTCTTCAGTGACGCTCATATCAAATATTTATAAAGCCAAACAAGTACGAAGTTTAGGAGCATTGAGGATCCAAAATTCCCAAAAAGTTGTGCAAAATACGGCTAAGGTAATCTATTCATGGGATAAGAAAATCCTTAATTTTTCGATAAATTCAAAGTTTTGTGAACAGGAAATGTATAAAAATGACCACATAATTGATATTCATGTCAACACCGACGTGCTGACTACTGGGCTGGTGATACCCTCGGGGACGAAACGTCCACCAACAGTGGCATCGACCCAGTGGTGTAAATAGTTATCAAAGGTACTAGGATTATCATTTAGTACGTCAGACGCGCGTTTCGTCTACATAAGACTCTTCGGTGACGCTAATATCAAAATATTTATAAAGCCAAACAAGTACAAAGTTGAAGAGCATTGAGGGTCCAAAATTCCAAAAAAGTTGTGCCAAATACGGCTAAGGTAATCTATTCCTGGGATAAGAAAATCCTTATTTTCTCGATAAATTTAAAGTTTTGTAAACAGGAAATTTATATAAATGACCGCATAATTTGCCATTCATGTCAACACCGAAGTGCTGACTACTGGTCTGGTGATACCCTCGGGGACGAAAAGTCCACCAGCAGTGGCATCGACCCAGTGGTGTAAATAGTTATCAAAGGTACCAGGATTATAATTTAGTACGACAGACGCGCGTTTCGTCACATAAGACTCTTCAGTGACGCTCATATCAAAATATTTATAAACTAATTGTTGGAACGAGAATGCGAGTAGAATAGACTACCTATATTAAAGATGAACAAAAATATCGAATCAAACATAACTTGGACACTAACTGACACATGTAACAATACCTGCTGAATTCTGTATCGGAATGAAATCGTAAATTTTATGTCTGACTGTCACGTTTGACTTGTCTATCTTGCCTGTCTTATCTAACATGTCTGCCTTGTTTGACTTGTCTATCTTGTTTGTCGTGTCTGTCTTGTTTGTCTTATCTGTCTCGTCTATCTTGTACATCTTGTCTGTCTTGTCAGTCTTGTCTGTGCGTGTATTTTGTCTGACTTGTTTGACTTGTCCGTCTTGTCTGACTTATCTAATTTGGCTGTCTTTTCTGATGTGTTCGTCTGTCTTGTCTGAATAATTTGTCTTATCTGTCTTATCTCCCTCGTCTGACTAGTTTGTCTTGGTTGACATAATAATTCTCTGTCTATCTTTTCTGACTAATCTAATCACCTCATATTGAACATGGATGTATTTATAAGTTGATTTAAAATGTCGATTGTGTACCTTTGTTTGTCTGTGGTTCTTATTTTGCAATTTTAGGTGTCTAGTTAATTATAAATTAACTGTTAACAAAACTTTGATAATTGAAATAGTCAGGCTTTTCTACTTCAGGAATTGACGATTTACCTACAATTGGCAGTACTGCTAGGATTTTTTGGTCCTCAATGCTCTTCAACTTCGTACTTTATTTGGCCTTTTTAACATTTTTCTATTCGAGCGTCACTGATGAGTTTTTTGTAGACGAAACGAGTGTCTGGCGTAAATACAAAATTTCAATCCTGGTATCTATGATGATTTTATTGGTAAAACATATTCAAGGAAGACACTTAAAGCCTTAGTACCTTTGTCAACGTTTAGTAAAAGCGATGTTATATTATTTATAATAGAAAAGCTAAATATCAAGATTTCAAATTAATGATGAAACTCATAAGTAGAAAACGAACTGATAATGAAATGGCAAAAACGAGAAACAAGTAAATGACAAACAGCAGTATACAAAACACCTCATGCTAAAGACTGAGCAACACAAACCCCAATAAAAAACGTGGGTTAATCTCAGGTATTTCGGAAGGGTTATATGAGTCTTTATCTGTAACATATATACTATCAAATAACTCTTGATGGGGTCCGTAAAATTTTTGAAGGGATTACTTCAACTAAAGAAAGCACAGATAACTATCACAATATATCAAATCAAGACATGATTTACGAAAAGCTCAATCGGTTAATATTACTGCAAATTATAAACGATCTACTGTCTTACACGTCGTTACATTAGCAAATACTTTTAAAAGTAAAAGATAAAGTTGGTAAATATGCAAATCAATTATTCGAAATGACATGTTATTTCATGATTATGGCATTTTCGAATATCTTTTTATCATCATTGTAGACTTTTTCAGAGAGTAGTATGACGAAGGCCAATAACGCCAAATCATTGCTGTTACATTGGTCACAGGTCCTGCTAAGTAAGGTCCATTCAGATTAGCATTTATACATCCACTATACCACCATCCTCCATTACCACCTTGTTTTACGGCACAGTTAAAGTTACCATAACTGTCGTTGTCTTGGTCTTTTGTAGAAAACATATATGTGTTGTGTGCCGATGTTATATAATCACCTAAAAAAATAAAAAATGTACTTGATGAATTAAATCGTTATATGTTTTTAATCATACAAACTTCAATTATCGTGTTTTATCTGAAAGAGGTTTTTTTAATCTTAAAATAGAATCACATTGTTATACAGCTAAGTTATTTTAGGTATTTTTGACATATAGCTCTTCAACATTTTTGGTACTTATACATCTTTGGATTTCAAATGTTTGGCTTTGAGCGTTCCTGATGAAGGTAAATCCAGAAAAGCGCTTTGGACGCAAGAAATTAATAACGTCTTGTTTTCAATATTTTATTACAATTATAGTCATTATCATTTGGCAGAAAACATATATGTGTTGTGATGGCTGATTAAAGAATCATCTAAAATAAAACAAAATCATGACATGATTCGTTACAGAATTTTAATCACACAAGCTAAAATAATCTTATTTTATCTAAGAGAGTTTTTTTGTTAATCTTAAAACAGGGGACTGGTTTTCGAAAGTATCGTATGATTAAGACATGCCTTTAAAGGACATGCAATGGTTGTAAGATATGTTTTCGAAAGTGTGCCAATTTCAAGTTGAGATATATCATTTCTTTTATTATAAACTTAAGACACCTTCAGACTAGACTTATGATGGTCTAATAATTATCAGCCAAATATTTTAATTTCTGTTCATGTATGATTTCATGTTAATTACAATAAAAGTAATAGCGCCGTTGCTTAGTTGGCTAAACAGTAAAGATTTGTTTTTCTTCACTTCGCAATTAAAATTCAAATATCCTGCGACGTTAAATTTGTACTCCTTATCTTACTGATGATTTTGTATAATAACTACATATATACATACAATTTCTTTCCCCTTTTTAAGTACTTGAGTTACATAATTGTACGGACACTTCAAGATTTATTATATATAAAAACTAAATTTAAACAAATTATTAACTCAGATTTTAAATCCTTCTTAAATTTCTTGTTCATTATAAAAAAAAACAAAATAATTAGAATGGTAGAAATAATCATGTTCATACTTTTTAGTTTGTATTTCTTTTTATCATTTTTTAATCATTATTTGAAATAACAGAAAATAAGTTCACTTATGACAATCATAAGAGCATCACAGGTATGACTATCTTAGAACATCTTTGATTTACATTCTAAGACACATCATATGATTGTAATAAGATGGTAACAAGGTTTGTAATAAAACGTATGGCATATCTTATGATACTTTCGAAAACCAGTCCCCAGAGTTTTAGATAGTTGCCTAGTAGTATCTCACAAAGGCTAAGATGTGAATTTTAAATCCTACACTTGGATGCAGCAAGTCACAAACTTGTACCACCTGACAGGATCTCAAGAAATTTCAGATCCCACCACAACAAGGAAAGTCATTCAACCCGAGAACCATCAGTTATTGAATGAATACTTTATTGCAAAATGCTTTCGCAATGAACATACATTTACAACATGGCAAGTGATAAACAGCAAAGACCAACACTAGTACATAAAAAGCTTTACAAAAAACAAGTAACAATTAATTGGATTTGAATGCTTTACCCTTCTTTGTTATACCTGTCAACAGCCTAGATTCTTGCAAGAGGCCTAAGACTAACAAATAAATTAATAACCCCCCTTTTTTAATCACTATTGTTAAATATTTGTACAACCCGTTTCTTCTATTGTATTTCAAATTATCTTTGCACACGCACAAAAGTGATAAAACAGTTTACATGATTACGGTGATCATTAGAAGTAGTAAAACATCAGTCTTAAAATGTACTATTAACGCTTTATTTGCGTTTCGTGATAACAGAAATAACTGCTTGTCAAGGTAATGTTTTGCTTTTGTTTTATCGATTTTGACAAGATTTTTAAAAGGAACAGGATACATTCATCTTTTTATCTTTCGTTTTCTTTGTTTGTCATAGCAGATAATTGTTTTCTTTGTTTGTCTTCGCAGATAAAGCCTTAAACTCCATCGTTTTTGTGTGTAAAACTCATTACATTAACTGCTTGATAAACGAATTAGGCATTGACAATGCACTTGGAAACTAAAACCTATACCCTCACGACACTTACCAAAGAGGAAATTCTGGATAATCATAGGTCTGTTCTATTTTTAGCCATGACGTTGATAGTTTATGTTTGATTGATGAGTTTGACTGTCTCTCTAGTATCTTTCGTCCCTCTTTTTCAATTCGTTTTCGACTAATGAGTTTGATAATTTCTTTGGTATCTTTCACCTCTCTCTTGTATTGGATATTTCGTTAAGCCTTTTCAAAAAAGCTAAATCCACGATTTTGGGAATGTTAAAAAAATAGGGAATATTTTATACATACTTAGACCAGATGTTCCAGAAAAAGCATTAACCCTTAGTTGATACTTTCTATGCTCGTCACCAAGATCGAAAACAGTGTAATTAGCATATGCAAATTTTCCGGTAAAATCTTCTAGATAAATCGATAACTTATGGCTAGTGGATGAGGATATTTGATGAATATTTTCATTACCTGAAAATGAACAAATCAAATTAAAGAGCATACATAATAGTTTCTTTCGAGTACTGTCAAACAAACGTATCAAAGAACAAGTATGAAAAATTTAAAAAGAATAATCTTTAGGCTTAAAGTTGGGACATAAAGTTCATTAACTATGTAAGACATTTATATACCACCAAAATTTATTAAGTGAATTCAATTATAACAAACAGCTAAACTGAACATCAGATATTTTTAAAACTCCCTTCTTTTTTACAAAGAAGTAGTTGCAGTCTTAAATAAATGCAAAACTCTTTATTATTATGATATAATGTATAATAATAAAGAAATGTCTAACAAAAGCAAACTCGTGAACAATCGATACTTACCAAGCCAATATTCACCACTAACAGCACCAAATCCTTTTTTATATTGCTCCCATGTACGGTCAAAACTCACATAACCATTAAACCGCCTTTGTATTACCTGATAGTATTAAAGGTAAAATATGCGCCAATTGTAGATTAAAATAATACGGTTTATCTCATTTATAAGATAAACCAATTTAATTAAAGAGAAATCATTACTACATCTCGTTTCCCGCCAATCAACGTCACATGACTCGTCAGCATTACATTGCACTAGCCATTCTTGTAGATATGTAAAAGTTTCAAAACATGTAATCGTAAACAATCATTGACATCCGCATATCATATTTCAATACGAAACTATCGAAGAGACATGGCTATTGTCCAAGAAAGGATTTTCATTTGCAAGAGCCAGCAAATGACGAAATTAAAAGGTAAACCGAACTGTCACCACACGATCCGATGCCATCAACACGAGGAACAAATCCAGCTTCTTTCGACATGTTTGGATGTGTAAAGATCATAGAACAATTTCATTAATGTATCTTTGCCATAAAAGTTATACAATGCACCAATGACAGGGACAGCTTCCAATTTGTCAGTGGCTTATGGACCGGTGATCAATTTAATGGCAGAACAAAATCTTCACACCAGGAGCCCCCATTTATAATTCCACACGGCACAAAATGCACAAGGAAAACACGATTCAAAAGAAGGAGAACCACTGATCCGATAAACTGGTTCCAGCGATTTGCAGATTTCGTCAAACATTAATCTTGGTATGTTGAATTCATAAAAAAAAGTTGATGTTTTGTGGTGTATATATAATTATTTTAATTGATATTTATCTCATATTATTATCCATAATGAATAAGATTAATCTGATAGTGATAAAGATAAGATTACTGAAAGGATTATTTATTGTTATAATTTGATGTCATATATTTAATTTGAATTTTTACATATAAAGCAATATGATCGCACTGTGGCCTTTTTTACATGTCTCTGCTTTAATGTACAATATCTTAAATAACCATGCAATCGTTTGGAAGACGCACCTAGCGCTATTACACACAAGGTACACACGAGGGCAATAAGTGCAAAGTTTCCAACCTTTATCTCAATTAATAGTCCGGCCGATTGGTACAAATATAGAGCAAAATTGCTCACTTGATGAGAAAAGCATGAAACTTTGCATAGTAGTTCTTGGTTATATACCCTTTGATTTCAGCTATGGACCCACTCTGAAAAATCCAACATGGCTGCCATTTTCAAGATGGCGGAAAAACGGTATAAATATCAAGATTGTACTAAAGGTATTCTATATAATTTCGGAAATTAAAGTAATGACTCCTTAAAAATGGACTTCATGTTCTTGAATTTGTTATCAATTAATTTTAAAATATATAAAAAAAAATGGTTATTTCTATAACACATACATTTGCAAATATGGCTGCATAAACAAAAACAAATATTGAAATTCTAAATGTTAATCAATATGTGACATGTTATTGTAATTGTTCTTTAAAAGCTTTCAGTTTTAATGGTTGGAATAAAATAGGTTCAAACGAGTCGATTGAACGTTAATATATGTCGGTTAAATGTGGAGGAATAGTAGGTTACTCGTCTGTACTTAAAGGCAGTGCCGAGGGCACATTGTCTCGTGTCTCATCAATGCCACGTCTTATGTCACTTATCCGGTTTTCATCTGCCGCCCCCACTACATCGTCAAATTATTCTATGTAATCAATAGGTATACCTTTCTTCAGGTAGATTAGACGATTGCCATCATTTAAAAGGGTTATGGGGCAACTATTTCCTTTTCCAACTACGTGCGGAACCAATTCGCAACTAATCAGCGAGCATGGTCCTAAAATGCACTCCTGGTCAGCACTTTTATTAGTTTTAATCGTAACAATCATTTTTAAGTTTTGCGGAACTGTGATGGTTCGTTTTATACAAACTTGCTGAGTTAAAATCTCGTTTCCACTGTTTACAAATGCCGCATTTATCACTTTATTGTTGATGGTAATTGTGGGAGTACTCAGGTTTATCACTGCGCTCAGTGTGTCCAAAATATCTAGCCTTAGAATAACATCGTCTGTTAATGGCTCTTTGCAAACATCCCATTGTATGTTTACTCTAATAATGTCGAGAGTCGTTCTTTATAATCTTCCCAATAACAAGCTGTTAACCTAAATCACGTAGCGTTGCGTTCTCCAAATTTCCATTTTCTGGCGGAATATATTTCTCATTTACTAATGTTATCATTGCAGCAGTGTCCACAACCATGCTCACATTAATTCTGGTCATGAATAGTACCTCGTACTGCTAAGCTATTTTAAATGGTTCGTCTAATGACAATATCGGACTAGGCCGTGGGCCTCTGTTCGATTTTGTAATGAGGTGATGTTTCATGGCCAATTGACTTTGGAATCGTGCGTTGGCCTACTGGCCCGACCCTTTGCTGTTTAAAGACTCCATTGTTGGGGTTGCACTTTGATTTGCTACGTATCCAGGTGAAGGTGACCGTTGTCTGAAATAACCGGGATTTCTGGAGTTTGTCCGTGGAGATGCTAACCGTTGTCTTTAGGGGCTATATGGTCTATAGCTTAGTGGGGGTGTTGCTGATCGATATACTATAAGCTTGGTTGTGTTTCTATCTGGCGATCTACCGCGATTATATTGCTTAGGAGATCTTCCACGTGTATATTGATCAGGTGATCTTCCATTGAACTGGTGATCTTCCACGGTTATGCTGTTTATTTGAAAGCATAACATCACTAGTTTTGTGACAATTTATGTGAGGTTATGCACCTCATTATCCAACGCACTGCTCATATTTCCTTTATCGGTCGGTGATACTGCGCCATCAGAAAAGTAGACTTGTCGATGGTCAGAATTGGCACTTTTTGATCCATTTATCGCCACCTGGTTTGCTTTTGAGGTTTTTAATTGTTTTAAAGCCTTGTTGAATGTTTCTGGGTTCCTCTCTATTACATGCCTTGAAGAATCTTTGTCTTTACATCCTCGGAGGAATGCTTCGGTTCCAATCTGGTTTGATCGTCTTTCTTGCTGAAGCGCTGCTTCAAATTAATGTTTTTTTTAGGCCTTGGAATGATCATTTGTGTTTACCTTGCGAGCGTACTCAAAGCAAACATCGGCCTGGCAATCTGAGGCCTACACACATTTTTCCTGTTTTCACATTTCATCTACCGGCAGTTCGTTCAAATTGGGAAATGAACGCCTCCCAATTCAAGAATCCTCTTCAATTGAGTTTTTGCATTTTTTGGAGCTGTGGTCTTCGGCTCCGGTCCCTTGCACCAAGATTTTCTTGCCATCGGGTATATTCCCTCTCTAGTTAGGAGTCTGAAGAAGAGCTGTTGTCACACACTATTTTGGTTTCCTCTGCCCTTTCTTGGATCGGTCAGTGGAGTCAGCTTACTGTTATGGAAAGCCTGTTAGAGCTCCAGGAGCTGACGAGGTTGTCATAATTGGAGTGATAAATGTGGGATTTGCCATTGACTCGACGGGGATGATACCGTAAGTAGGCACTGCATTCCGCATTGGAGAAACTTGATAGAATCCACTTGCAGCCAATTGTTTCTGTAACGGTGTGCTGCTCTTAACCAAATATCATTGACTCATAGTAGATGGTAAGTGTGCGTAAGAAGACATATAGGCTTTTTGCTGGTATCCTTGATTAGTACTAAAGGTTTATAGTATGTTCTAAAATGGAGATTGTTGTTGAATAATTTGAACTGTCTCATGCAGGGCCAAGGGCCATGACATAGGACTTTTGACTTCAGGTGAAAACACCTTCTACATAGTTGGCGCGGTTGATGGTTCATGCGAACTACAATTTGTGAAAGACCCAAGGCATGGATTTTGTTGTGTACTTTTGGTAAACTTGCGTTGTACTTGCTAAGGTCAAATTTTGGCTTAGATGATGTGTCCATTGCAAATTGTTGCAGGAATTTTAACTTCTTTATTTCGATTGTCCACTAATTAATTTAGTGACTTGCGCAAAAAGAGTTAATATAGTTATACAAGCAAATATAGTTATGCAAGCAAAGCTGATTTGATATTTTCAAGAAAAAAAAAGATCTGTTATAACTATTGGTATAGGTTAATCAGATAGCTCACTACTTTACCAACTCACGAAGCAGCAGACAGAGCATGGTACACAATATCCTCTTTTCTTTGAATTTGCGATGCTATTGTATAAAATGTGGAGCTCGCCGAGAGGAACAATTTATACGCTGTATGTATGCAGTAAAGTCTTATCGTTTACCTAATATGTAAGCTTGAAATTGCAGTGTAATTTTTTTTTTTTTTAATTTTTCAATTTATTTCAAATACTCTTGATCTATTTCCTTCTATTAAAAGGATCATTTAGCATTCTTATCTATATACAGAGCTGATCATATGGACACAATCTTTTTAATTCTAGTCAGATTTAATCAACTATGCATCTATATACACCCATTACTTAAAGTAATACATGGAATTTCACTCTAGCACCTTGTTCTTTTAGGTCACAAAATATATTCGACGTAAAACTATTACTGCTTAGCTGTATCCGAATTTTAAGTACTACTAGGAATGCTTGTGGTTGCCAATTTAGTACAGGAAGTGTGGTACTTTCTATATATTGATTGATAAAAATAAATTAATTTTTAAAAGTACGTTATGCACCCTTGGTTTTTAAAATATTGGTCACGTTACTTGTTGAAAATAAAAATATATACAAATGTACACGACCTCGTAGGGGTGCCTAGAATAGTATGAATTATATATACAGGTAATGTATTTTCGTAAACTTTGTAGAGGATAATAAAATTGAGAATGGAAAACTAATATTAGTGCATATTACAGTTTACCAAAGCAATTGGGTAAATTCATGGTATACCACCATCTTGCATTGTACTTTTGAAGTGACCAATCAGTCTAGTTGTTTATACCCAAATATCCGAATTTGTACACAGATGTTCAACTTAATTGATAAAACTGTTTATCTCTATGAAGAAAATTTCCCGATTTATCGCATTATATATATTAAAAATATTTTAATAAGTACCAAACATATGTGCTTTAAAAGAAATTTGTTCAACTAAGCCGGTTAAGGCGAAATAACTCTTTTAGTAAACCTATTGTTATAATTCATGATCTGTTTATCAGTGGATGTATTACTGCTAAAATATTGCGTTAATATCGTCCAAAACAAATCTTGCTGAGGGGATATCATGGAATAATAACAGCCCAATTATAAGAAGCTATTACAAAAGGAAAATTATGATTGTCCAAGATTCAAACGTATTAACAAAGACTAATGCCTTCTTAGTTAGTTTACTTAAAAGAACCTTTAGGTTGTGGAAAAAGGGGGGTTCTGATGAGTGTGTATAGACACACTGAAGTGGCAAGATTTCTGCAAAATATAGATAATGTAATATTTCATCTGGGTAGAAAAAGACAATCATTTTGAAAAAATCTAACAGGTAAAATAATAAAAAAATATCCAACTTCAAAATCGAAAGCTCAAACGCACCAACAGAATTGAAAGCAACTGTCATATTTTAGATTTAGAACAGGGGTTTTCTTATGTCGGAGTAGTGAATTACACCAAGTTGCTATACGCGCTTGTATGACAGTCACATATAGGTCCATTATATTGGCAGCAATGTGAGAACAAAACAAACAGACATGATAAATGAAAATGTGAAAATTAGGGAACAGCAGTCAACATTGTGTTTTAATCTTAATCACTTTAACATTGCATATATACATATATATAAAAATGTTCAAAAAGAAAACGAAAATCAGATATAGACACGCTATAGACAAATCACATACGCAAAAGTAAGAGACAAGTGTTAAACAAAAATCCTTTACAAAACAACACTTGCGGGATGCAAAAATACCGGCCACCAAATATGACCAACAATAGACTAAATATTAAGTACAGGTTCAAAATATATCGTTTCTGTAGATTTAAATGTAAATAGACGATTTAGAGCATGTCATATTGTGTAGACACCCATTGAAGACTATGTTGTCTCAATATTTATGTTTGTTCCTTGTGGTCTTGGGTTACTGTCTTACATTTACCTATAACCCCCACTTCTTTTATTCATACTTTTTTCAAAACGTTGAATATTTTTAAGTTCTCACGGGGTATGCTACCATATGAACACATACGATTATATATGTAGGACTCGGAACCCCAATGGTACCCCGAACCGCGATGGTCACGTTGAAGTACGATGGTTAACACGCTGAAGTGCGATGGTGACATTGCAACGTTAACTTGTTGATATCTACGCTGAAGTGAAATGCTGGTTACGCTGTAGTGCGATGGTTAACCTAAGACTTTAAGTACAAGCAACATGTACGTAAGTTTGATTAAATAAAATAACACCATTAATATTTGACTTAAATAGCTCAAGCTAGCCTCTTATTTGAAAGATATTTCAACTTCTGTTTAGATCAAACCAAAGAATGCATTTTTTGTTTTAATGTAATTTTACAAGTCTCCAATTCTCCGTTTAGCACGCAAGAGTATGGAATAAGGTGTTTACGGTAGAAATGAATAAAAAAAGGTTCAGCATGTAGGTCTTTATAATAGTAGTGAGAAGTGTCCGTCTATTTTACTTAAATATAATGATAAAACTTAGTAATTGATCACAATTCTTCATCAATTTATACATATATACCTGATGTCGGAACAGTATCCCGGAAGTATAATACCAACAATTAAATCTATGCTTGACTTATAGCGTGGCTTGTCAATCATTTCACGAAAAATAAAGATGCCAATGATAAATTTGGAAGTACACGTAGGGTTTAGTCAGTTTAATTTCTGTCTGACATGTTGTAGACAATCAACACTGAAACCGTATAAAATAAGACCAGAGCAACAGTGTTCTGTCAAAACAAAAAAAATCTCGGAAATAAAACAACATTATATGAACTTGATATAGCAAAAACATTGAAACATTGCTAATACTAGCATTTTTTTATTATTAAGTTGCCCACATGAAATCATGTGACGCTTACGTAAAGATAAATTAAGATTCATATTTAGATTAGTATAGTGTACTTATCGTACAAAATGTCTGCGGCATAATTCAGAATACGGTTTAGCCCATTTGGTGACCAAGTTCATCTTTCAGCAGCATTGCTGCCTAAAATGTTTAAACATATTTTTGTAACCTCAACGAATAATGCTTAAAATTGTGCGGGTCCTGAATCTTTCGTTTCTTTTTTTTTCATTACTTTCCTTTGTTAGCATGAAACCTTCATCTACAAAACCCTATTCTCCTGCCTGCGAATACATGTTGTATTTTGAAAACGTCATACACAAATCATCGAACTTCAGCGAAAGGACCATCGTACTTCGGCGTGGACATGGCACTTCAGCGTGACCATTGCACTTCAGCGTGACCATCGCACCTCTACATAATTATATAAAACTTACTGTCCAAATTTCATTGTTTGCCATCATGCAATAAACCTGAACTGAATTTAAACCATCAGGATAAATAGTATACACTCCTGATGAACCGTATGACAAATCGTCACATTCTCTTGGTAATTTGCTATCTGAAAAAAAGACACTTTTGCAGACAATATAATAAACAAATTTGAAATAACTAACACGATCAAGTGGTAAAAAAAATCCATAAACAAATTCCTTATAGCAGGCTTTTGTCAAATTCTTTAATTTACGCAGGATAAAAGTATAAAAAATTATTTCAACGACCAATTTCTCCCAGGGATGTTCTTTGTATATATGTCTAAGGTGGATCCACATGGGAACCACGGGGGCACTTGCCCCCATTTTATGAGGGAAATTTGGTTGGTTACATTAAGTCACCGAAGCATGACTGGTGCAGGCCGCCTCCTAGCGCAGTCAGTGGCCCTCCCTCATGGACCCGCCACTGTGTGTTGAGAAAAGCTTTACGTGTTTCAATGGTCTTCCGTTGTATTTATGTTGTTTCCTGTGAAACCACAGTGCGTTTAATGAGTTATTGAAATGAGATCAAATGTTGCAACAAAATTGTGAATCAATTGACAAAAGGGGAGTTATAGACGTTTCTGACTGAATGAAAAACGATTGTCACAATTAATATTTCCGAAAAAAAAAACCATATTTGAAGTCACCAATAGATAACTGTAATCAAACTTTCAAACCGTTCTTATTTTTCTCGCGTTGTATAAATATCCGGATAAAAACATTCCGCATAAAATAATGTAAACCCTGTTCATAAAATAAAATTGTACTTGATTTACAGTTTTTTTTACATCTTTCAACTGATATAAAGAAAAAAACATCAATTTTGCTCTAAAATAATTTGAAATGTATTTTTGCTTTAGCCTCCAGTATAAAAAAGAAACAATCTAACATGTTTAATGAAGGGTCGCCATTGCTGCAATTTGACGTCTCCGTCGTGATACATGTATGTGGATTGTACATGACCTTTCGTGTATATTTTATGAAGTATTTTGATATATATCTGATACATTATTTTGACATTTTTGTATAAACAACGCTTTTAAAATCTTTAAAAACTCCTGGGCTAAAAAGCAAGACAGGCATGATTATTACCTAAGGTATACTTAGCAGGAACATACAATGAAAAGTAAAACTAGCTCATCGTAATTGTGTGATCCCTTGGTCTGGTGATAAACAACTCAAAATCAAGCTATATACACTTATTGACCTTTATTCCTTTAAAAGAAATTATATTTAAGACTTTTTTTAGACTTTCAAATAAAGTATTTTTAAAACATAATAAATAATATAAGTCACTGTATCTTTTTTAACGTTCAGTTTCGGGAGGCCGTATGTTGATTTAGTACTGTGGTAGCAATACCGTTGGCAACGTTAGTAATATTGATGATAAGGAATACTATTTAAAGTGTTAGGAAGTGTACAGCGATAAATTGTGATATCTATCCTTATGACAAAACAAGAAATAACGAATTCATACCTGGTGCTACAACGGAAGAGCTGGTACATTCACTGCCGTTGACACATGAGCTTTTGATATTACAAATATTTGACATATTGCAACAAGTACATGTTTTATAAAATATAACCTTTTCTCTTTCCCATTTGTATAAGATTCTCACCTGATGAAAAGTACATCCATAATCATAAGACACTTCCATAGTTCTCGTGATGTATTTATGTGTAAAACAAACCTGTTAAAAATCAATTTAGGTCCTTTGATTAATGACATATAGTTATTAAATCGACATTTGTTAGGACAAGATGTGAGTTTCCATAATCTTCTTCTTCTATGGAGGTGACTTAGACGAATGAGGACTATCAAACTCAATTTTTTCTATTAAGTATAAAAAAGAAGATGTGGTATGATTGCCAATGAGACAACTATCCACATGAGACCAAAATGACACAGACATTAACAATTATCGGTCATCGTACGGCCTTCAACAATGAGTAAAGCCCATACCGCATAGTCAGCTATAAAAGGCCCCGATATGACAATGTAAAACAGTTCAAACGAGAAAACTAATGGCCTTATTTGTATAAAAAAATGAAGGGTCATTTGTCGAACTTTTACTAAATAGATGGCAGTTTGTAATAACCCTTTGATGACAAAATTGGAAAGTATTAAGATATAACTTTAAAATATACAATTGAGTAATGCCGACAGAGCAAGTAACTAACGAGATAACAAGTGAAGTTGACTGTCCTATTTAACACTGAATCAGCTACATATATTTTGTATTGGTTTGTGCAAATGTGTCACAGTCTGACAGCTTAATAATTCCAATTCATTTTTGTTTAAGCTGTTTCAAAAGTATAGAGCTAGTATCGTTACTGTGCTATAACATTGTTGCAACACACTATTCACTAGACATATTTTACATTACTTTTTAAACTGATTTATTGTTTAATTTTAATTGTTTGCATAATTTAACTGGGCGGGTAGGTCCTGCAAGTACGATTTACTTGGATAAGTCAGGTTTATAAACCGAAACGGCCACGTGCCTTATGCATGTCTTATGGGTAATTGTTGTTAACTTAAACTTGAACTTATCTGATTTATCAGGTTTTTATTTATTCCTATTTTGAAGTTAAAGTAAAGCAAAATTTCAAACAAGTTGTTTTACGATCCATCACAATAAATGTCGCCGCGTCGTCATGGAATAACACGTTTAACATCAATAGATTTTTGGACTTTTTTTTAGATAGGTTTGGAATCCAAAAATATATAGCAACTAAAATCACCAAGTTTTTATAAACAGATATTTCGATTTTGTATCTTTTTGTGATACTTGTATATGCTAGATATTTTCCATAAAAGAATATGTTACAAAGTATGCATTTGTGCATTATTTCATCGAAAATATTTGCTATCTATATTTAAAGATCTGTAAGATCTTGCAGTTCTGTTATAGGCCAGTAGTCTAGGCTTTAATATACTGATACGGTAGTATTAAAATAACCTTTCTTTTTTCTTGTATTGAGATTACTATTCAAGACACTTAATCTATCTCTCACATTCTATGCGTAATTACCTCATCATTTGCACATACTTCTACATCTGAGCAATCACTTACACTCCTTACGTCACTACACGACAAGCATGTTCTTCCACAATCTACAAAACACGCAGTCTTAAATAGTAATATACTTATAGAAACTTCACGACCTATTCACTCAGTTAACATGATTAAATGGACAGATGATACTTTATTCATATTTTTTACTGGGATGCCAAAGAGTGAATACTAGAGTATCGCTCTGTAGTACCGAGTAACGAATACAAATATAATAGTCGTCTTATCGGCTTCCCGTCATCACGTTTTCCTTTCTCCTTTTCAGAAAATAGGGTTTCTGCACAATGTGAAAGCTATGTTTATTAATAATTAGAAAAAAATAAAATGAGAGTCAAACGATATGAAAGGGATATCAAGAGTCGTAAGTCGAAATAAACTGACGATCACATGTTTAATGAAGAAAAAAGAAAAATAGACAAACAACAGTATACAAAAGACAACACAGAAAACTTAAGACTGAGCAAACTGGGTGTAGATCTGATTCTGGGGAAATGGGAGAGGGTTGTAGAGACAGCAATTGGAAATATCCGCTACGATCTGTGAATCGAATATTCCGTTACTGTCAACCTACGTAGACTGCATTTATGGCATTCAAGGTAGAGATTGTTGAGTAAATCTTTGGCGAGGTCAAACCCAAGACCTAAAATAGTATTTACTGTGGTGTGCGAAGCATTTAAAAGTAACGACAAAGACTGTAATTCTTATCAAGCATAATGTATCCAGTCAGTTTTATTGGACCGTTAATTTAGGTTTCCTGGCTCTACGTATTAATATTATAAACACGAAAACCATTGAAAAGTTAATGTTAAAAAAAAATGTGGTGAATCAACGTAGTCTTTTAGTTCTGGAAAAAAAAACACATAAAAGTTTGGAAAGCTTTCATCATACTTTTGACGTCAATTCACCGAATCTAACAATAAAACGATTATGCATATCACCACATAAATTACATTCGGTTTAATTTGCGATAAGGTGGAGATTTTGAGTAATGATTAAAATAAAAGTCTTACACATACCGTTCTATTAAATAATAAAGCTATTTCAGTTTGTCCTAAATTGTTGATTATGATACTTACTAATTATACTAATTTGAAGTGTAAATACCAAAACTGCTAGAACCTGATACATCCCTGTAAATGAGATCGAGTGCAAATATTTATTAAATATATGATGTTTGTATGGGTTGACAAATATCATTAAACTTATTATTAAAGGTGAAGGACATATACTTCCTTGAAATGCATTTTTTATACCGATGGATGTTATATATTGCAAACCTCAACGTTAGGCGTAGTAAGTGGAGCAGAATTCACCGTCACAAAGTATCATATTGCAGTTTTTAATATTGCTTATTATGAAATATAAACTTTTGATGTTGTGTGTGGTTATTATTCAATATCAAGTATTTTTTTGGTCTTTAATCTCAGTCGGTCTTTGTCGACATTTCTCTGTTTTTATTGCGAACCCTATGCTCTGAGGATATTGCACATGTTGCAAAAAATTCGTCAATGTACTTTTTATGCCAAATTGACATATATTAGCTATGTAGAACCCGCATCCCACATGGAAAAAAAATAATTCATCATCCTCATCGTTGCAATCTTCAAAAACAGTCTGATGTTTAAGCCGGTTTCCAAATCATCACTGCCCTGACAACCACAAATGCTTAGTTCTTTTAACAGACACATGATTTGCCACAAATAATTTTGCCTTTGCATGTGCAAACAAGGACCTGTAAAACGTCAGGAGACATAGGCCCGTCAAAATATTCTTAAACTATGGAGCTAATTCATATTGTCCATCGATATTCCAGAGGTGACCTGGTTGGATGTTTGGTGAAATTGGCGTTTATTATACACTTGTAGGGAAACTCTAAGAATGTGTTGTCTGAAAGATACATCTGAAGGAGGTAGTCTCACTAAGGAAGCATCCTTTAATAGCACTGACTTCAATATCAGTGTATTTATATCACCATGTACTAATTGTGCCTTGGGGTCATATAGATCAGCGTTGGTAGAAATATGGCAAATAACGCATAATTCCCAATTACTCTAAAGCCTACTCTTTTTCGGCACTGACTGAGAAAATTTAACATGACTCGTGTCAATTATTTTCCTGGTTATTTAGGCTGTGGTTTGCAATTAGTTTATTCCACAAAATAAAGAGAAATAAAACACCGCAAAAGTAACTATAACATAAAATATAGACACAGACATTCATATAAATTTGTAATTTTATATTCTTTGAAATGAAAATAAAGGAAAAGTTTTAAACTTTGTAAAAACACAGTAAATCACAAGTCAAGGAAAAAGAGGAAAAGGGAGAGTAACACGACTTATTGAAGTGAACAATCTTTTGATTTTTATTTAAATAAATGTATGAATGTGGTAGATAAGAGAATATCACATTTTGAAAATAATTTAGAAGTAAATAATAGAGTACATAATACACCTATTTCGAGAATAAGAAATAAACTGCAAGAACTTCCAAAGCGGTTTGTGTTTGTACCGGCCGACAAAGCAGCATACAATGTGGTGGTGGTATGCGTAAATACTACACGGACGTTCTTAAGGATGAAATTTTAAATTCATCTACATTCAAGTCATCCGCTCAACAGAGAGTCATATAGTAAACAAACATATCAAAACCACATCAAAGCTTAAGGCTTCTTCAGAACATTTGAAAGAACCTACTATGTATTGGCTACCTAAGCTACACAAAAAAAAACCATTTAAATATCGTTTCATCTCGGCCTCTAGTAAGTGTTCTACAATAATCTTCCAGTGCTATTAACAAGTTCATTAACGGCTTTAAAGAGCTTATCATTAACTCTTTTAATAAAATATAGGAACATAGTGGTATAAACCATTTCTGGAGTGTAAAAAATCTTTGGATGTTTTAGATAAATTACGTGCTTTTGATGGTCTTCTTCATTCTGTTGACAGTTTTGATTTTTCTACTCTTTATACTACACTCCCAGACTATCTTATTAAACAAAAGTTTTCCTATTTAATTAAATGGTCGTTTGGTAAAGCTGAATGTAAAGTTATTTGCTGCAACTCATTTAAAGCCTTCTTCTCTAATGAGAAAGGCAAATATGCTACATTTACTAACTGGAGGTGTGATGAGATAATTAAAGCTGTTAATTTTCTCCTTGATAATATTGATGTACGTTTCGGCAACAAAGTTTATCGACAGGTTGTATGTATCCCCATGGGCACTAACTGTGCCCATTTAATAGCAGTAAAGACCCGTCGAAATTGCATTTAATTGATAAATTCAACAACACTTACCATTATCTTGTTGATATTTTTTCGTTAAATAATCAAGAATTTTCTAAATATGCTGGTGAAATTAACCCCAAGGAACTTTCTTTGAAAAAATCAAATTTATTCGGTAATAACTGTTCTTTCCTGGATATTTCGGTTTCAAACGGGAAACTCCATACTAAAATTTACGACAAAAGGGACGATTTTTCGTTCCCAATTTAATTTTTCATTTTTAGATGGTCATGTTCCTTTGGCACCATCTTACGGTGTTTATATTTCAAAGCTCGTTCTCTATGCCCGTGTCTGTTGTGACGTTTTTTATCTTAACGAACGCAATCTATGTATTACCTGTAAATTATTAAACCAGGGATATCGTTACCATAAATTATGTAAAACCTTTACTAAATGTTCCATAGATATAAAGATTTGGTTTTGCAGTTTGGTTGTACTTGTAGAAAACTTATTTCAAACGGGATAGCACATCCTCAATTTTTACGGAAATGTTGTTAACCGTGCCCGGAAATTTAGAAATGCTCCATGTAAACTTATCACTCCTTTGAGTAAACTTATTCTAAAAGGTTACCAATTCAACACTGTAATAAGATCATTGAATATTGTTTTTATTGGTATCAATATTGATTTTGTTATCAGTAAATTAAAAGCAAACTAAATAATACTAGTATGTTATATACATATTCACATTCATAGAATCTGTCGATACATGTAACTTGGCATTGTTCAAGGTCATGTTTTTCTCTGACTATTTATTACGTTTTTACACTAAATCCATTGGGTGTTGGATGTGTATGGATTGATAGTTTAGTTTAGATGCATGCTTTTTTTTTTTATTATGAGTGGCTTTGAACTAGCTGTCAGATAACTGCGAGTACTCTCAGATCTGTTCCTAGTGTCTTTTTGTTGTCGGGATGTACAAGTACCCGGCCACGTCGACTTGTATTTTTGTCCATCTGATGAGTTGAGCCTTGATTTTTATAGTTCGTTCTTATGTTGTACTGTTAAACAACTGTCCCAGGTAAGGGGAGGGTTGGGATCCCGCTAACATGTTTAACCCCGCCATATTTTATGTATGTGCCTGTCCCAAGTCATGAGCCTATAATTCAGTGGTTGTCGTTTGTTTATGTGTTACATATTTCTTTTCCGTTCATTTTTAGCTCACCTGGCCCACAGGGCCAAGTGAACTTTTCTCATCACTTGGTGTCCGTCGTCCGTCGTCGTCGTTAACTTTTACAAAAATTCTCTCCTCTGAAACTACTGGGCTAAATTTTACCAAACTTGGCCAAAAATCTCGTTTAAAAAAAGTGTCCAATGACCCGTCCAACCAACCAAGATGGCCGATATAGCTAAAAATAGAACATGGGGTAAAATGTAGATTTTGGCTTATAACTCTGAAACCAAAGCATTTAGAGCAAATCTGACATGTGGTATAATTGTTTATCAAGTCAAGATCAATCTGCCCTAAAATTTTCAGATGAATCGGACAAACGGTTGTTGGGTTGCTGTCCCGGAATTGCCGTTTTTGGTTATTATCTTGAATATTTTTATAGATAGAGATTAACAACAGTAATGTTCAGCAAAGTAAGTTCTACAAATAAGTCAAAAGGACCAAAATGGTCAGTTGACCCCTTTAGGAGTTATTGCCCTTGATAGTCATTTTTTACGAATTTTTCGTAAATTTTTGTAATCTTTTACAAAATTCGTCTCCTCTGAAACTACTGTGCCAAATTTAACCAAACTTAGCAACAACCATCATTAGGGTATCTAGTTTTAAAAAATGTGTGTGGTGACCCAGGCAACCAACCAAGATAGCCGCCATGGCTAAACATAGGACATATGGGTAAAATGTAGATTTTGGCTTATAACTCTGAATCAAAGAATTTAGAGCAAATTTGACAAGGGGTTAAATTGTTTATCAAGTCAATATCTATCTGCCCTGAAATTTTCAGATGAATTGCACAACTGGTTGTTGGGTTGCTGGCCCAAACTGGTAATTCTTAATGAAATTCTGCTGTTTTTGGTTATTATCTTGAATACTATTATAGATAGAGATGAACTGTAAACAACAATAATGTTCAGCAAAGTAAGATCTACAAATTAGTTAACATAATCAAAATGGTCAATTGACCCCTTAAGGAGTTATTGTCCTTTATAGTCAATTTTTAACAATTTTCATTTAATATTTTCCTCTGTAACTAAAGGGGCAAGTTTATGATAGATAGAGAAAGTTGTAAGTAGCAAGAATGTTCAGTAAAGTAAGATCTATAAACACATCACCATCCTTTCATCAAAACACAATTTTATCATGAATCCATCTTTGTCCTTTGTTTACTATGCATATTCACCCAAGTGAGCGACACAGGCTCTTAACAGCCTCTAGTTTATATAAATAAGACCGTTAGTTTTCTCGTTTGAATTGTTTTACATTGTCATTTTGGGGCCTTTTATACATGTAGCTGACTATGCGGTATGGGCTTTGCTCATTGTTGAAGGCCATACGGTGACATATAGTTGTAAATGTCTGTGTCCTTTTGGCTCTTGTGGACAGTTGTCTCATTGTCAATCATACCACATCTTCTTTTTTATAATGAATAGTAAAACTTCTATATGATGTGTATTTTCAAAAGGACCGTAAAGGTTAAGTTGCATGCTCTTTCGAAATTCTTTGTATAAAAACTTTTCGCAAATTGATTATTATACTATATTTTGTAAAACTTTACTACTTGCAATATTTTTAAGAAATGTAATATACTTTGACAGACGGTATACATTTGAAAATCGTCCAATTCACTGAATTTTATATTTTCATGTCATATGAAAGTTTGAAGTCAAATTAAAGCTGATACATTACTCTATCAATTGATATATAACAGCTTTGTGACGATATCTTCATTCGGGAATATCATAAGCACTCCCGTTTTAAAAAATGAAAAAGAAAGAAATCGTACTGTCACACTTTATCGCGATTTTACCAAAAAAAAAACTGTACCGTGGGAAAACTGTACGACAAGGCTAAAATGAAAGTACAATGTTCACTTGATGATCTATTCTCATTTGAATTGCAGTCGTGATGTATTTTAGCCCATTAAACTCTTTAGATAAGCGACTCTTGCCTGATTTGTCACTCCACTCTTATAACAATTAAGATATCCGTGTCTAGATATCAGCATTTTGGGATTGCATTTAAAAAATAAACTAAAGATAAAAACAATTTACATTTAATTTCAAGCGACTAAAGAGCTATTCGATTTCGACAAAAACCCTTAAAACAAAAAAACCAATCTGATGATATATAGGTTGCAGTCTTGCCATTGACTGCTCCATAGGCTTACATGCAAAACAGCTGATCTTTGAAAATAAAAAAACAACTTTATGTTTGCTGTTTTTACTAGGCCGCACCACTTCTAGTGAACATTATATCCTTCCACTTTCCTGGATTGATGTCCCCAAAAACATACAAGATTTTTTTTAACTCTATATATATGTTTCAATTCAGCATAAACCTATAATCAAACAGAGTCCAGCAAAAATTCTAGAAAAAATGGACTATGTTGTTTCCCTCTATGTTTTGACATGCACCGGAAACTGGAGTTGTATTACAAGACTGGTACCTATAGATGATTTAGAATGCAAATGGGGAATGTGTCACATAGACAAAAACCCGACCAAAGAGCAGAAACAGTAGAAAGCCACCAATGGGTTCGCAACACAGCAAGACAATTCTGCAAACGTTGGCGGACCTCAGCTGGTCCCAACATAAAATGTGTACTAGTTCACTGAAAATGATGGCTATCTATAAACTTCAAAACAAATAGTTAAACTAAAATTATGAATAATACAAAACTAGCAAGGCAAGAGGCTTCTGACATAGACAGGTGGTTACACAGGTTTTGTGATATCTCAATCTTTCCCCTATACATCTAGCCCTTATGCGTGGATCAATAATGATACCAAAATGTGTCATCTTCATAACCCAACAACATCATCATAACTATTCCTTCTTAATGTATATTTAAATAATTCGTTAGCCTTTGCGGTGAATGCCGACATTTTTGTGCTTTGTAAAGAATATTTACACCAGAAACATTGAATGGAAATACCTGAACGTATAGGAATTCTGTATGTTGATTTATATTTATACATGATGTCCATGTAACGATGTTTATCGAAGGGTTATGCCTTATTCATGTTATAGATCAAAGAAGGATTAGCCAATTCTAACCTTGGTAGTTCTTTTTGTAAATATATTTTACGAATTTGATTGTTTTTTTCGTACTTAATGTTTAGAGCCATCCATAAGGTGTAAATAATGAAAGAGAAGAAATCTGTCTGTTCAGCAATTGGTTGCTATTGGAAATATGTACTCATATCAAAAAGTCGTACTTATCTTAGTGAAAAACAGAGGGTTGCCGACAGTACTCGTCACATATGGCGGACAAAATTCCAAAAAGATAATAACTTCACATTCAACGTCGATTTTATCAGATTTTTATAAACAACAAGGGAAATTTCGGATTTATATTATAAAAACGTTATATTGTTACGTGACAGTTTACGTCATGTTGTCGTCAGATGCACGTTTGTTGCTGTTTTCATGATGCCATGGAGAGGAAAGGGAAATAGTTGTCACCGGACCGTAAACGAATGGCTTTAGATTGTTTAAAAAAGGAGTAAAAAATATCTGACATTGCAAGAAAAGCATAGGTCTGCAATATAGTTCATTATCAGAAGATTTCAAGACGCTTGGACAATAGAGAATCGTACGAGAACAAGGGGCTTCTAGTCATGTTGGAGACGGACTATTACCAGCTGTAAAAAAATGTTAAACAAGATCGGAGAACATGCTTGCATGATGACATACCTGTGAAGTTTTATGTACAAAGGAATGTCTAAACGCGCATCTGGCGTAAATATAAAATTTCAATCCTGGTTTCTATGCTGAGTTTATTTCTATTGTCTAAACGTACTGTACGATCGATGACGTTTGAGGGATCACATTTTTTCTCGGGGAGTGTACAGAAATAAAGTTGTTATCGAATTTGACAATCGGAAAACATGTATTTCATGGTATAGGGAAAAGAGTAGGCGGACAATTCAATACCAATACCAATGGAGTTATATTCAGTGATAAGTTCCAAGTTCGTGTCGGACATGACAGGTGCGTAAACGTGTGGAAAAGGCGAAAGGAAGTAAAAGTGACAAAAATTTTAGCTCTAGGTTAAATGCAAATACAAATGCAGACAAGTATATTAGTATTCCAGACGATAACATTTGGCCTGTTATTGTAATGCACTGGCATACAAATAACTACCTTTACCAGGATGGCAATGCGTAAGTGCATATGGCTCGTTCGACTTAAGCTTACATAGCGAGGACACACATAAACATATGAGTTGTCCAGCACAATCACCCGATTTGAACATTACTGAAAATGTATGGTTGTGTAACAAAAGAAAACACCAGGTTCGGGTGTTTAGAATAAAATCAAAAGATAAGCGGTACAGTGAGATTTTTTGAAGCTAGCACAGTATGTCTGTAAATTATATTAGAAGCTTTTATGAATCAGCATTTAGGATAATTCTCATTTTTTTTCTTAATTGCAAAATACTTCAATGCATAAGAGAAATTATCTCAACCAAATTTGACGAACAATTTTCATATATTTTAAACACCAGAATAAGAGACATACCCACAGATGACCAAACACAAATACTTTTGTATTGCTCCGTGCAATCGAAAAACTATAAAACATCTTTAGATCAGCATCTTCTTCTTCCGGAAGTCTTCTTCTGACCTCGTCGTTGATAACCCCAAATGAGTAGTTATGTCTGTTCGTTGGAGTAAGTGAGTATCACTTGTATGTCAGAACCATGTGGAAAGTATGATCTGGTGTATCATGTGTATGAACTGCATTTTTGAAATCTATTAATTAGTTTACATTTTATGTCAAGTATGTCAAGTATGTCCCTTTCATGTCTTACATAACCAGTACCGGTATCATAAATACGTTAACTATGTGTTACTTATGCAATGTTTGCCAAAAACTTACCCCGTGTGCTTAATGATAAAAAATACAGCTAAGATGTTCTATGTCAACAATTATGTTATCGTATGTAAGGTAACACAGGTTATTGAAAAGTGTCTGATAAATCATTCAATGAAAAAGACGTGGGCAGATGAAATAGTTTATGGACATCTTTACATTATACTGTCTACCTATGCTTTTGATAAGTAAGTAAGGTTGTCAGATCTCGTGTTAAATTCAAATATACATTTGTGACATAACAAATCTATGATAGCAGTATAGAAGTAAAAAACTAAAATCATAAGAAAATATTTTACTATATGTTCACCAGTTTCTGTAATATGTAGAACAAATAGATATTATGCCTTTGGATACAGAATTTTCAATCTTGGTTTAACACAATCATAAATGTATCAACTGAACATTTATAACCCAAGAGTCATTTTTGTATTGGCATTTTTTTGCTTATTTTTCTGGTTTACCTGCAACATCGAGATTCATTGAAAATGTTTTGTTTTCTTAACACACACTGTTTTTTTTAGCATTTCTATCATTAGCATCATAGAAAAGTTGCATATTGCCCACCACATAAGTATCTTAAAATCTTTATGAATATCATCGTTATTTGTAAGTTATATGAGAGGTTTAGCGCTTTAAAACCAGGTTTAATCCACAATTTTCTACATTTAAAAATGTCTATACCAAGTCACGCATATGACAGTTTTTGTCCATTCGTTTTTTATGTGTTTTGTTATTTGATTTTGCCATGTGATTATGGACTTTCCGATTGGATTCTCCTCTGAGTAGTTCAGTATATTTGTGATTTTACTTTTTACAGATAATCACAATATTGTAAATGGTATTGAGATATAATTAGAAACGTTATTTAACATGTATGGATGTTGCTAAGGGGTTTGTATATGAAATAATATTATTTTACTAACTACAATATGACAATTGAGTAAACATTTTCAAATGCGTCCGAGGTTATTTAATGAATAAAATTAATTTCTGTACAAGAAACTAGAACAATCACACGTATCTTCTATAACTTAACAATTATGCATTCGAATAAGTCCGCCCGTTTGTTTCCAACTAATAAAACAAACTAAAAAACGAAAATGGAAGCAAAGCTGTCTGTATTATTTAATTTGATTGGACTCACAGAAATGAGTTACTGTTTGAAAATGAATAACGTTTGCTCGACTGATGATATTCGGTGCAATAAACCAAATATCTCTGGGATCGGAATGATCGTAAAGGGTAAATGTTCATTGACATGAGTACTTCTTAGATTTCGCAAGCTGTCACTGCTTGGGTGTGCTAAAGAATGTTTCATTACGTCACAATACATGTTTATTAATTACAGACAAAAACGGAAATTAAGTGACCTTGTGATGGTTGATCCAAAAGGAAATGTAATTGACACCGACTCAACGAGTGTCAATATTGATATAACAACGTGAAACAAAATTTATTTATCAATTTCCATTTCTTTTCATTTCTGGATACAACTTGACGGTATGTCACTCTTTAATGTATTATGTATTGGCTTCCCCTGGCTGCATTTAAAATAATTGTTTTTCAAAGTAAAAGAAAACATCTATTATTTTTAACTTTTCCATATATTTCATTTTTATTTTATCAAAATAAATTCTCTGAAAAATACGGATAAATAGAACATAATCAATATTTTCAAAATATAATTAAACGCATATGATTGACATTCTATTCAAGTATACAGTGGTTTTGATATATCACTTGAAACATACTAATGTCTTTCGATTATCATTTACATGTTTTTTTTTTAAATATAATGTTTTTAAATTGATTTCCTAACGGTATTCTTTTTTTTCGTCAAACTCCATGACATTACAGGTCGTGGCAACAATACAAACGAAAAATGTGTGTCAGATAATAATAATTCTTCTATAGCATGTTTTGTATCGATTGATAATGTCTTTCAAAGTCTAGGCGTATGATAATCACATATATATTTGACACATTGCTATAGCTGTTCTTATTTTTTTGGATTTAATTGTTTCAGTCGTTGGCTGGTAAATGTGCTGACCACAAATGTACAAAAGGAAAAAAACTGTCAATTCAATGCCAAGGACAGTGAATTAGAATGTGTTAATGCATGCGAGTTTCTCCTCATGGTTAATGAGACATCGGTATCTTTTTAGATATTTATAACAGTATACACATATACATATGTAATACTGTCACTTAAGGTAGCAGACAAAACAGGACTAAGAAGATATAATATGATTGCCAAGAAGACACTTTTCCTCAAGAAATCAACTTGTCTACGTCATATAGAAGTGACTTATTCATTGGTTGTAATTGAGATGCATACAAAGCCAAATTTCCAATAGAGCAAAAAAAATATGATACTTTCAACAAATTCGTGATTTTGGTATGATATATACTTGATATATAAGGCGTTAACAAATTCATAATCCAATATAATTAACTCGATTTTCCTTTTCAATTTTTAACAACTGTCTGAATATTTATACCTTTTTTTTAACTTCAGGTGTATTCCGAATTAAATCACCTTTCAATATGCCACTTTTAAACCAATGTTTATGGTTTTGCAAGGATACACGACTTCTCGTTAGTCAAGTGCTACTGGAAATTAAACACGAGTTTTTCTGAAAATCTTAAATAAGTATACCATGGAGCGCATGAATGCTCATTTTTTAATAGAAAACCACGCATAATCAACGTTGGCTAAACACGGTCAATACATATTGCTATTTTAACAATAGTTTCATTCCTGCATATTTGTTTTAAAAGTTTTAAAAGTAAACAATGTCGTGAATAGCACCATTTATTTTAGATTGCTTGAAGTTGAAGTTGGCGAACTTCTCCTTGGTACTAACTGCTTTACTTCGATGATTATACATACTATAGTTATAAATTTTAGTAAGAGTTCATTTCATTTTTTCTAATTTCGAAAGTTAATCAACACTGATTTTTAAGAGATGAATTGATTGATTGATTGGTTACTCTTCCACGCCCCGTTCACCACTGTTGCGATATTTTGTGGCGAGCAGCGTTTATTAGTTGCATATCAGGCATGATAGATGTATTTATAGTTATAAAGTTCATAGGTGTATATGTTAAGCAATTGAGTCAATTCCCAAGGAGTTCATGTCAAAGCAGGACATTGGTTTTAGTAGTTCTTTTATATGAAACATAATTATACAAAGATGCATACATGTACGTATATTTTGGTAAAGAAATTATGCCCATTGTCCGGATGAATCTATTCAAACCTAGCAAAATGTATAAAGAGAAAAATACATTTTATCCAAAATGTTACTAAAGTAGATTTGAACTAAAGTTGAGTATTTATCAAAATGAGCAAGATAAAAGTCCGAAAGATAGAACCCGATATACATGAATTTTTTTTTAGCTTTCATTTATATATATATATATATATATATATATATACAACTCGTCTAAACATCAACCCAACAATGTTAGATCTGTAAATTTGCTTTCGCAAATTTTTGGTTCTTCCCTCGCCGGGATTCGAACCCATGCTACTGTGATATATATGTAACACTCAGAAACGTGTCCATCCCCTGAACCTTGTCCGAATTCCAACTGTAAAACATGTTTTGTTGCTAAAAGACCCTAAAGAAGTTCTGTTTATGAACGCCCGACCGTATAAAATCCAAAAACGTGTGAAGTCCTTATTAGCCAAAAGATCAAAAAGATGAAAAGGATATTTAGGCATAACCGGAGTATATTAGAATTAAATAATTAACTTTGTAAACGATAAAAGAAATTGTACAAAACTATATTCCATTATGCAATTCTTTTCTTACATTTTGTCTATTAATTTAAAATAAGAAGTCGCTTTGTAAGGTGTACCATATTTTGACATGTGTCTATACGGATAACTACTTGTTTCCTCGATATGTCCTGGCCTTACATGTTAGATAATGATAAAAACCCAACCGAATCACGACATTTTCTATAGTGTCCCACATCATTGAATCGCTGCAATCGTTAGTGGCTTCATTGAGGACGCATAAGCGCTAACATTTTGGCGACGTTCTGGCGTTTTTATTGGACACGTTTTGGCAAATACCTTATCGGTTATATTGAATGATTTTACTTCGGCCACGTTTGGGCGATTTGTGATTAAAAAAACACGTTTGGGAGTGTTACATGTATATCTTTAAAACGTGACCACTGTGGTGCATACCAATGTTAAACAATAGTATTCCTAAAACATTACTCTTAATCAATCGTCAATATTGTTATTCTGATTTTGCTTGGTTTTTTTTCTTTCGTTCTAATTTTTTATTATGTATATCCAACTACTTTCGGTTTATCTGCAAATACTTATTGCTTTTTTCAAAGATGATCTATTGTTATTGAAAAGTTTGCATACATATATCTGTTTACAAAAAACTCAGGTTTGTAATAGTTTTAATCCATTTGCATGTTACTTTCATCATTTATTTTTAATTCATTTCAAAATCTATTTTTTTATTTTGTAAAACGTTTTACTACAACAGCATTTAACAACATAATTGTCTCATGTGGGTTGTCTTTGTCTTCCTTTATTGATTATTATTTTCAAATTATTTATTTAAACACAGAACATGTATAAGGTAATAACAGAAAAAAAATCATAAAACTTTTAATTTTCAACGCATCAGCAATAAGTACCATCCATTAGCAAGTCGTAGTTTCGTATTTTCGTTTAGTCCATTGATATGCTGTTCAATAAATTATTATTATCATAATGCTGAAACATTTCATTTCTGGTCAACGGGTATAAATCTATATTACATCATTTGAGATTTATCTAATGTATTATGTATGTACATTTGTATAACTTTAACTTTGTTTTAAAATTGGAATATGAAAAACACGTGAAATTGTTTCACACAAAACTTAACGCATGGTTTCGTTATTAACTGGCATAATTGTGTATGGGATTTAAAAAAATCAAATCTGAATTATGTACTTAAAACATAACCAGTAGTAATTAATTTAAACACGATCATATCAGTTTCAATATCTAAATTTATAACATTCTGCTGAACATAAAATTCACATAAATTTAATATCATATCAACAAAAAATGTAAAAAAAGGAATCCAAAATACAATGTATAATAATATATAACAACAGAACATATCAAAATCAATATTACAAAAAATGCACGACAACGTCTGTGCAACACGATCATCATTCGATATGAATTTCAATGATGTAAACATGCATTAAAATATAAATACAAGTATCTGCTCTCGTAAACATGTGTACGAAAAATGCATGTATGATTCGACATCAACGACCTGTAAAACATTAAATGAATATATATCGTGATACTCCTGTCTGTTCACATTTGCTCAGTTTAATAGTCTCCTCTGAAAAGATATGTACTCCAGATATATACATGTATGAGTCTCACGTGACTTCACAATCACCAACGCGCTAAATTTAGAATAAAATGTTCCATATCCAAATATGGGAAGTGAAACTTCCAAAAGCAAAATGTTATTCAGTTTGAATAAAATGCACACACAATGAATAAAAAAAGAAGTATGAGTTCCCGTAGAAGAAAGAGAAAAAAACATAAAAGGAATATGTACGTGCAAATCAGTCATGTTTCGGGGAAAAAAAAGACTATCCTTTTATAAAAAAATAGAATTATATATATATAACTACTATCACTATAGACACTTATTTTGTTTTTGTACAACTTTTAAATATTGTATGTTTAAGTTTAAAAAAAAAAAACAAAAAAAAAAAACATGTATATAAGACCCTCACATGTAAATACTGCTATGGTGCACGTTTCCTTTATTATAATAAAAAATAAAATAAAAAGATACAAAATAAAACAGTCTGTATATATATATATATAAAAACAACTTATAAATGAAAGAAAACCTCCTACATAGTGTGCTGTACATAGTTATCTACATACAACCAGAAAAAAATCTTTCAAAATTTACCCCAAATACTCTAATAATATATATATTAGAGGTGTTCCTATTTAAAGGAAGCTAATACAGAGAAGAAGAAGAAGTTTACACTTGTTTTGAAAAACAGTTGGTTAATATTTTATCTTTTTATTTTCCTTCATTGATTCTATTTCAATCAATCAATCAATCAATCAATCAACCGACCGAGCTACCTACCAATCTGTTAGATACCGGGTCCACATAATCTCATTAGTGTCTTTTTGCTGATTCCATGTATTCCTTTTCCAGATGTTAAATCAGTAGTTGTGTCAACCAATCAACCGAAAAACCTAGTCCTGAATCAATGAACAAATGAATCATGTTTCTGAGGAAAAAGACTGTTTACACTTGTTTTGTAAACAATTGGTTGATATTTTATCTTTTTATTTTCTTTCATTGATTCTATTTGAATACATTCCGAATATTTTCTTTCGAATAAAACTAAAAAAAAAAGTTTTATAAGTACATTTCATAAATTCATTTAATTCTTTAAAATTCCTCTTGTAACACGCAGTAGAACGTTTAAAAAAACGACCTATATTTTGTGACGAAAAACGCACGACATGAACTATCCGGACTTTTCGTATTACGAATTACTTATTGTGTTTTTCTTTTTTTATGAAGACATTTCAACCTATACAAAGACAGAACTACAGAAATAATTTTACATTCTATCGTAATTATCTGGAAGAAATAGGAAATAATTGTGTTTAACCCAATTTTGATAAAAAGATTATTATGACATCAAAATACATGTATTTATCATCAATCGTCTTAGATAAATGGATAGCTTATTCAAAAACACAAATAAAACAACAAATAATGACAATATTGGCATTGGTATTGAGATATCACCTGGAACAAATTAAACGTGTACTGTCTCGCTATGGTCTGCATATCACAAATGGTTTGAATTTATCCAACTTTAAACAGGATATGTAATTACAGATATAATAATCAGTAATTGTATTTCATTTAAGTGTTCGGAAAGAGTGCATTTCATTGCTGTTTAACTATAGACGAATTCACATATTTTCTGTAATTTAACAAAATTACAAACACGAACAAATATTTCTTTCGATTGACGGAAAAGTTTAGAAGGTTGAGAGACAATTATGCATTTGAAAAATTTAGTGTTATTATTTCTTGCGATACAGTATACAGAAGTGGTTCATTGTTTGAATATGGATGACGTTTGCTCAGCTGATGATGACACTTGCAAGAAACCAAATCTTTCTGGGGTCGGTATGATCGAAAAGGGTAAATGTTCCTTTACAGGAGTACTTCTCAGATTTCACCAGCTGTCAATGCTCGAATGTGCTAAGAAATGTTTTATTACGTCACAATGCACGTCTATCAATTACAGACACAATTGGAAATTATGTGACCTTGTGATGTCTGATGATGCTGGAAACGAGATGGCCGACGACTCGACCTGTATCAGAAGTAATATAACAACATGGCAAAAGGTATTTAATATCTAATATCCCTTTTATTTGAAATATTTTTTGAATGTTTTTGAAAATGAAATATAATCATTATAAATGAAAACATTATCAAAATCTCAAATGTATCATTGACCGAGAACAAACGAAATTTGTGCATTGCATGTTCTTATCGCAAATTGATAGTCCTATTATTTTAATAGGGTAAGGAGGAGACTTAATTTGTGTCATATTAGATTGTTGTTATATTCATATTTTAATGGCTGAATACATTTTAAAGGTGTATTGTTTTCTCTCTATTCTAACAATGCTGCATAACAATGATGACTTGTTTTTGTAATTTGTTTCAGTCATTGGCGGGAAAATGTGCAGACCATAAATGTGAAGGAGGGAAAAAGTGTGAATTCAATTCCAATGACAATAGTATGAAATGCGTTGAAGCATGTAAGTCTTATTCTTATTATTCATTTGTCATCAATAATTTGCTGGTAATACATATAGAATAATGACATGTTTGCTATTGATACTGACTTTATCAGCAAGAATGTCAAGTGAGCCCGATAGGGCAAGCTAATATTCGAGCTGCTATAGACAGTATCAAACCATCAAATGCCATTATTCTGTTTATCCGCAATTTGCCATAACTGTACTAAATTGGTTTAGAATATGAAGTAAAATGAAATAGATAGATAGATAGATTTACTTTTACACGTACAAAATGTTGGAATAATTGTTCGGTTGTATGAATGAAGTCGCGTGCATTTTATTAATAAATTGACGCGGATGGACTTGAGCATGCGACGTTCGGCAGTGATTCGTTACGTCAGAGTAAGAGTAAAGTGGATTTTCCTTTATAACTAAGACAGCAATCAGACGATACATGCGTTTGCGTTGTAATTTTAATATTTGCAATTCAAAGCTTTCGTTAGAACGAACACTTTTGTTATCTCATTTTTTTTATTTGTTTGAAACTGATAACAAGATTTCATAATCTCTACAGGATAATTGTTGTTGAAAGAGTTCGATAATAAAATAGATATAATTTCTAACAAGGTTTTTATCTAATAAGTGTTTATTTTATTTTGTAATTGATTGATAGATTATTTTGGACGACGTAAAAAATCTTCAAAATATATAAACGTTTTTATACGCCCGTCACAATTTCGACGGGACAAATTATGGTATACAAATGTCCGTCTTCCGTCCGTCTGTCTGTCTGTCCGGCGTCCAAATGTCACACCAAAGCTTATCCACATTTCATGAAACTTAATATTGTTGTTTTTATGTTGGTCAAATGATCTGTATATTTTTTGGTAAAAAAGGATTTAAATTTTTTGAGTTTTTTTTTCACATGTGGCGCCGTATCTCAAAAAAGATTAATGATTAGTGCTTAAACTGTACACACTTCTTAGTTATATTAATCTAAAGATCTGTATACTTTTTAGTGATGATTCAAAAACATATGTGTGCTACTAAAACATACAATGTACATATTATAAATGAAACATATCTCCAGTTAAAAGAAAGGTTCGATAAATCAAAAGCAGGCTAACGTCTATGGCACAATGTATCACAGAAACGAATTTAAGGGATTAAAAATGCTTGTCGAAAAAAGTGAGTTTTTAAGTTCTTTTTGAATACAGGCACCGACTTTGCATTTTGAAGTTCTTTTGGTAATGCATTCCAAAGGATGGCCGCAGCTTGATCAAATCTTCTATTGCCGTAGGTTTTGGTTCGCACAATAGGAGTTACGAGTGTTAAGTTGTTTTCAGACCTTAATGATCTTGATGGCCTGTATAAATTTACAAGTTCACTAAGATATAATGGCGCTTCATGTTTCACGGACTTGAATACATATAATAATATTTTGTATTGCACCCTGTATTGCACAGGCAGCCAGTGAAGAGACTCAAGTGTCGAAGTAATGTGTTCGTGTTTCTTTTTTCTTGTAACCACTCGCGCAGCAGTGTTCTGAAACCTTTGTAGTCTCTGAATCATGTAAGCTGGTAGTCCATAAAGTAAAGCGTTGCCATAATCCAATCTAGAAATAATTAACGAATTGACCAGAGTTTTACATGCATCCTCGTTGATGTACGGACGTATGCGGCCTATATTTCGTATTTGATAAATCAAACTTTTGCGTTCATGTGTTCAATGTTTCCCTTTTATATCCTTTTTACTTTGTTTTATATTATTGGACACTTTCATAAAGGTAACTGGTTCTGTTTATAGAAACGTCTGATAGCAAAATAACCCACCATAACCAACAGGTGGTACTGTTGGTTCAATGTATATGATGTCATTTTAAAACAACTTGTTTAGAAAATGTTGCATAAGTGTTTAATAGTAACCTCAGTTTGTAGTCGCTGCATTCATCATTTTATCTAAATACAAAAAAAATGTATAAACACAATAAGATATGGTATAGATATTATCAACAATGATAGACCTTCAACAACAGAGCTAACCTTATACCCTTAGGCAAGCTATTAAAGTTGAAAAGTCTTTTCGAAATGAAATTTGAAGACCTACCACTGCAACTATTCAAATCAAAGAAAGCTAAACCGGCCAAAGTTCAACTGCGGGAGTGTTTAACTAGCCAGACGTCATTTTTTCGTAATTAACATTGTCAAATTTGTCATTTAGACACAAGTAATTTGTAACATCCGTGATTAATACCTTAGGGACTTGGGGTTGCTTTTGATTCAGAACAGGATAAACAAGTCAGCCCATTAAACTTCGCCTACGAACGACGACAAGCATTGTACTTTGGAATAAATTATTCATACTGTTATAAAATATATCATTTCAATTTTGTGCAATTAAATGATTTTGATCGTCATAAACACAAATCATTACACAAACAAAGAATATCCTATAAATTATTTACATGATATCCGTATAACTTCAGTTTAAATTTAAAACTTCAATTCATTTGAAGTTGGATTGTTAAAAACGTTATTGATTCGACAATACAATCGCGTCATTTGGTTTATCTTTTACTCAGTCCTTTAAAATGTGCTAAATCAAGTAACATGGTTAAACATTTAATTGATCGAGAAGGCTATGGTCGGTTTAAAGTAATTTAAAATTCAGCATAAGAATGACTTCTTTGAAAATAAACAAACAAATAAAAAACAAAGAAACCCGTTGTGTGGAGAATGATAAATAAGTGTAGATATCCTCACATTTTTTCAATGAAAAATCAAACAAACTATGGTACATAAGAGAATAAAACACTTTTAAAATTTAAAGCGGCCTCAAATAATACGGAATCTGAGGCGTTTATGGAGATGCCATGCACGTATAGTGCGCATACATTTAAAAATTAATGGACATAGAAAAAATCTACTTAATAAAAAACTGACGAAATATTGTATTGTGTTAGTGGTTGCAATTTGTAATAACTATTTTCAAGATATTATTACACTTGCAAGAAATTACAATATTATATAGATGATTACTCCGACCTCTTTGCGATACAGCTATTCGACCGCTTTTGTCCTTTAAATAAGATTAATAAGAAGATGTGGTATAAATGCCAATTAGACAATTCCCCGTCCAAGTTAGAATGTATAAAGAAGATTACAACTATAGTTCAAATCCGAGCCTTCAACACGGAGCGTTGAATCAGATAGATGTGTGGATAGATAAATGGTAAAGATAGTTTAAAATCAATTTTTAAAAACGATATTCACCATTAAAGTGTTATATACTGATTCTAATTCATCTATCAGACTTACAAACTTCCCGTGAAGCAAGTACATAATGTTACATAGTCAAGAAGCATTTTTGTCTATAGTGATTAAATTTCTGTATGCTTATTCAAATCATTTCATCTAGCTAATTCAAAGACGCTAGGAATATATTAGACATATAATTCGTCGGGACCTTTTTAGTCGTATATATCATTTCTAGACAGGTTATCTTTGACCATGTCAAATCAGAGACTTTGCACATTGTTAAAAGGGAGAGGTTTGCTGCTTTCCGCACGCGAAATAATGGAATGAGAACAAAGATTAGCCGACGACTCGGAAATAAAATAATGTGTGTGGGTAGGGTGATTTGTCTTCCTGTGAACTTGCACGTAACATAAGACTCATAAATATTTTTCGTGTGCATTACATCTGCCGCTGAATGTTAAACAGCCATCCATCATCATGATGGAATAAGTTTGGCGTCATTTGTAAAGTACTCATCACACCACCTTTTATTTATATTTATAACTGTAGATTGTAAAGGTTTACCAACTACACCGAATGCTACAGTTGATGAGCGATTCGGACTACGACGGAATCTAGATACTGGAAATAAATATAAATGTAACAAAGCTTATGAGATGAAGGGAAACCCGTTTGCCGTCTGCAAAAGTCCTGGAGAATGGAAAGTTTTGTTTCACTGCACACCAACTAAAGGTAAATTAACATGCAACAGAATAAGACAAAGTCTATAAGTAACAAAAATAAAGCCAATTGCATATGAAGCAAAACGAACGTGTGGTACATGCGCCATATTTGATAATTCAAATTGCAATATTTTTGGCTTCAGATATTTTGTTTCTCATGCAAAATCTTTTACTATGCTTCATAATAATTTGATAGTGGTTTATAACATCTACATACAATGTAAAAGTATATCTCTCAAAGTTCCGTATCCTTTTAGAAATGTACGTACAAATAATTCGCTTTAAATTACATTCTAACCATCACAGTTAGTTTAAACATATTTATTTATAGTGGATTGGGAAACAAGTTTTGCAACTTATATTAATCCCTTTCCACTTTTGCTGGTGCGAGTGATGCCTGTTAGCGGGATTAGCCTGCTGTTTCACATCTTTCATTCTTTTGAACGATCACGGTTCAAACGGCATGATCGAATTAAACTCTATTGTTTTAGATTACTTAACATAAACACATAATGAGATCTAAGTGAAAAAGAACAAAATGTCATGTAATGCTTCATTGTATTTTCAGGATTTTTAAAAGTATACAAGTATATGATAAATGCAGTTCTTTTGACAGAGTGTGGCTCGAATAAATTCCAGTTTGACGGAGAAACGACCACTTGTATGAAGTTAGTAAGAACAGACGGAACTACATGGGAGGATGCAAGAAAACACTGTCAACAACATGAAGGTGGTGACTTAGTCAGCATAACATCAAAGTCAAAATGGGATTTCATAATGGGAAACTTTAAAAGTAAGAATAGAAATAAATATTGGAAGAAATTTAAAATTGATCTAATTAGATATAAAAAATAAAAAAAACCCCGAAGAATGAAAACAAACAATTGTCAATAAATCACTTGATAGAAAGGAGCACAATGAGCAGCATCACACTCACCTACATCCATTGACAAACCCAATCACATTGTAGTGATTTAAAGTTATATATCAGCCAAATATTTTATTGCAATACTTGCCTTTTGTGAATAATTCACTTGGTTATGCAAGGTAAATGATAGACATGTGTTTTTCAACAAACTTGTTTCACGTCTTAGAATAGATATTTTGAAAAGTAGCAGTATTTAGCAATTGTTTCTTTAACTTTTTGTAAGATCTTGTATTTGCATATGAAAACTAACTAAAGTACCAGGACAGTCTTGGTTATTGTAGGTATTATAATAACTGAACTGGTTTTCCCTCAAAATAAAAGAAAAATACTGATGAACTCCGTATCTTTGTTTTTACAAAAGCGCTAATAGTACACTCTTATTTGTCACTCACGTTCTGTTTTTACAGGCGTTGGATCTATATGGATAGGGTTAAAGGATAACAAATGGATGACTGGCCAAAGCTTCAACAACATTTTCGGGGTTAAGGTACAACTTAATGATTACGATGGTGATTATTCTACAGAAGTCGAAAATTCATGCGGCATACTACAGCCGTCGTCTACTACCAAACTCCAAGATGAAAACTGTAATATTCGTGAAAGGCTAAGCTTTCTTTGTGAGATTGATATGTGACAAAAGTTTTGACGCCATTAATTCTTACAGATTCTATTTTTTTATGACGTTGCCCATGCATTTACTTGATTTTTATTGAGTACCAATTTTATTAAAAACATTAAAAGACACCTTGTGTTCGCAACTTCTCTTATTAGATATAAGAAGATGTGGTATGAGTGCCAATGAGACAAATCTTCATCCAAGTAACAATTAAACCATTATAGGTCAAGGTACGACCTTCTATACGGAGCTTTGGGTCACACCGAACAGCAAGCTATAAGGGACCCACACATTACTAGTTTAAAACCATTCAAACGGGAAAACCAACGGCCTAAACTATATAAAAACGAAAAACGAAAAACGCTAATGAACCAATCTCTGAACATCAGACTCCTGACCTAGGACGGTCTAAAACAATTACAATCTAAGACTTTTTGTCAGAGTGCATCATTGATGGTATCATTAAAAAGTTTATCATATATAACCGACCATACCATACTGTCATTTGGAAGGGATATTTCTGGTAAGGATTAAAATCCTTTAACCATTGTACTGTTAACACAATGAAACATTTCGGTAAATACTTTGTTCGTCAACAAGCTTGATAGTCAATTATTTTATCATCTGGTATTAACTGTTTACTAAACTTTGATTATATCGAAATAAAAACAATTTTCTACCCTAAGAATAGATTATCTTAGTTGTGTTTGGCAAAACGTTCTGAATATAAGGTCATCAATGCTCTTCGACATCGTACTTTTTGGCTTCTTAACTTCTAGATTCAAGCTTCACTGATGAGTCTTGTTTAAGGGTAACGCGCGTCTGCGATATAGTGTCTTTGATGAGTTTATTCATCATACAGCATTTGTTTCAAGTCCTAGATGAAGTGATATCTACAACGAGCAATTAGTGTACACCACTGTACGGTGAAAAAGAGACGTGCCCACTGCAAATATACACGAACCTACAATGGTTCATTTTTTGTCTTTGAATGGTCTGCTTAGAAACATCATAGAATCTTAGTTGATTGGTTAGGAACAAGTAATATAAAAAAGAACATGTTGACACATGCACAGTCATGTATATGTCTAATGTTAGGTTCTTTATCAGTTGTTGTTTTTGTCATTTCTTGATTGGATTGTTTTATTTCTATCGACAAATGTTTGTAGTTAAGGACACAATGGTGCAGTTGATAGATGTGTTGGGTTGATTTCCCATTAATGGAAAACAAACAGCTCCTTGCTTCTAGAAAACAGAGACAAAAGATACCATTGGAACATTATAACTCACAAGTGAAAAAAAACTGATAATGTCATGGCAAAAAAAAAGGACAAAAAGACAAACAACAGTACACAAAACGCAACATGGAAACCACCTCAAATCGGGGGTGAAAACAAAAGATGTATAAGAACCGTAACAATTGAAAATGTGAATGACCAAAACGGACCTATAGATAATAGGCAATCAATCAAAGTCAACTTTACCTGAATAAGTAGAAAACTTTGTTTCTTAATTTTTTTAATTGATAAACGGACATTTTTAGATAGCTTTGGCACTGACTACTAGGCTTAGGATACCCGCGTGGTAAATTATACTTACACACATACAACAAGTTTCTGTTATCAAAAGTTTTAAAATTATCTAACATTTTTTTCTTCACCTCTGTACTGATGGCGAATGGAAATATACATGAACCTTCTTTGCATGTACTGATTTTGTGTCATGGATAGATATCCCATATCATTTGTTTTTTCTATCATACGAAACTCCTTTGTTTCATACATTGTCTTTAATTGGTCTGCTAAGTAACATTCAAGGCGTGCATTGGTCGTGATTTTAAACGAGTTACAATTTTTTAAAAACATTTCACACATGCATGGTCATGTACCTGTCCAAAGTTAGGTACTTTTTTAATTGCTGTTTATGTCACAACTGGATCTTGTTTGGTTTATTTTTATCGACACATGTCAATTCTTAAATGCAACTGGTTGCAATTTATAGATGTTTAGGTTGATTTTTCATTAATGTATACTATACAGTTGCTTGCTCCTAAACCAGACAAATAAGTAAAGATTTGAGTTACAGCTCACTATTGATACCCCTCTAAGAATTTATTAGACAGGAAGTTGATAGACAAGTAATCTAAAAACATTTCTAACAGTAAAGCATGTTCACATATAAAGCCTGATAATACATTTCAGAAAGCTTGTATATGTAGTAACCTAGAAATATGTGTTAGAATATATAGGTTTCTGTAATCAGGAAGTTGACGATCACTGAATAACCACTCAGTATAGCATGTTCCTATGAAGACTGATAACAAACAAGAAGTTCTGATTTGTCAATTCTGAGAAAATTAGACGGAATTTCAAGACGGCACAGACATTCATTGGTAAAAGAGTATACCCCTTTTTCCAACCAGGGGCAAAAATAGACATTATTCACCCACAATATAATACAGAATACGTTGGTATAGATCTATTATAGCATCTTTTGAATTTATTCCCTTATAGTCTTGATTAAGTATTATTTAGAGCTTGACCCCTATCTATTGTTGAAGATTATATATGTTATTTGTATTGTTTTCAGTGGTTGTGTTGCTCTCACCTTGATTTATACTCCAAATAATTTTCTAACTATTAAATAACAGAAAAACAAAACATTTTATCACGATATACATTGTACCGCATTCTAAACATGAATGAAATTGAAAATTTATGTTAATAAGTACAGTGTTCTCCTTGTGAAAAAGAGGCACAATATTTAAAGAGGAAGAATGGAAACTCATAAGTTAAAATAGACCAATAAAATCATGTCCAAAAAAAAAAATACAATGACTGACTACCAAAATATAAGCTTCACAAATATTGTGTTAATCTTAATCAATATATAAAAATGACTATTCCAACAAAGAAAAACAAAATGGCATAAAGACACTATCAAGACAAAGCACATAAGCAAAAATTAAAGAAAAGAATACAAATACTGTGGTTCATTATTATTCGTTGGATACCAATTTTCGTGGATTTCGTGGGTACCGGGAAACCACCAATTTATATATTTAACGAATTGCAAATTTTCTAAAGGAATACATGCATACTTTGTCAAAACCACGAAATTAAATATCCACGAATATGCAAGTTTTCCTCAAACCACGAAAATTGATACCCACGAAAATAAATGGATCCACAGTACATGACCAAAGTACATTTAAACAATAACGGGATATATAAATACCGAGCCATTTCAAAAAGATATTACCAAAAATACTGTTCCATTGTAAGTTGAAAATAGTTTATTTGTGAATTTTTATGAACAAAGTCTTGGTATCTGCTAATAACTTTTTTTTAGATAAAGCACAAGACGTTCCCTGAAATAAAGTTGGTAAAAATAATACAACAAAATAAAATGTGATATTCTATGAGTGTAATTCTATGATTGATTTAATGTCATTGTTATCATTTATAAATACTTGTAAATCAAACAGAACGTGTGGTATTATAGAAACTAAAATTTGATTATTCAAAAGAGTGATATTAATGAAATTTGAGTGATTGTTTAAACAATCAAAGGGCTTAAAAACTACCTTATTATGAAAAATGTCGAAATAAAACATGCCTAAATTCAAAATTTGGAAATTTGAAGAGAACAGTGGGTGTTATGGAGCAGAATATGTCACCCTATTAGAAGGAGTCCGAACATCTGACAACAATTCTCAAATCTCTCCTTAGTATATCTTTAAACCAGTATGATTGATTTTCCAATACGGTTTTAATTTGCGATAAGCCAATAAGAATACAGCTCAAGGTTTTCAAATGTTTTCAAACTGGGCACAAAAAACATAATTAATTTCATACTTCTTCAAAACAAAAATTGCATGTTAAACTGTTTTCATATTTAGATTTGCAGTCAGAACAAAACCTCTGAACAGGTCTTTATATTTGAACATCCGATGGTTTCTTCTGTGCATGTTGTAATGTTCTATTGCTGAAATATGTTCTTATTCCAATTATCTGATCTTTCAAACTGAACAAAAATGAGATTCACGATTCCATTCCTTTTTTTCATAAAGGAAGCAACGTGTTTGTTAATTACATACACAACATTATTTTAAACAACCAGATAATGATGATAGATGTTAAGTTTTGAAACTTCGGCAGCAAATAATTGCTTGGTAAACTACAGCAAATAATAATCTACTTGCATGCATGACTTTCATGTATATATCTATAAAATTATCTACAAAGAGTGGTGTATTTTTTATAATCTAAATCTAATGAAGAACAAACATGTACACAACATGTTTCCATCATTTATATATCAGTTTAATTTAGTTATCGATGTGAATTCAAGGTTGTTGGATATATATAGCATTGACTAATAAGGATACTTTCCAGCTACCCCCTTGTAATCATGGAGAAACATATATACGAATGTTTGTCCATGTTCGGCATGATTATAAAAAATGTTGTAAAACGGTCATTTTAGGTAGCACTGACACAGATGTAGTAGTATTAAGAATAGAAGCACTCCCAAAATATGGTGGAACAAACTGTGGATAGGTTTTGGCAGGAATGAAGACTTTTGATTGCATCCTGTACGTGACATATCAAATGCGTTTGGTCCTCGTGTAGCTACTCTTCCTTTCGTTCATGCATTCAGTGGATGTGATACTTTGTCGGATTTTTGTGGCAAAGGGAATAGGTCAGTTTGGATGACATGGGAAGTATTTCGAGATGTAAGGGAGTTTTTTTTTCTTCGCTGAAGTATAAAGACACATACATGGACATCATAGAAGCATTTGTTTGCATCATTATGACAGCAAAGCATCAACATTTGCTGTTAACGAGGCGCGATGTAAATTGTTACCCATAAGCAGCGGCATTGTGATGCAGTTCCGCCTACAAGAGTTTTTTTCTCGGAGCACATTCAAAGAGAACCATATGAAGGAGGACAAGTTTTGGCTCAGCCTGATTTATGTATTCGACAGGTACATGTATCTAGTCATGAACACTGGGGTTGGATGAAAGAAAAAAATTCGATGACAGTTGGAAACCAAAAAGGACTTCTTCGGCTGCAGTTGCATCTTCCTGTCAGGAACTTATGAAATGCGACGACAAAAAATCCAGTTGTGTTGACAACTGTAAATGCTACTGTTCTGTCCTTCCTTGTACGGGTTCTTGTATTGGCTACTGTCAGATAATTATAAGATCACAACCTGTCTTTCTAACAAAACTAGGCATTTAAACTTAACAAAGAATGTGATATCACTTGTAAAGTTGATGGAAATTATAAAAAAAATACATTTTCAAAATTTTTGCCGCCATTTTGGAACCGGAAGTCACTCTTTTTTGTCATTTATGTGTTGTTTTGTCGTACTTTAGGAACTGTAATTTACGTTTTACCAAACGTACATTGGATTATACCTGTAACACAGCTTTCAAGGATTTAAGAAATGTAGCCAATTGGATATGACGCCATTTGCAAAATGATCGGTGGCCATCTTGAAAAAATGGAAATTTTTGATGGCCAGCACCTGATTTTTTTTAATTATCATTTAGTCAACATTTATACCAAATTTCATGCTTGTATCACGATTTCCACAATTATGTCGATAATGTCTCCCACTACATACCTAATACATGTATTATGTTTACTATGTTCGCTAAGTATAATAGTATTAAACCTTAATTAAATACTTTGTCGTAACCGAGATGTCGTTGTTTGAATATCCGCCCTTTTTTACAGTCGATTAATACACTATCTGATTCTTTTCATGGACAACTCGACATGTGCATTTAGAAGTTCTACTAGACGTATCAACACCCTGCCAAACCGGGATTTGGTTATCGTAATCTGTAATCATTAACGATTGTAATTTATTACGTTTTTCTAGTAATTGACTGTAATCTGTAATCGACAACATTTACGATTACATATAATCGTAATTTAATCGATTCCTGCTAAAATATGATGTAATCATCGATTACTTTTCGCTTACATTGCGATACATTATATATTATAAGAAAAGTATGATGAAATAAAACTATGTGTAAATGAAAATATACAACTGCATGTATTCATAGTACTGACAAAGTAGAATGAATTCATATTACTTGATAAATTATCAAAAACCTTACAAAGATCTGTTATCTCAAGCTGCATGTTGATTAACCACAAACTTACACATTTTACTAAGTTTCTAGCATTTGAAATAAATTTCTTGCAATGATTGTCATTAATTTAAGAACTTTAATAATGAACACAAAAATGTTAAACAATGGAAATGGGTTCAAGATAAAAAATGAAATACATGTAGTCCTATGAAATTAATCCAGAGTGCATCCAATTCTGATACCGAAATGTGTATTATTTTTATGATTTTGAATAAAGAACAAACAATTCGCAACAATTAAGCCTCCTTGTTTTTATTAATAAGATGATAAGAGATTTCCGATCAATGACATACAAACTTTTGCTTTGATTTCAATTATAACTTATTAAGTGAGAGATTTAAAATATTATATTGCTCTAGGTTATAGATAATTCTCCATTGTCAGTTTTATAACTTGTAATAAGGTTATTATTGCGTATTAATGTTCATTAATTAAAGTTTATGTAAGTGTTTATTTCCTTGCAGATGCCATTTGTTTACTTTATCTCTTATCTTGACTTATTTATGGAAGTCTGGGAATTGTCTGACCGCAATGTTAATAGTCTATCTTGTTTGATTTAAGGCATGTCAATCTTAAGTAACTCCTCCCTTACGTTTCTAGGGTACATTAGAAATTTAGTTAAGTTGCAGTTGTAATTTTTATATGGATTAGATACACATGTTTATTTTTATGCAATATTTTTATTTTGTAATTATTTAAAATGGCTTCAAAGAAACGAAAATCCGCTAATGTTGTAAATTCAAATGATTCTAGCAAAAAATCAAAAGAGGAATTAATAGCAGAACTAATTGTGATTGGAGTTAATGCTCCTGCTTCATTTAGCCAAAAACAATTACAAGCTTTGTTACACTCTAATCGTCAACCTATGCCTGCTGTTAATGTGCAAACAAATGATGACACAGAAGTAGTCAATGATATCAAATCAGAGAACACTATTCGTGAACTATCGGCCAATGTTAAATCGTTGACCGAAACAGTTAAAAGTCAAGGAGAAATTCTTTAAACAGTAGTGGATCTTCAAAAGAATGCTACCGGGAATGATGTATCGCATACTGGTACTCAAATTCAATCGTCATCTCAATTTATCGAAACACAGGGATATAGTGCTTCCGGGAAAGTGTCTGCTGGTATGTTTCCGCACATACAAACAGTGTCATAAATCCAGCGACAAAATATTAAAGAAGGCAAGTACATTAATTTAGTTTCTTTGCTTATTCCTGTAAATGAAAATCAAAGTGATACACAGCAAATAGAGGCAGATGGATCTATTCTCCTTCTTAAGCCAAAAGATCATCGCCTGCAGCGTGACCTATCTATCCAAGAATACATAGAGGCATTTAACATTTACAAAAACATTGTGTGCGAATTCGAAGATCGTCGGGTAGAACTTGACATGTTTTTGCAAGATGTCATAGAAATGGCAACGAAGTTCAAAGGTAACATTTTCTATGAATACCATAAGGCCTTCGCAAAGAAAGTTGCGGCAATTAAATTAACAAAAGGTTTGACCGTCGACTGGTCAATCAGAGATGAGAAACTGTATTCTTCAGTTTGCTTAGGGAGAGCTATCAATACATGTGCCGTATGTGGAAGTTCATTGCATAGCACTGAAATGTGTTATTTATCCGATACATCATAGGGCAAAAACAACCATTCCCAACAAAAGCGCAATCCTACAACACCGTATTCTAAACCACAATCAGCCGATATTGACCAGTACGGAAGACCAAAGCTATTCCACAAAGGGAGAGAAATCTGCAACTATTATCTCGCTGGTAATTGCTACAGGGGATCCGCGTGCCGCTATGCTCATGTTGACATGAATATGAAATCGTCAACTCAAATCAAACCCTCCACAAGTGTACCAAAAACAACCAAACAAGCAAATATATGACTAGATAATGATAATGTGTTAATGCATGCCACGACACCAATTAATGTAGATAAGTTAGCGTGGGAGCTACAGAGACATCCTGATAGATATTTCGTAAATTCATTAATTAACGGGTTACGTAAAGGATTTTTTACGGGCGTATCATCTCTACCGGAAAAGGTTTTAGAATGTAAAAACCTGCTTTCTACTACAAAATGTCCAGATGACGTGTCCGGATTAGTCAATTCAGAGTTAGACAATAATTTTGTTATAGGCCCATTTACGAAAGCCCCTTTTGATATATACAGGGTTAGTCCTGTTGGCATTGTTGAAGGTAAATATTCTAAAAAGAAAAGACTTATACTTGATTTATCTGCACCTCACAATAGTGATGAGCATAGTAGTGTCAACGACCTCATCAACAAAGAAGATTTTTCGCTTTCGTATATTAAAATCGATGATGCCATTAAAATCACCAAAGAATACGGTTTTGCCTCAAGATGTTGTAAATTGGACGTATCTAATGCATTTAAATTAATCCCTATTCATCCGAGTTTATGGCATTTATATGGATTTAAATGGGAAAATATGTATTACTTTTACACTAGATTAGCATTTGGGTGTCGTTCCAGTTCTTAAATTTTTGACAATTTATCTATCGCTATGTGTTGCATTTTACACAATAATTATGGAATTAATACAGTTCTACATCTACTAGATGATTTCTTAACAATCGACAGACCGTCAGCAAATGCCGACGCTACTATGAAAACTTTAGTTTCCGTGTTTGCTTCACTTGAAATTCCGATCGCAAAACATAAAACTTTAGGACCGGTAACATGCATCGAATACTTAGGTATAATATTGGACACTATTCGTATGGAAGCTAGATTACCCGAAAATAAATTATGTCGAATTAAGGAATACCTATTGTTTTTCCTCAATCGCAAAACATGTACAAAACGTGAGATGTTAAGTTTATTGGGTCATTTAAATTTTGCTATGAGAGTCATTATTCCTGGGAGATCGTTTATATCTTATCTACTTAACATAGCTCACTCTGTTAAAGAACTTCATCACCATGTCACTTTAAATTCTAGTTGTAGAAATGATTTATCATTGTGGCATAGGTTCTTAGATCAGTGGAATGGAATTTCTTTCTTTATTGATGATAATATAGTAAATGCGTCTGATTTTGATTTATATACTGATGCTGCGTCAACCGTGGGATTTGGAGGTTATTTCAAAAATCGATGGTTTCAAGCGTTATGGCCCATAGAAATGAAATTAGATAAGGAATTATCAATGTCTATGGCTTACATGGAATTATATCCTATAGTAATTGCTGCTATTATATGGGGTGATGAGTGGTCAGGGAAGCGTATTCTATTTTACTGTGATAATATGGCAACAGTTTTAATTATAAAGAAAGGGAGATCAAAATCATTAGAAATTATGAGATTAATGAGACGTCTAACTTGGTGTTCCGCAAAATATAATTTTATTATTCACGCTACTCATGTAGCCGGAAAATGTAATACTATAGCTGATGCTCTCTCTCGATTTCAGATGGATCGTTTTCGTCAACTGTGTCCGACAGCATCAGTGGAACCTTGTCACTGCCCGCCCCACTCAGAAATTCTGTGGAATTAAGTTGTGTGATTAATAATTTGTGGAGTAAAAGTATTAATAGTGCTACAAGAGATGTATACACATCTGGATATAAGTGTTTTCTCAAATTTCGTACCTCTCAATTCGAGGGAGAAAATATTGGAAATGTAATGTCTAATATTTCCGAGGATATATTAATTTGTTTTGTATCATATTGTCAGTCAGTGTTAGATTTGAAATATTCTACTATCAAGTTATATCTAGCTGGAATACGTCATTTTTCTATTGCAAATTGTAGTGTCAATCCTTTAGTAGATAATGTAGGTAAACCTTTGCTACGTTTACAAAATATTCTAAATGGTATAAAGAAAACTGAAAACAAAAGTGTGCGACAAAAACTACCGATTACTTATAGTGTGCTGCAACAGATTTACCAACATTTACAGAAAAGTATTTTCGATCCGCATTTAGATTTTACTATGTTAACTGCATCTGTTATAGGTTTTTTCGGTTTCCTGCGTTGTTCTGAATTTACATGCAAACAGTCATTTGATTCAGCTTTGAATTTAACTATGGATGATGTAGTATTTGTATCTGATTGTCAAGTTAATCTATGTTTGAAGGCATCCAAAACCGACATTTTCCGTCATGGAGTAATCATTAAACTATTTAAAACTAATAACAATATTTGTCCATATGTACAGTTGTCAAAATATGTAACATCCAGAAAAATGAACGGTGCAACAGATAATGATCCGCTATTGGTTGACAGTAGTAATTTAGCTTTACGCCGATCGTTATTTATAGACAAATTGAAAACAATTCTATCACACTTGGGTTTAAATGCCGATAAATATAGTGGACATTCTTTCCGAATAGGAGCAGCTACAACTTGTAGTTCTAATGGTATCCAAGATCATATGATTCAAACTTTACGACGTTGGAAATCTGACTGCTACAGTCGTTATATAAGAACATCTGAAGTTGACATTCGTCAAGCTCTTTCGAAAATGTGTAAATAATTACGATTCAAACTTTGTTAGAAGGGAAATTAGTGATTCGTTATTATAATTTTTTATTTTTTGTTTTGTATTTAAGTAGACTATCGATTTCTGCTTATTTTTGTAAAGTTTGCTCTAATTAGTCGAAAACATATAAATAAGTAACAATATTCAATTTGGCACAACCACTGTCTCGGAATAATTTTGGGGATACTCAATGCGTTACAAGGGCAGCATGTGTAGCATTTCGTTTGGGCAATGTAATAATGAATTTCATCCATTCTTTACTTGTCACAAAATTATTATCTGAGTTCTCAGGCAGCCCTGAATAAAATGGATAACTAGGCAGCCCTCTCGTCGGGTGAACGAATCATTTGTTTGTCCATTTGACAGTTCTTTTGGATACATGTTTTAGTGTGCAAATGGTTTTTTCACTCGAGGTTATCCGTCTCAGGTTGCAAAGTGAGCCCATACCCTCTAAGCATGGGCTGGGCCAGCGCTCAACATGCAGGTATTAAAATTAATTAAATAAACTAAAAGAGTGGGTATACTTGAGTTACATATGTTTGACATGGGATGGGCCAGCGCTCAACATGTCACTCGTAGAGAGGTATTTTGAAGTAACATATAATTGTTCTTTGAATTATGCTTCGGGCTCTTGTAAATACTCTCTTTTAAAAGGCTCGCTTTGCTATTAGGTTCACATTGTTTGAGGTTTCATTCAATACTCTACGAGTTATGTTTCTGTTTGATGTATACTAAAGTGGCTCGTGACTTTCTCCTTAAAGTATATGGTGAAAGTTATTTGAAGTCACGGTACCACATCTACACTCTGTCGTCAAGTGCAAGTGCCGCGATAGATGCTCGAATAATGTGAATTTAATTGAGATATGTATTTTATTTTTTATTTTTTAAATACATATCAATTGCTAGCATGTTGCCCGTAACGCCAATTTTATATTTTGTATTTTTTATTATATTATGTTTTTATTACTTTTGTATATATATTATGTCTTGAATACAAGCCTGTGTAATTATATATAATAAATATTAGTCATTCTTAATTGATTTGATTACTTTAACTTAGGTGGCAATTTGCTATACTTCATCAGTCGTTCTAATTCTGCATCTATGACAGATCTAATCTGTACCGTTACGCACATTTAAATCTTAAACAGCTGGAGAAAGTTCATCGCTCGTTCAAATCTTTATCAATAGAAACACGGCTCATAAACCTAACAAAAGGATAAATTCATTTGGACATGTACGCCGATTTAAAAAATTTCCAATTATTTAATTTTCACCGATTTGTTTATTTCATTAGCGCCGATTTGTTTGTTTGATTTTTATTTATATTGCATTTTAACACGGGTGGTTAAGTACATGTGCTTTACCCAGAAGGTATTTTAATAAAATACGGATATAATTTAAATGTGCTTTAAAATTCTGTAAAAAAAAATTACTCCATGCTTTTGCTGCATGTAAACAAAGGGTACCTTTATCTTTGAATTATTCAAGCAAGTTGCACTTCCTTGTGGTGAGTGGGGGAAAACAGGGGATAGCAGTTATATACATGATATAATTGGCAATTCATAACATATGTACAACTGGACAATACTATGAGGTTGATAGTGATAAATAAAAAAAATATAAAATCCACCTGTACACAATCGCAGCAAGTGACTTTATTTCCAAGGCCATCTTAATATCGGTTTCAGATGAAGGGTTATCGATTAGACTTTGATTTAAAATGCTACTCCCTTCCCCCAAAAGAGATGAAGTGATCAAACTCTATGTTTCCGCAAAAATTATCTATAACACGTTATTTAATTTTTTTTCTTTCATTAATGCTATTTGAATGCATTTTGCCAAGCATCAGCTCATGTTCTGTCATTTTCCACGAATAATTATAAACAACTATTTTTGTAACACATTTGATAAGTTCATTTTATTTTGTTTTATTTAAATTTCCTCTTGAAACACGCAGTGAGTACGAGTTAAAGAGTGACATATATTTGTTTATTAAGACTACCACTAAACAAATTATTCGATCTGAAGTAATATCTTGTCAATAATATCCTGTAGTTTTTTCTTCATCTTATGAGAACGTACAACCTAAACATAGACAGAACTACAAAACAAATTATAAATTTAAAAATTATAGTTTGAAAGATTAAGCGAATACTTTTGTCGGCCCAATTTTGCTAAACAGTCTATTTTGGCTTTTTATTTATATTGCATTTTAACACGGGTGGTTAAGTACATGTGCTTTACCCAGAAGGTATTTTAATAAAATACGGATATAATTTAAATGTGCTTAAAAATTCTGTAAAAAAAAATTACTCCATGCTTTTGCTGCATGTAAACAAAGGGTACCTTTATCTTTGAATTAGTCGAATCCAAGTTGCACTTCCTTGTGGTGAGTGGGGGAAAACAGGGGATAGCAGTTATATACATGATATAATTGGCAATTCATAACATATGTACAACTGGACAATACTATGAGGTTGATAGTGATAAATAAAAAAAATATAATCCACCTGTACACAATCGCAGCAAGTGACTTTATTTCCAAGGCTATCGTAATATCGGTTTCAGATGAAGGGTTATCGATTAGACTTTGATTTAAAATGCTACTCCATTCCCCAAAAGAGATGATGTGATCAAACTCTATGTTTCCGCAAAAATTATCTATAACACGTTATTTAATTTTTTTTCTTTCATTGATTCTATTTGAATGCATTCTGCCAAGCATCGGCTCATTTTCTGTCATTTTCCTCGAATAATTATAAACAACTATTTTTGTAACACATTTGATAAGTTCATTTTATTTTGTTTTATTTAAATTTCCTCTTGAAACACGCAGTGAGTACGAGTTAAAGAGTGACATATATTTGTTTATTAAGACTACCACTAAACAAATTATTCGATCTGAAGTAATATCTTGTCAATAATATCCCTGTTGTTTTTCTTCATCTTATGAGAACGCACAACCTAAACATAGACAGAATTACAAAACGAATTATAAATTTAATAATTATAGTTTGAAAGATAAAGCGAATACTTATGTCGGCCCAATTTTGCTAAACAGTCTATTTTGGCTTCAAAAAGCATGTAATTAACGTCAATTGAATCAGATATAGCTGATTTTAAAGCAATTTGTTAGCGTATCAAATAAATTGTCGATGTATATTTTTTCATCCTTACAATGACAAATTAAACATACAATATTATTACAATATTGGAATTGGCATTGTGATATTACCTGGAACGAATTAAACGTTTATAGGTCTTGCTATGGTCTGTGTAACTCAAATTGTTTTAATTGATCCAACTTTAAACAGGAAAAAACACTAATTACGTTTCAATTAAGCGATCGGAACGAATGCATTTAACCCAGTCGCTGGTTAACTTTAGACGTATTAGCATATTTTATGTTATCAAACAGTAATGCATTTATTTCATTTGACGGAATAGTTTAAAAAATGAAACAAATATGAATTTAAAAAAATCATTATTTTTATTTCTTGTGATCCAATTCACAAAAATAATTTACTCTTTGAATATGGATGACGTATGCTCGGCTGATGACGATACGTGCAAGAAACCAAATCTTTCTGGAGTCGGTATGATCGAAAAGGGTAAATGTTCATTGACAGGAGTACTTCTTAGATTTCGCCAGCTGTCAATGCTCGAATGTGCTAAGGAATGTTTCATTACGTCACAATGCACGTCTATCAATTACAGACAGAACTGGAAATTATGTGACCTTGTGATGTCCAATGATGATGGAAACGAGATGGCCGACGACTCGACCTGTATAAGAAGTAATATAACAACATGGCAAAAGGTATGTAATAGCGCATTCATATTCTAGGCTAAAAAAACGTAATTATTTTTTATTATAATTGATTTTCTTTAATGTAGTGTCTGGAAAGATACCAGAAACAACTTCATGAACATACAATTTTACTGAAACATGTTATATCTGACAATGTATAAAATAAAATTGAGAATGAAAATGTGGAGTGTGTCAAAGAGACAACAACCCAACCATAGAGCAGACAATATCCGAAGGCCACCGATGAGTCTTCAATGCAGCGAGACACTCCCGCACATAGAGTAGTCTTTCAGCTGGCCCTTAGACAAATATGTATACTAGTTCAGTGATTATGGACGTCATACTAAACTCCGAATTATACACAAGAAACTAAAATCAAAAATCATACAAGACTAACAAAGACCAGAGGCGCCTGACTTGGGACAGGCGCAAAAATGCGGCGGGATCAAACATGGTTTTTGAGATCTCAATCCTCCCTTTAACCAATATAGAAAAAACAAATTCACAACAAATTACACAGTCCGATGGTAGAAAAGGTGACAAAAGAAGCTAAACGTCTCTTAACTGATGTTCCAGTAAAAGATTTTGAGATTTAAAATTTATACAATCGCTTGATGATGAAACAATACTACTTTAAAGCAACTATGTTTTTATCTTATATAACTCATACTAATGGCTGCTTTATTTGAAATATTTTAAGTGTTTTTTTTATAAATGAAAATATTAATTATCTGAACTCTATCAGTTACTGGGGACAAACACACATGTTTGCATTGCAAGTTCTTGTCGCAAATCAATAGTCCTACCATTTTAAGGGATAACATTATGAATGAGGAAACGTTTTTTTTTCCCTGTAATATATTGTTGTGTTCTTTACTTTTAAATGGATGTGTATATATAAAGAGTTATTTTTATTTATTTATTCCAACAATGCTTCATGGAAAAATATTTAATACTAAAATCGTTCAAAGGTTATCTACACGTCTCAATCTTCAAAATCGCTTATCTAAAAATACTACCTTTGCTAACATTTTTAACAATAAAAATCGTGGTTACCCTTCTATCGATAAGTGTCATGCCAAAAAATGACTTACATGTCCCCGTCTGTCCCCCAACAATACGGTAAGGTCCACGTTTAATGGTCGCACATTTTCTTTAAATTTTGAAACTGATATTACTGGAAAAACAAACAGTATTATTTATTTACTCACATGAAACAAACCGGGAAGCGGTATTCAGTACGTATGTGAAACTGGGCGATATTTATCTAAACGCACGCAAGAACACCTGTATCGTTTTAAAAGACCCAATAAATTCAAAAGTAACGTTTATCAACATCTTAAAAAGCACAATCATCCTATTAAATATTTAACAGTTCAACCTTTAGAAGTAGTAAATAAGCAGCCTGGTGAATCTCATTCAAAATTTGTACGATCACGGAAAATAATTGAATTAAATTGGATTAAAAAATTACCGACAGTCTACCCTCTCGGTCTTAATGATAATATCATGGGAATTGGCAATATATCAAGAACCGATTCTGTTAAAATTTTGAATATAGTTTCTAAAACTGTTCGTAACAATCGTTCTCATGGACGCAGAAAAAATCGCAATCAAAGAAAATTTCGGACCAACCATACAAATATTTCGGACCTAATTTCTATATAAAAAAAACAACGGCAGACATTATCTGTTTACCAAGCTTTGTTCTTTACCTATAAATAAATTAAATAAAATTTTAGAGGATTGCAACACAATTTCATATTACAGTCCTAAGTATGAAATTGTTCAAATTGTAATGGCATATTGTTATTCTAAATTGTTTCCAAAAATTGACCGCCCTGAAGATCATAAAAAACATTTTATTAAAATAAAGTATGTCAATAAAGGTTTTGATTTTGTAAATATTGCCGGTATTTTTAATGACCATTCTGTTAAAGACCAAATTCCTGGATATTTTGATAATACTGAACTCCCTCTTATTTGTTATATTTACAAGACATCTACCCGGAAATATGTGTTTAATTATAGCCAATTGTGTAAAGATATAAATATCATTGGAAATACGCCTATATCGTGTAATTGCAGAAATTCCGAATACACCTATGGCCCTATTTCTCATGTCATAACAGGAGACCTTAACATCGTTCGCGACCGAGAGTTAAAATCATTCCTCAGTAAAGGACCTAAATATCGTCCCCCGTCAATTATTAATTGCAATGAGTGTCGTAATATCATCCACGACTCACTCCATACCTACTGTTTGAAATGGGTAAAACGGGAAAAAGCTGACAAAAAATCTTTGGACTCTTTTTTTTAATTCAGTAATAAAGATAGTTGATATTCGAATACAACATTTTAAAGACCATTTTACTCTTAACAACAACCATAAAAACCCTATTTCGCGTATCAAACATAAACTAAAAGAACTAGCCAAGGAATTTGTTTTTGTCCCGGCTGATAAAGCTGCTAATAATTTCATTATTGTTTGACGTAAATTTCATATAGAGGTTCTGCAAAAGGAAATCACGAATTCACCAACATTCCAACTGACTTCATTTTCAGAAAACGACATCTGTAACAAACACAAACTTTTAGCTACTTCTTTAGAAGCAGAACCAATTACAATGAAAGTCCCAATTATGTACTGGCTTCCGAAGCTCCACAACACACCTTACAAATATAGATTTATTTCATCTTCAAGCCATTGTTCCACTACTAAATTGTCTGTTTTACTTACTAGTACACTTGGTACAATAAAAAACCTGATAATAAATTGTTCAAATAAAGCCTTTGATAATAATGGAATTAATTACTTTTGGAGTGTCAAGAACTCGTTACTTGATAGATTGCATGCTTATATTGGTTATTTTGAATCTGTTCAAAGTTTGGATTTTTCTACCCTTTACACCACTTTGCCTCATATTCTAATTAAGAAGAAAATCACATCCCTTATTAACTGGGCATTTAAAAAGTCAGAATGCGAGTATATATGTTCAAACTCTTTTAGGTCATTTTTTAGTAGCAGTAAACAAAAGAACTATGTCAATTGGACATGCTTTGATACTATATATGCGCTTGAATTTTTACTTGCTAACATTTTTGTTCGCTTTGGAGATTCCGTATATCGTCAAGTTATTGAATTCCAATGGGGACCAACTATGCACCACTTATTGCGGACCTGTTTTTGTATTGTTATGAGTTACAATTTATGACTAAAATTAACAAAGACCCATCGAAACAACATTTGATACAAAAAATTTAACAATACTTTAAGATATTTGGATGATATATTGGCTCTCAATAATGACGACTTCAGTATGTATACTAAAGAAATTTATCCTGTTGAACTTACTTTAAATAAAGCTAATACTAACAATGACCACTGCCCTTTCCTCGATCTTGATATATATCATTAACGGGGAGCTTAATACAAAAATTTATGATAAAAGAGATGATTTTTCATTTCTTATCGTTAATTATTCATTTTTAGATGGTGACGTTACCTTGTCACCATCTTATGGTGTTTATATATCTCAACTTGTACGATTCGCTCGTGTATGTAACAACGTATTAGATTTTAGCGAGAGAAATTTATGTATTACTGAAAAATTATTACACCAGGGTTTTCGATATCACAAACTGGTCAAAACATTTACTAAATTTTATCACCGGTATAAGGAAATAATTCGTAAATATAACTCAACATGCAGACATCTTATACGTTCGGAATGAATATTAACTTGAATAGATTAATGTATAGGACCCTAACTCTCATCGATCAAAACTATGTGTTTATGAGAAAGAAAAGGCGGTATGTAAAACAGTGTTTATTTTAAAAGATTAAATTGATAAAAACCTGTCTGAAGTTGAATTTGTAGTTCATAGTGCGTGTTTCGATATTCATTTGATTATGTAGTCGATGAAGTCGAACCTACTCTGGGATATTACTATGTTACAGTTGTTTTATTTCATTTTGCACTAATTTTCATGGATTGAGTCATTAACGAAAACACGAAAATTAGTACCCAACGAATAAAAGTACTTTCACAGTAATAGCTTTTAACATTTATAAATAATCTAAACAGTTGAATAACAGATGTATTGCATTAAAATAAGTTAATTAAACGTTTTGGGTTGATTAACCGGGTCAACTAGTATAATTCTGCTTAAGTATTAGCAAATGATTAGTTGTATTTCCCTTCTTTTGAACTTTTTTTCTTTATGATGAATAATAGGCTATGTTCTAACATGAATGTTGTCTGGTGTTCGTATCAAATATGATGTTTGAAACAATATTCATTCAATCCAAATACATCCCCTCAACTGTCAGTATTTTACTTTAAACATATTTTATTTCAAAAAATCATGTACATGACCTACATATATAAATACAGTGATACAATATTACTAAGGGATTCGGAAACAAAGTTTCCCTTATATTAATCCGTCTCCCTGTCAGTATTTTAAGTTCTACAACTTAATTTGTCCTATCAATAGTTAAAACAAACTTATCATAACAATGCTAAATTCAAGAAATATGTTGTCGAACGCGAGACGTGCATTTTGTCTATAAAAGACTCATCAGGACTGATCAAATATAAACAGTCTACTTTGCCCCAATAGAAAAACGCTCGAAGTTGAAGCGCATTAACTGGCCCAGGAGTCGGCATGTATGTGTTAATAAACAGTTCACAAAATTAAAATATTAGTATTCGTAACTTGAACGTCTTTTATTGCCCCAGTATTAGATAAGCGCTATCTCGCACTTTTTCTTTTGAAATTTGCGGTGTTTAAGAATTATTGATGTAGACGAAACTTATAGCAATTCTTTGATATTCTAGCCAATCAGTTAATTAAATTCAAGTATTTCTTAGACAGCGATTGGTAACCGTCGGCAAAAAAAAACTAAAGTTAAGTAGAAACATCAACAATCAAGTAATATTACTTGCAAAAGATATGGATTCTGGATTCTGTAATATTTTTTTTAACGTAGACTTAACGTAATATAAATGAAAGTATTTGTCAATATGTAGCATTATTACAATCTTCGAATTCGAAGGATCAAACTGAACTTACTGAAGTTAGCGATATAGAAGCTAGTTCCTTTCAATGAGTTTCTATAGTGAGCGTTAAGCTATTGTGAAGGAATTCGATTTTTCATTCAAGTTAGTTCATATTGATTATCTTTGATTAAAGTAATGAACAATTATGCGTGAATTCGAAGTATTTTTAGTGTAACGAACTGTACTGAAGCTCCTAAAAAACATAATTTAGTGCAAGTTTTTTTCTTAAACAATTTTGCGCTTTAAAATTACTGAAAATTCCTGAAACTGACCAAGTAGTCATAACTCGTAAGTGACCAAATATGGCTCCGGTCAAATTGTAGTTTAAAGTTATGTCATTTAAATCAAATTAGGCAACGTCATTTGCACAAGGTATAAAGGCTACAACATCGGTTTTATTTTTAACAAGTTGTTGGATTTCATGCCATGCAGTTTTACATCATTTATTTTTCTCTTAAGCTTAGATGCACTGTGAACACAAGATTACTGCAATAGCCGACTGAAATTGGTAGAAATAGGCAAAATCAGAAGAGGTAAAACTTGACTTAAATCAATCCCAACATATTTTGTTAACCTTTCTGTCAATCATTTAGTGATTTTTAACAGATTTCTTTGCTTTTGACGATTGATACGACCAATAATTATGAGAAAAACAGAATTTTAGTGCATACTATGTGATTTAAACATTTAGCGTAGTGTAATCAATTAAACTTTTGAATTTCAAACTAACCTCAGACGATGGGAAAGTGAATCAACTATATATTCAATTTTAGTATTGATATTTAGTACAATGTATCATGTGTATTTTAAAATGAAAAACTAAAGTCCTTCAATGTATATCACAATATCACATTACCCATTTACGTAATAAGAAGATTTTTTTATCTTATGTTCACTTTGCATCAAAAAATCTATAGTTTAAATACTACCTTATCACATATAACTAAACAGTACTTTTCAATATTTTTGTGTGTTACCTTTTAGATACAATATGATAGAATCCCACTTCTGCTTTGTTGTTATGCTAACCAATTTTCCGTCTTGTTGTTGACATTTGGTCTGTGCATCCTTCCATTTCATTAGGGAAGTTTCGAGTTTAATATGTGTTTCTGCGTCATACGTATATCCCTCTGCACTGCACGCAACTAGAGGATAATAAACATGTTATGTATGATTTAACTCACAACTAATCAATACTCCTTAATTGCAATTAAAAGATTGAAGTATTATGAAGTTTTTTTTTTTTATTATTCAACAACTATATTGCACATGCTGTTAACAGATTTATTCACTGGTACAGCTATTTCAGTGGATATCACTGTATATCAGTACCTTATAAAGTACGTGTTTCGTATGTTATATGTTTACCTTTGATTCTATTGGTACTTGTTTATACATGCGGATTGGTGTCTGCCTCATTTCAGTTTCGCAAATTCTTAGTTCATTCATATGTAAACTTATAATTACTAGCAACATGTTAGAATGGTAACACAATAAGTTGCTTTCTTTTAAATACAAATGAAATTATGACAACGCTGTACAACGGAATGTTAATCCTTTAATGTAAATATTGTATTGTAAACAGTTCACATAAATCAGTCGATTAATTTGCATTTACAATATTAAATCATGTGGTTTTTGTACATTTTCATGATAAGGAACTTTGAAATTTTAACCTATACAGTCATAAGGTGTTATAAACCTCTGCATAAGTAGCAAGTGCACCATACGATAAAATGGGTAAGAGAAAATCCAATACATACACTTAACATGATCAACCTCAAAGTATTGCGCTAGTTTAAAAGATTTACCCTTCATGCATGTTAACTTAAATTTACTTTGCTGCATGTAAATTTTTGATGCATGTAAAATACTTTTATTGTTGTTACATCTTAATTTATTTTTAACTTTGGTTTACGCTCTAGAACGCTGACCTTTCTTGGTGCAATTAAACAATACTTTCCATTCGCCAGGACTTTGACAGACTGCAAACGGGTTTCCTTTCATCTTATAACCACTGTCACATTTATATTTATTTCCAGTATCTAGATTCCGTCGCAGTCCGAAACGTTCATCAACTGTAGCTTTCGGTGTATTGGGTATACCTTTACAATCTACAGTTATAAATATAAGATATTAATATCATCTTTGCCGGCAAACCTTAGACGCTACATAAAACATCATGATGATGGCTAGTTGATTAATATTTAGCAGGAAATATCATGCATACGAAAAATATAAATGAGTCTCGTGAGATATGAATTTGAACGATGACTTGATTGGACCGACTCCCTGAATCAGATTTTGAAAACTCGTCAGTTCACAGGAAGATAAACCATCCTAATCGGAAACATTTTTTTAATCCGAGTCGACAAGTCTTTGGTCTTACTCCATTATTCCGCGTGCGGGAAGCAACAATCGCTCTCTTTTAGAACTTTGTTTTGACCCGGACAAGGATAAACTTTCTAGAAACAATAGTCGGCTATAGAAGGTAACGACGAATAATATGTCTAATATTCTCCCTAGCTTTTTCAATATGTTACATACAATTAAATGAATTAGCATATATTAAGTACAGAAATTTCTGTACTTGCTACACAGTAAGTTTCGTCGTCTAAAAGATGAATTAGAATCAGTATATAACATTATAATAATGAACATCGTTTTGCACATTATAAGTTATATGGTTTGCTACTGACCCCTAGGCCGAGTCCCCTGTGGATTTTATTCACCCTTTATGGCTTCGTAGGGGGGTCAGTAGGGAACCGTTTAACGAATTTATCGCACGCAGGACTTTTCCTGCTGCGTTTTGTAGAAAAATAAACAACTAAATACAACAACATCAATAGACGACGTCACCATTAACAGTAGGGCGGGACGTCATGAACCCCCTATGAAATTTACTAACCCCCTTCGAATGCACAGGGGTCACCAAGTGATGACGATAAACCAATCATAACGTGATGTTTTACCAGCGGCGCGATAAGTAGTGATATTAAACTATCTTACTGTTAATGTTATCCATACTTCGGTCTGACCCAAGGCTCCGTGTTGAAGGCTGTACTTTGTTGAACTATACTTGGTTATTTATTTTATAATGTGACTTGGATGGAAAGTTGTCTACTCCTTGGTACTCATATCACATTTTACCATTTATGATATTTGATGGACAAAAATGATTGCAAATCCAGTTTACTAGCGACCCGTTAGCAGAGTAAGTAAACGACTTTTTGCAACCATCAAATCACTAATTGATGCCGTCTGAGCTTAAAATATAATATTGGTATCTCAATTATAATGCAACTGATAAAAGAGGACGAAAGATACCAAAGGGACACTCAAACTCATAAATCTAAAACAAACTGACAACGCCATGGCTAAAAATGAAAAAAGACAAACAGAAAAACAATAGTACACATGACACAACATAGAAAACTAAAGAATAAACAACACGAACCCCAACAAATCTAGGGGTGATCTCAGGTGCTCCGGAAGGGTAAGCAGATCCTGCTCCACATGTGGCACCCGTCGTGTTGCTTATGTGATTACAAATCCGGTAAATAGTATAATTCGGTAGGTCACATTCATGAAAGGGAAGGGGATTGTACTTACGACGTAAGGAACATATCCGATATCATTTGTGAAACGGTTATTCCATAATGGTCAACCAACTCGTGATGGCGTCCGTAAAAGTTACGAAGGGATGATTTCAACTTCACCAGTTGGAACTCTTGGTTTAATATCTTCCTTGTGAGCAGTAACCCTCTATCAAGAAAATCATGATAGGAAATGCAAGCACGGGGATATCGTATCAATTGGGAGATATATACCCCGTATGCAGGTGCTGCTGGAATGTTGCTACTTAGAAATGGAAAGTTCACAATTGGAAAGCTGAAATCATCTCTTTTGTAAAGTTTTGTAATCAACCGACCCTCATTGTCAATTTCTAGATGTAAGTCAAGATATGAAGCCGACTTAACTGTATCTGTAGTATCCTTTATCTCCAATTCGATGGGACAGATGCGTTCCACATAGTCACCAAATTTTGAATTGTTTAGTGAAAGAACGTCATCTATATAGCGGAAAGTAGAGTTAAGGATATTGCTAACTTCTTATCTTTCTTCCTAAGAAGTTCCTGCATGAAGTCAGCCTCATAATAATAAAGAAACAAGTCGGCAAGTAGAGGGGCACAGTTTGTTCCCATTGGGATGCCGACAGTCTGTTGAAAAACACGTCCTCCGAACGTTACAAATATGTTGTCAATCAAGAAATCAAGCATCTTGATAATATCGCTCTCAGAGAATTTTTTGTTTGAATCAGAGTGATTCTTTACAAAGTATGATTTATCCCTCCCTAAGACAAGATACTTGTATCTACGTTGGCCATTCTTTTTTATGAAGCAAAGTAATACCAACTCTTTCAATTTGTCTTTTAGTTTGGAATGTGGAATACTTGTGTAAAGAGTAGAAAAGACAAATGTTTTAATACTGTTACAAGATGAAAGAGAGTTAGATTGTATGTACTCTAAAAGATCTTTGGAATTTTTAAGTATCCACATCTGATTCACGCCACCTCTAGAATAGGCAGTTTCACAATAACTTTGAAGCCCGTCTTTGATTGCTGATAAAATAGATGTTAATAATTTAGAAAGAAGTTTCGTGGAGCACTTGGAAGACCCAGCAATATACCGTTGTTTGTAAGGACACTTATGTAGTTTAGGTATCCGATACAGTGCTGGAAGATCCAGTTCTTCATCTTTGATTGAAATACCAAAGGAACAAAGAACAGACCTATGATTATCCAGGATTTCCTCTTTGGTAAGTGTCGTGAGGGTATATGTTGAGTTTCCAAGTGAATTGTCTATACCTAATTCGTTTATCAAGCAATTAATGTAGTGACTTTTACAGACAAAAACGATGTTATTTGGGTCTTTGTCTGCGGGGACAACAACATATTTATCATGGAGGTCGGATAAGTGCTTAGCAACATTTGGGTCTTTAAAGATTGACGTAGCATGGGCATTGATGGACCCATTCAGTTTCTTAATTCTGATTTGTATTAACGACCTCACTGCCTTAATCCATTCGGATATATATATATATATATAGAGTGTCTACGTCTTCCTTTTCACGTTTAGCCCATTGCCTGCCATAATCCTCGACTGAGTCTGATAAAATACAACGTTTAAACATACATTAAAAATCTGTTATATGTCGTCTGCGCTTGCGCGTACATTTTCATAGCATCAATTGTGAATTGATGCCATGGAAATAAGTGACGTTCTCCAATCAAAATATACGTAATAAACGATGTTGCATTACAATGACTGTTGTAACGCAAAGTGCTCGGAGTAATCATCTATATAGTTTTGCAATGTCTTGTTAATGAATTATATCTTGCAAATAGTTATAACATATTGCTACAATACAAAATTTCGTTTTTTTTTATTTTTTTCATTTTAAGTCAATAATTTTCAAATTGTAAGCGCACTATATGCGCATGACATCTCCAAAAATGCATCATATTCCGTTTTTGTTTAGGTCGCTTTAAAAAAAAAAGGATTTTGTGATTTTATTTTATTTGTCTTTCATGACCAAACGGGTTTCTTTGGTTTTATTTGTTTGTTTATTTTCAAATAAATCATTCCAATTTTAATTCTCAATTACTCTCAACGGACTGAAGCCTTCTCGGACAATAGAATGTAACTTGATTGCAACACCGATTAACGGATAGATAAACCAAAAAGATGAATCGTTTTATCGTGAAATCATTAGCCCATTCATCATTACCGTTTTTTCCCTATCAATTCAACTTTAAATAAATTGAAGTTTTAAATTGAAATTGAAGTTATACGGATATCATGTAAATGAAAGATAGGATAATCTCGAAATGTAATGATTTGTGTTATTGAAGATCGAAATCATTTGATTGCACAGAATTTAAAATTATATATACTATTACAGTATGAATAATATTCAAAAGCAAAATGATTTTCCTGGTTCGTAGGCGATGTTTAATGGACTGAATTTTGTGTCCTGTTTCCGATTACTATTACGATTACAACCCCGAATGAGTCCCTACGGTATTCATAACGGATGTTACAAATGACTGGTGTCTAAATGACAAATTTGAAAATATTAAAATTATTATGAAAAAGAGATTTGCATATTATACGTATAGCACGTTCAACACTCCTGCAGTTGTACTTTCTTTGGTTTGTATGGTTGCAGTGGCAGAACTTCAATTTGCAATTCTAAACGACTTTTTAAATTTGATAGCTACAATTTGTAGGCTTAGAGTGTATGATTAGCTCATTATTGAAGGCATATCATAGTTTATAACTTCTATGCTATATTTTCTTATGTTATATATAAATAAAATGATGGCTGCAGCGACTACAAAACTGACATTACTATCAAACAAATATGACACATTTTTTAAACAAGTGGTTTTTTTTTAAAATCACATCATAATCGAGAGTACCGCCAGTTGGTTTTGGCGGGTAATCTTGCAATCTGGCGTTTCTATTAACAGGGCCAGTAACCTCTAGAAAAGTTCAAAGTCGAGTATCATATCACTTTAGAATTGTATTGTTTGATTAGAAATGACCTATTGTCATAGTACATAAATAATATTCTAAACATGACTTAATGATGTATTCGTTTTAAGTTTCAGTCTCGTTCAAATCTCGTTCTGGAATTATTTCCAAAACAAATGGTACAAGTGGAAAATATCAATGATTTTTAAAAAAATATTACAATCAAACATAACGATGTGAAGAAAATTGTGTATTAACAACGTATAGTTTTCGAGTTATTCATTTTCAAATTTTACGACCAATCAAGTCAGTTTTTTTGGTCATTAACCAATAGATAACGATAAACTCCCATTTCATATAGCAATTGTACTTTGCGATGATCGTACATAATGAGTGACTTGCGAACGTTATTTACGTGTAGTTAGACCTGTGGCAAAGTGATCGTTGCATAAAATGGCTGTCGCCATGAAGCACAACCGACGATGACAAAGGGTTTTCAGGGAAAGGATTTGGAATCATATACAATTTAAATGACATATATGTATATATATATATATCGCTCCCGTGTTGATAGACAGGGCATATTTGAGTTTACTGATAGACACCTCTCGAAATAGAAACTTTGAGAAATTTCCTAAAACCTCCTGTCTGCCAAGTATTGGCAACCTTATATACTAGTATTATGCAAAGGGTTGACAGGGATTGTCGCAGAATAATCTTTCGTGCATTAAATGATCACGTCATATTATAATCACACATAATTTTCTGGTAAAGTCAAAGATATTTCAACATAACAATCAGAAAACTATAGACCAACACCATTTATTTGTGATATATGATCAAAAGCATGCACACAAACTAAATTTTATACCAAATGTTTACTGTTGACGTTACTTAAATATGTCTTCTGTCACGTCAGCATTTTTGAATGAGTTGTTTGTTTGTCCAATTATTAAAACTCCGGTTGAAATATTAATTATTATTGAGTTTTTTTTTATAATGTAACAATACACGTTGCATTTGTAGAAAAAAAAGGACGAATGTGTAACAGATCCTGGCTATAAAACGTGTTCTTCTCTTTGGAAGAGTTGCTGTCTCTTTGTCAAATTCGTCACTTTCATCCTCAATTTTATTGAATAATTTAGAAGGCAACCAGATATAATAAATAAATGTCGGTCAAAGTCCATTTATGAAATGAATAATTTATGAGAAACTAATTATTTTATTGTTAAAAATCGAAAAAAGATGTTGAAATCAGCAATGTTCAATCCTTTTTATTGTTCAATACTATGCATTGGCTCCATTGCAGGAACATTTTATACTTTGTAAATATTTCTGATATTTCGTAAAATTCCTTTTAATTGTTGCACAGATTTTGATAAATGATATGACACGAAACGAAAAGTTCCTTATTTGGGACAGACACATATATAATGTGGTTGTGTTTAACATGTTTGTGATCACTAAAACATTGTATTGGTCACTTGTGGAAAACGTAGGTATGCCCGTGACTATGATAATATACGCGTAACTTTATGGTGTGAGCATTATTTAATGCATATTCTACCATAATAGGTTTACAATATGAATACGCTAAGGGAATCTAAAACCTCAATGGACATTGGAAAGGGCTTATTTTGATTGGCAAAAGAGAAAAAAAAGTTGAAGAAATTAAAGTTCTGCACTTCAACAGGTTACCTCCGGACTATCACGAAAGGTGTTGTCATGGTTCTTTGATAAGTTGACTTTTTTCACAATATTGCTATCGATTCACGTTCTATGAAAGCTCATATGTGGAAAGTACAATATGATTCCTTTTATTTGTCCGAATTGTAAGTAAGCTGGAGGATGTTTGCTACTCAGTTTAAAAAAAAATAGCTTTCCATAACACTAGAATATATATTGATAGGGGATAAATTAAGGAATCAAAAAAGCAACAAAAATGTAGAGGTCAATGTGCTTGTTTTCGAGATATTAGCCATTGAACCTTTGGCCGGAAATGTGTTCTCTTGATTTTTCATAGCTTTATCATTGAAATTCACAAAAACCATTAAAAATAAATAACATTTTATAGGTCTTTTACAAATAGCTTATAATTATACATGTTAAAGATTCATAAAAAGAAAAATGGGGGTCAATGGGCAAAATTTTTTGAGGCATTCAAATTGATAAAACCAGAGGATTTCGAAAATCTGACAAAAAATACAAAACATGACAAGCGAACATACTTAATAAAGTTTAACAAATAATTAAAACCTTTCCGTCACTCAAAATTACATTTCTATATATATAATTTGCTGTAAATTTCCGCTTTCTCAGAGAAATTAAAAAAAAAGATATCTTTTAAAGATCTTTTATGTTGTACAAAACAATGTACCAATCCATTACACAAAAAGTTAACAACTTACCAAATAAAGCACTTGTTAGAAATGATCTCTGTTAAATTACTAAACTTTTTTATTAACAATTATCATAAAGAGATTATAAAATGTTCGTTCTGCAGAAAAACTTTGAATTGTAAACGCTGTAAATGTTTGCACCTGTCCTAAGTCAGAATCTGATGTACAGCAGTTGTCGTTTGTTTATGTAATTTATACATGTTGCTCGTTTCTAGTTTTTTATATATAGATTAGACCGTTGGTTTTCCCGTTTGAATGGTTTTCAATTGTAATTTTGGGGCCCTTTATAGTTTGTTGTTCAGTGTGAGCCAAGGCTCCGTGTTGAAGGCCGTACCTTGACCTATACACGTTTACTTTTATAAATTGTTATTTGGATGGAGAGTTGTCTCATTGACACTCATACCACATCTTCCTATACCTATCAACATTACAAATAAAATTATATATCGTCTGATTGCTGTCTTATCTATGATGTACCCATTTTATCTGTAATACCAGCAAATTATTTATATCAAATAAATAATAAGAATAAAACTTACATGCTTCAACGCATTTATATTTATTGTCATCGGCATTCAATTCGCACCTTTGCCCTTCTTCACAGTTGTGATTTGCACATTTTCCTGCCAATGACTGAAACAGAATACAAAGATATCATCAAATTAATGAATAAAATTGAGAAAGGAAATGGGGAATGTGTCAAAGCGACAACAACCCGACCATAGAGCAGACAACAGCCGAAGGCCACCAATGGGTCATCAATGTAGCGAGAATTCCCGCACCCGTAGGTGTCCTTCAGCTGGCCCCTAAAATATGTATACTAGTATAGTGATAATGGACGTCATACTAAACACTGAATTATACACAAGAAACTAAAATTAACAATCATACAAGACGAACAAAGGCCAGAGGCTCCTGACTTGGGACAGGCGCAAAATTGCGGCGGGGTTAAATATGTTTATGAGATCTCAACCCTCCCCCTATACCTTTAGCCAATGTAGAAAAGTAAACGCATAACAATACGCACATTGAAATTCACTTCAAGAGAAGTCCGAGTCCGATGTCAAAAGATGTAACAAAAGAAAATAAATAAAATGACAATAATACATAAATAACAACAGACTACTAGAAGTTAACTGACATGCCAGCTCCAGACCTCAATTAAACTGATTGAAAGATTATGTCTTTATCATATGAATATCAGGCACAATCCCTCCCGTTAGGGGTTTAGTATCATACTATCATAAGATATATGAGAATAACATAACCCGTGTCATGCCAATAACTGGTTTTTTTTAAAAATAAATGTGTTAAGTTCCGATGCAAATACCCTATAAGTGAATCAATATTAAAGCCAAAATATGCAATCTTTAATGACCTGACAACAGTATCGTAACTATATCCCTTCTTAATAAGTCTGTTTAAAGGTTTTGTAACCTTTTGAGGTGAATACTGACATTTTTGTGCTTTGTAAAGAATATTACCATAAAAGATTGGATGTGAAATACCCGAACCGACGGATATTTCTACATGTCGAACGATAGATTAGTCATATTTATAAATTAACTGTTAACAAAACTTTGGAATTTTCGAAATACTGAGGCCTTTCTACCTCAGGAATAGCTTACCTTAACTGTATTTGGCAAAACCTTTAGGAATTTTTGTCCTCAATGCTCTTCATCTTCGTTCTTTATTTGTCCTGTTTGGATTCGAGCGTCACTCATGAGTCTTTTGTAGACGAAACGCGGGTCTGTATGGCAAGCCGTTCTCGTCAAAACTATGTTTAAACCCTTTTTTCGAAAAAAATACACACTGAGAATTAAAAACCTAAAATAACACACTGAAAAATCGAAATTACACACTGAGATTTATTAAAAAATAAAAAACACACACTGAGAACTCAAAATTACACACTGAGATTTAAAAAAAAATGAGATGAAATAAATTGAAAAACACACACTGAGAATTGTTAATTACACACTGAGATTTCAAAAATACGCACTGAGATGCAAATTACTAATGAATATTCATGAGATGAATAATTCGACAGATTTATATCTTGATCTCAAGAACTCTTGTCATTATAATGAAATGCGATTCCTTCAACCAACATTCGTAATAAATCTCAAGACTTAACATAGCTCATATTCATAAGTTTGTGGCCTATAATTCAGATCATTACTACCAGTAATTAAACATGTGTCCCTTTTCAAAGTCTTCCAACTGTTTCCCTGATTTCGCTAGTTAATCTTTTATATTTTTGTTACGTTTATATGCTATAATAGACAATTGAGTAAAAATTTCACTGCATTCTTTTGCAGATTGTTCCAATGTTTTCTTATAATTTTAATAAAGTTTTTTCACCATTTGGTTATATTTTGTAATAAGAGTAAGTGGGTAATTTTTTTGTTTTTGTATTTCTAAAGTTTTTTTTATTAATAATTTGGAACCAAATCGAAGGACTAACGAGTTTTGTCCCCTTGTTGTTTTAAGCTTGTAATAGATTCAGATTAAGTATGCTAATTAGATATGTGCGCATAAAAAGTGCGCACAAATCTCAGTGTGTAATTTTAAATTCTCAGTGTGTGTTTTCAGTTTATTTATTCTCAGTGTGTCTTTTTGAAATCTCAGTGTGTAATTTTCAATTCTCAGTGTGTAATTTTCAATTCTCAGTGTGTAATTTTCAATTCTCAATGTGTAATTCTCAATTCTCAATGTGCGTTTTGAAGTTTTTAAATCTCAGTGTGCTTTGTTGTAATTCTCAGTGGGTAAATTTTTCGAAAAATGGTTTAAACATAGTTTTGACGAGAACGGCTTGCCATAGGTCTGGCGTAAATACAAATTTAATTCTGGTATCTATGATGAGTTTATTTACAACCACAGTGTCGATGCCACTGATGATGGAGTTTTAATTTCCCGAGAGTATCACCAGCCCTGTAGTCAGCACTTCTTTGCTGGCATCAGCTATCATTGATATGGTCATATTTATAAATAACTGTTTACCAAACATTTGAACTTTTGAAATACTAAGGCTTTTCTACCTCAGGAATAGATTACCTTTAAGCTAGCTGTATTTGTCAAAACTTTTAGAAATGTTGTTCCTAAATGCTTTTTAACATCGTACTTTATTTGGTTTATTTTACTTTTTTGGATTCGAGCGTCACTGATGAGTCTTTTACAGACGAAACGCGCGTCTGGCATAAATACAAAATTTAATCCTGGTATCTATGATAAGTTTTATTAGTACTACATATAATTTTTTACAAGATTCTTTGTTTGTAGAGGCTACAAATTCTTCAGAAAACTAAACTCCGAGACTTTAAATACCAACGAACACGTAACTGATACTCAAACCACAAAAATTGATACCAATGAATATGAGTACTTTCACAGTAATTCATATTTGTCTTTTCCAAACACATTTTGATTTTTTTTTCTAGTTCAAACATACCGTGTTGCGTACCAGTTTAAGATCTTTGATTAGACGGAAGAATTATTTGTTCAAATGTTTGTTTTCAGGGTGTAACGTTCGAGATGAAAACATATGGATAGGCCTCAAAGATAAATTGTGGTCGACCGGAGGACAAATCATTACAGATCAATCGACAGATCAATTAATTGGAATAACAGCAGAACTCAATGGAAACAATGCGCAACACAGTTGTGGTCTAATTAATACACAACAAAATCTTCTGGAGGATGAAAATTGCAGCAACACGTATAAGTTTCTTTGCGAAAAGCCTATAGCGTAAAGCTTGTGTGTTGTTTAATGACTGATGATTTGAATAATATGAATAAGAAATACTTTAACTTTTTTCAAATGAGAGTCTGAATATGGTACTGTTTATGCTATGTCTATATGCATCCAAAATTTAAAACTTCAATAAACCCAGTTAATCGCATTACGCGTACGACTTCCTATATAAATATCTTCTGTCGTTGATGATTTATTTGAATGATTTCATAACTTTGTTTCACTCTCATGTGCATGCAAGTCAAACGACCGAGTTTTACTCATCATTAATCTGTATTTTTTAAATGAAATATAAAAAACACCTTCTTCAAATATCAATCAGTGATGTTTTATTTGACCTTCTTTCATGAACGCGTTCAACCCTCTTGTCATAACCAGAACACTACAACAACTCTCATTACCTTAATCTTATACCTTCCCTTTTTGATCTGATGGCCCTATGGGCCAAGTAAGCTTTTCTCATCACTTGGCGTCCGTCATCGTCATCCGTCGTCCGTTAATTTTTACAAAACTTTGAATTTTTCAAAAAACTAAGGATGTTCTTATTCAATGCACAGATTACCTTAGCAGTATTTTGCACAACTTTTTGGAATTTTGGATCCTCAATGCTCTTCAACTTTTTACTTGTTTGGCTTTATAAATATTTCGATATGAGCGTCACTGATGAGTCTTATGTAGACGAAACGCGCGTCTGGCGTACTAAATTATAATCCTGGTACCTTTGATAACTATTTAAACCACTGGGTCGATGCCACTGCTGGTGGACGTTTAGTCCCCGAGAGTATCACAAGCCCAGTAGTCAACATTTCGGTGATGATATGAATATCAATAGTGTGGTCATATTTATAAATTTCCTGTTTACAAAACTTTGAATTTTTCGAAAAACTCAGGATTTTCTTATTCCATGCATAGATTACCTTAGCCGTATTTGGCACAACTTTTTGGAATTTTGGATCCTCAATGCTCTTTAACTTTTTACTTGTTTGGCTTTAAAAATATTTCGATATGAGCGTCACCGGTGAGTCTTATGTAGACGAAACGCGCGTCTGGCGTACTAAATTATAATCCTTGTCCCTTTGATAACTAACTACTTTTACCAAAATCTTAATCTAATCTTAAAAATACTTGGCCAAAAGTAAAATCACAAAAATACTGAACTTAGAGGAAGATCAATTGGGAAAGTCCATAATCACATGGCAAAATAAAATAACAAAAAGCATAAAAAACGAATGGACAAAAACTGTCATATTCCTGACTTGGTACAGGCATTTTCAAATGTAGAAAATGGTGGATTAAACCTGGTTCTATAGCGCTAACCCTCTCACTTTAATGACAGTCTCATCAATTTCCGACATTTTTACATTGATGCGTTAAATTAAATTTAACCAAACTTGGCCACATCATTATTAGGTATCTATCATGTAGTTTTAAAAATGTGTTCGATGAATCGGCTAACCAACCACGATGGCCGCAATGGCTAACAATAGAATACAAGAGAGAAATTTTAATTATGGCTTATATCTGAAACCTAAGTCTTTACAGCAATTAGAAGTTAATTGTTTATCAGGTCAAGATATCTCTGCCCTGTAATTTTCAGACATATTGGACATCTGTTTTTATGTTGCTGCATCTGTATTGATATTTAAGGGATATTTTGACTTTTTTGTTATTCTTTTGAATATTATTATAGATTAAGATAAACTGTAAACAGCAATTATGCTCAGCAAAGTAAGATTTTCAAATAAATCACATAATCAAAATGGTTAATTGACCCTTAAAGGAGTAAGTGTCCTTTAAAATACATTTCTAAAAAATGTTTGTAAATTTTTGTAACCTTCCAACAAACAATCTTTTACTCTGAAACTACTGAGACAAATTTAATCTGTAACTACTCCACAATCTGAAAACCAACATGGCTGACATGGCTAAACTATAACATAGACGTGAATAGCAGTTGGTAGCTAATGTCTCTGAAACTTGAGCAAAAGTATAAGGGTTGCATTATATCATGCATCAATTGTAAATACAAAGTATCAGGTGTGTGAAACAGGTATTTATAGTTATATTTAGTAAATGAGAAACAGCTGTCATCAAAAGATTTTAAACGATACAGTGGAGATTGCAGTAAGGTATTTTGAAGGGGTTTGAACTCACAACCTCAGTGTTGACTGGCTAGTGATTACAGTAGTAACTACTTTGACCACTCGGCCATTGAGGCCCCGGAATATGACTAAGATAATTATCAACAGAATAAAAACACACAATAGCAAGGCACAAGGCAAAACAAATTTACTTAACACTACAAAGAAAATTGAACCATGAGAAGTAATCATCTCAGACAAAGCTACGATGAACTCAATTACCCCGTAAAGGTAAGCACTTCTGTCACACGTTTGGCACTCATAGATTTATTCATTCAAATATCCCACTCGGTTATGTCACAATTGAGCAAAAAGTCGGAATTCTGGGCATAACAATTAGAAAATATGCAAGAATGTATAAAACATATTCCAAATCGTCGACCTATATCATAAAGACTGACTTCAGCTTTATCATTTGAAAAATAGAACAAAAATTAGAAAGATATAATAAATACATAAGAGACAATATTCTCTTTAAAAGTAATTGAAAAGTACAAGTAAGTGAACCATACGACATGTTTCATTGTTGGGTTTTGTTGTTGTTTCACAGAATATGTTGAAGTTGTTTCTATCTTAAACAGTATATGCATTTGGGATTTAAGACTAAATATAGAATTAGTAATTCTACATTGTACCTCATACATTGCTTAATAAAAGGTGATATAGTGTAAACATCTATATGATCTATTAGACAAAAACCAGAGGACACAAGCAGTCAGTAGATTTTTTAGAACATAACATTGTTTGTCATATTTTCTTAGTGTCGTATATCCAAACAGCAAAAACGTCTCATTCTTTATCAAAAGTTGATGACAGAAACCTGAGACAGTACACTGATGACCAAACAACGCTTTTAAGACAAATAGAAGAGAATCTTAAGAATTAAACTATACGCCTCCTCAAATCATTTTGGTTCAAACGAGTAAAGTATAACCAAAGGAAATGCGCATATAAAGCAAATAGGGTTGGATATTATTCATTTACATGTGTTATTGCCAAATTTCTTCTATGTTTGAAGTGACATTGCCCCATAGCTATTTGCACATGGCAGAGCAGGTGACTATCAACATGATCAATGCAACTCAAAAGAAATAATTTAGTTGTTCGTATTATAATTAAAGGCGAAATAAATCACGACATTGTTATTTGCCATACTAATATAACAGCTCAAGAAAGAGATTTGTTCAGCGGTTCAATGATAGAGTGTACTTGTCAGTCAAAGGTAATGGTGCTTTCTTGAACAATGTAAAAGGAGCTTGAGTCTGAGTTTAGTGTTTGTTTCTCGATTATATCACCAGCTTTACCGTAAGTCAGTACCACCTACCATATAGTAAACTCATTTTGTTGGGGATGATGTGTATAGACCTACTCATTTTTGAGGCATCTAGTAAGGTGACACTAGTCATGACCCTATTATTCTACATTAGACCATATGCTACAATATTTTACTGTGATACCACAGCTAAGTTGGGTCTTTATATAAATGTTTTTCTCTTGTTTATTAGAGCGACCGGATCATTTCTGGAACCAGGTTTGGTTTATTTTATCCTGAGTACTGGGCAAGAGTAATTAGGTAATGACCTAGCTTCAGTGTTGGGTCGAACTCCTCGTTCACTCTTATACCATTTTAGAGAAACTTGTCATACTTCTTCATCAAAAGAATGCCTACTATCCAATATTACAAATGCCGGCAGTCTGTATCGTCTTGCCAGACCTCGATTACTGTTTTTTTTCCTGCGGCCGATATTATTCCAATTAGTCTTTGCTGAATAATTCAATTCTTCGATCAGATGTGGATTAATTGCCTATGAGACACCTGATCTGTTTAAACAACTTAAATGTAAGCAAACATATGTGACCGTACACCCTTCACTAATGAGTAAAACGCATACCATATGTAACCGATTTTTTTTTACCACACAGTATTTCTTGAATTATTCAAATCTTTAATGAATGCATATTTTGAGATCTGTTCATTGCGTCTTTTTGTGTCGGGATGTATAAGTTCCTGGCCACGTCTACTTGTATTTATGTCTATCTGATGAGTTAAGCCTTTTTCAACTGATTTTTATAGTTATTATGTTGTACTGTTTTACCACTGTCCCAGGTTAGGGGGAGTGTTGGGATCCCGCTAACATGTTTAACCCCGCCACATTATTTATGTATGTGCCTGTCCCAAGTCAGGAGCTTATAATTCAGTGGTTGTCGTTTGTTTATGTGTTACATATTTGTTTTTCGTTCATTTTTTTTACATAAATAATGCCGTTAGTTTTCTCGTTTGAATTGTTTTACATTGTCTTATCGGGCCTATTATAGCTGACTATGCGGTATGGGCTTTGCTCATTGTTGAAGGCCGTACGGTGATCTATAGTTGTTAATGTGTGTGTCATTTTGGTCTTTTGTGGATAGTTGTCTCATTGGCAATCATACCACATCTTCTTTTTAATATTATCTTGTCGCAGAACACAGCGAGGAGTGTCAGGATCGATCAAATGACGGACCGATCTTAGGTGTTTCTTTGGTTAATCCGCACACCCTGGTGTGTGTTTTACGACACGAAAACCCTTACAATATGCATTTTATGACTTTTTTAACGTCAACAAAATATTGTTTTCACAAAGATTTGAAAAATAAGCATCATATTTTACCGACCACACTAAAATGAGATATTCTGTTCTAATGCGTTCAGGTTTTGTAACGACATACGGCTCATTTAGAATGGAATAAAACTTAAAAGATAATCTGATTTCAATTATAAACCCCTCCCCCTCCCCTACAAACACACACACACACATACACACTGACCCCATTGTGAGGTACGTGGATGTTATTCAATATTATATACGAATATTTTATTAGTTGATCATTTGATAGAGAAAATGGTTTACATAAATTTAAAAGTTTTGAACTAGCTAGAAGAGGGCACGCATACGAATATAAATACATGTTTGTCACAGTATGATTTCTTTTTCAGTGTGAATCAATGAGATGATCAAAATCTGGCTTTGTTAATGTGTTATTGAAAGTTTTACATTTAAATTCATCTCACATACAAAATATGGTCCTTGTATTGGAGCGATAAATTTACAAAACTTCAGATTATTTATCATAAGTTAAAATGTGGGTCAATGACGATTTTTCTGTCAAAGATTGAACATTAAAAAAAAAAAATCCCCAATTGGCTACAGCAAACTTTCAAACGAATTAAATTTTGAAGTAAAGTATAGTTTGCATTGTTATCAAGATAAATAATGACTTCACACAAGCCATTATTTTATGCCTTGAAGCATATTTCATTGAAACATGGTATCATCCGAGTTGATTCTTCGAAAGATTAACGTATCGTTTTAAAAGCAAATAACCACATATAGGTATATATGAATAATTATCTAAGTATCTCTTTTCCTATTCGAGCATGTTTGTGTTTATTGATTTTTATTTGTTTTAACAATATTTTATTCAACGAAAAATCATGTTTTTTATCTAAAAGATAATCTCACTTTTCAATGTAACTAAAGACGAAAGGTACAAATAACCTAACAGCATGAACACAAGTACAAACAAAACTGAATTTCGAACAGCGGTATATTACTGTTTATTCATTTATCACCACCGGACCGGAATCTCTGCTGGTGGGCAATCTGTCCCCGAGGAAATTACCAGTCCGGTAGCCGAACAGCATGAAAGTAGTAGAATAAAAAATGAATTTCGAACAGCGGTATACAATTGTTGCCTTTATTTATCACCACCGGATCGGAATCTCTGCTGGTGGGCAATCTGTCCCCGAGGTTTCTACCAGCCCGGTAGCCTAACAGTATGAAAACAAGTAGAATGAAAACTGAATTTCGAACAGCGGTATACTGCTGTTGCCTTTATTTATCACAACTGGACCTTGATCTCTGCTGGTGGGAAATCTGTCCCCGAGGAAATTACAAGTCCGGAAGGTGAACAGCACGAAACTAGTAGAATGAAAACTTAATTTCGAACAGCGGTATACTACTGTTTTCTATATTTATCACCACCAGACCGGAATCTCTGCTGGTGGGCAATCTGTCCCCGAGGAGATTACCAGTCCGGTAGCCGAACAGCATGAAAGTAGTAGAATGAAAAATGAATTTCGAACAGCGGTATACTACTGTTGCCTATATTTATCACCACCGGATCGGAATCTCTGATGTTGGGCAATCTGTCCCCGAGGTTTCTACCAGCCCGGTAGCCCAACAGCATGAAAACAAGTACAATGAAAACTGAATTTCAAACAGCGGTATACTGCTGTTGCCTTTATTTATCACAACTGGACCTTGATCTCTGCTGGTGGGCAATCTGTCCCCGAGGATTCTACCAGCCCGGAAGCCTAACAGCATAAAAACAAGTAGAATGAAAACTGAATTTCGAACAGCGGTATACTACTGTTGCCTTTATTTATCACCACCGGACCAGAATCTCTACTGGTGGGCAATCTGTCTCCGAGGATTCTACCAGCCCGGTAGCCTAACAGCATAAAAACAAGTAGAATGAAAACTGAATTTCGAACGGCGGTATACTACTGTTGCCTATATTTATCACCACCGGACCGGAATCTATGCTGGTGGGCAATCTGTCCCCGAGGAAATTACAAGTCCGGAAGGTGAACAGCACGAAACTAGTAGAATGAAAACTTAATTTCGAACAGCGGTATACTACTGTTTTCTATATTTATCACCACCAGACCGGAATCTCTGCTGGTGGGCAATCTGTCCCCGAGGAAATTACCAGTCTGGTAGCCGAACAGCATGAAAGTAGTAGAATGAAAAATTAATTTCGAACTGCGGTATACTACTGTTGCCTTTATTTATCACCACCGGATCGGAATCTCTGCTGGTGGGCAATCTGTCCCCGAGGATTCTACCAGCCCGGTAGCCTAACAGCATGCAAACTAGTAGAATAAAAAATGAATTTTGGACAGCAGTATACTACTTTTGCCGTTATGATACAACTCAAAAGATAGACGAAAGGTTCGATTATCCCAAATGGACAATCACACATCACAATTCTCAACACCATGTCAAAAAGGAAAAACAAATAAAAGATAAATAAAAAAAACCACAAAAAAAACTACGGACTTAGCAACACGACCTTTACAAAAAACTTAAGGTGCTCCGGAAGGGTAACTTGTTGATCAGGCAACAGATGCGGATACAAAGTTGTAATCAAGCATAACAAAAAACGACACGTACATTACAATTTCAAATGAAACAGTTTGTAGTGTATCCTCTGAAATTTTTTTTGCTGGTTTTCGTATACTTATCATTGCATTAAAAGTACCCTGTTTTTGCGAGGAAAGTCTATTGCTCCTGATGATAATATACATATCATACATCTATCTAAACCTTTGGTCCTCTGAAATTCTTGTCTTCAAGTATTCGGTTTTGTGCGGTCCTGATGGTATATCCAGAAAACGCATGAAATTTTAACGTGTTGCTAACATCTTTTTTTAACAGAAGACAGCATTTCCTATTTTGTATCTGAATTGTTGGTTTGCTTTTGTATTTTGAGATGACCCCTTATTTTTGTCACCTGTGTTTTACGACACGAAAACCCTTACAATATGCATTTTATGACTTTTTTAACGTCAACAAAATATTGTTTTCACAAAGATTTGAAAAATAAGCATCATATTTTACCGACCACACTAAAATGAGATATTCTGTTCTAATGCGTTCAGGTTTTGTAACGACATACGGCTCATTTAGAATGGAATAAAACTTAAAAGATAATCTGATTTCAATTATAAACCCCTCCCCCTCCCCTACAAACACACACACACACATACACACTGACCCCATTGTGAGGTACGTGGATGTTATTCAATATTATATACGAATATTTTATTAGTTGATCATTTGATAGAGAAAATGGTTTACATAAATTTAAAAGTTTTGAACTAGCTAGAAGAGGGCACGCATACGAATATAAATACATGTTTGTCACAGTATGATTTCTTTTTCAGTGTGAATCAATGAGATGATCAAAATCTGGCTTTGTTAATGTGTTATTGAAAGTTTTACATTTAAATTCATCTCACATACAAAATATGGTCCTTGTATTGGAGCGATAAATTTACAAAACTTCAGATTATTTATCATAAGTTAAAATGTGGGTCAATGCACTTTTTTCTGTCAAAGATTGAACATTAAAAAAAAAATTCCCCAATTGGCTACAGCAAACTTTCAAACGAATTAAATTTTGAAGTAAAGTATAGTTTGCATTGTTATCAAGATATTGCTAACATCTTTTTTTTAACAGAAGACAGCATTTCCTATTTTGTATCTGAATTGTTGGTTTGCTTTTGTATTTTGAGATGACCCCTTATTTTTGTCACCTGTAATTTTGTTATGCCAAGTTGTTGTTCGTCTCTGATCATTAACCAATATATTCTATTTTGAATGATTATTGTACGCTTAATTTGCTTTTAAAGTTTATTAGGCTGTTTAATAACATTCAAAATATCTAGAAAAAAGCATAAATGTATTTGATAACATTTCGTCGGAAAACATTCTGCAATAAGTAATGTTATTGCTGTTGACGCAAAAAAAATATGAAAATTTTCTATGAATACATCGAAATAAAGTTGTATTGGAATAAAGATTCAAATAAAAACAAAAGTGATGTCTAGTTAAACCACTTTTGAAAGAAAGATTGTAAAATTTTGAAAACATTGATTAAAAATATTGAATAATGAATATTTGAAATTAATTATAGAAAACTAATACATACTGTTTAATACAATGCAATTACAAAATATTATAAAGATTGACTTTTCATATGAACTTTAACACAAAATACTCTGTAACTGTGCTTTAGTTTTTGAAAAATGTTTTGTTTCATATTATAAGTTCAAAAGCATCATACTCATAATAGCTTAATGTATATTATCTTTTATGATTAAACTTTTTAAAAGCGATAGTTTTATAGCTATATAACCTGGTTTAAATAAACTCATCTTAGAAACGAGGATTGACATCTTGTATGTTTGCCAGACGCACGTTTTGTTTACGAAAGACTCATCAGTGACGCTAGAATCGAAAAAAAAGAGTTTTGAGGACCACAAATGCCTAAACGTATTGTCGAATACAGCTGAGGTAATCTATTCCTGAGGTAAAAAAAAAGCCTTAATAAATACAAAATTCAAAGTTTTGTAAACAGTTTATTTATAAATATGTCCATATCAATGATCAATTCATGTAGAAATGCTGACTACTTTGCAGGTGATAATCCTCGCGGAATACAGTGGTATCAATCCAGTGGGTCTAAATAAACTCATCATAGATACCAGAATTATTCCCCCATTTTTTAAATAAGAAAATGCCTTTACCAGGTCAGGAATATGACAATTGTTATCCACTCGTTTGATGTGTTTGAGTTTCTGATTTTGCCGTTTGATTAAAACTAAAACTTAAAAGTATATCATTTTATGAGGAATGATACCGGAGAGTCGACAGTTGAACAGTATTAAAGTCTAATCTATATATTGTTCTCCACAATTATTACTTCTTGGCAAATTAAAAGCAGATACGTGATCAACTATTGTGTGAATTAAATTGCAAAGGCCAACAAGGACAAACTTACTATTTAGGCAATATAAACAATAAAGCTAACGGGAAGCTGGTCACAAGAGAAGAATCATGAATGCGAGAACCAAGTGTCAAATGTGCATTTGGAATGTCAGCGCCATATTCGAAACTTAGGAAAGCAAGCCAAAGTTGTAAGATAAATGAAGGAGAACAAACTGCGCATACTAGGTATAAGTGAATGAAAATAGACAGGGTTTGGCAAAAACCTTACAAAATACAGGAGATACAATCATACATTGTATACCCTGGAGGGAAAGATCAGGGAGGAGTTGCGATCATCCTCAGCAAATTGGTTAATGAATCTCTTATTGAGTATGTATACAATCCAGTCAATGAAAAAATAATAACAACAATTGAAGTGGATAAATACAATAAGGTTGAATTTTATGACATACCTCGAGCTGAGATAGAGAAGAAAACACCAAGAAAAGACCTTGTAATCATCACTAAATTGGGACATGATAACAGTGGTTTTGAATAATGGGGAACAAGTAGTAGAATTTTCTGGGCTGAACAATCTTCTAATAGGTGGAACATTGTTACCACACACGAAGGTCCATAAGCTGACTTCAGTATCACCTGAAGGCAGAGATAAAATAGTTGGTTCATACATGTAAAATAGAATAACTAACGTCAATACTAGAATCTTGTCTTTAGGAGGGATAAATCTTACTTCGTAAACAATCGCTATTATTGGAACAAAATATTCTTTTTGACTGACTTTATTTAGATGCTTGATTTCCTGAATCACAACATAACTGTTACGTTTGGTGCACTTGTTTTTCAACAATCAATCAGCATTCACATGCTCGACGTGTTCCTTTATTCATAAGATGCTGCCTCCATACATTCACTTCGAAGGAAGAATGAAAAAACGTTTGTGGTATCGATTAAATTTACTTCCCGCTATATCTACACAAAGAAAAAAGTTAAGCGCCCCCTATATATTATTTTACAGGTTTTTTTTTTTTTAACAAAAAAGTTAATTTGAATATATATATTGATTTAAACAAGACCAATGTTTCTTTGAAAAGATGTGACCTTACAAGTTTAACTGGTCATTAACATATCGAGGGTTTAATGCACGTGAACCATGCCCCCATGCAAATTACAAAATTCAGTTTCCCCCGCGCTTCAAATTATAGTTTTTAAGTCCAGCGATTTGAAGATTTTATTCAAACTCTGTGAACAGGGTACGAAGACGAATCTCGGAGCCTCAGAGATGGCAAATTATCGGCATGCGGTCATTAGGGTTTTCTTATAAAGCTATTGGACGTCAGATGGGCTACCATTATACTGTCGTCAGCAGGCTTGTACTGAACATCTTTAAACCAATAATGTGAAAGACTTGAAAAGATCCGGTAAACCACTGGTGTCATCGCAGCGTGTAGACATCATTTACCATGTATATGCTATTTATTTAGGTTTTGACATGAACCTTAGGGAACATTTCTTAAAACAGTTAAAAACTTGTCCTTCAAATAAATAAAACGATCTCACTGTATTGCATATTTGTGATCAATTCTCTCGACTAATTTTATTCATCACCAAGCAGTAAAAATGTTATTTTATTTTATACATTTGATCTGTTGTTAAAGGTTAATTGTACTGCATATGCATTTCCAAATGACCACCATTTGTTTCATGCTGACAGTTGGTTGAATGTTTGTATTTGTTTAATCAATTCACGTTTCAATCGGCTGATTGCTTCAAAAGTATTCACATAATCACCTTCAGATGTTTAATTACAGATTCAATAAAGTAGTTCTTCCTTAAAGCGGGTCTATATATTCAATTATGCAACACTGTTCAACCATACAATTAACATGTTTGTGATTTCACTTCTTGTCTTACATTGTGCATTTTCTGGAAACGTGTTGGGAATAAACAAAACTGTTAGTAGCTGTGGTGTATACGCGGGTAGGTTAATACTGTATTTTCAAAAAAATGAAAAAAATGATACTTAAATTTCAACCTTTAATAAAAAGACTTTTTGACTCATTTATAGTGTAATTTGTAATGTTTTTTTACTTTTGCTAGTATGTTGACAATATGAATTTTCGTTTTCAAAAATAACATTCTCAAATTATCACGTGGTTATCACGTGACACTCAAAATCTATTTATACACGTGAAAACAGTAAACTCAAAGGTGCTAGCGTGTAGACAGTCTTGTTTTTCTAAGTATTGTTATCTGTGGATAGCCTTTGTACCAAAGTAATAGAAAAGTGCTACTCGCCTCTTTTGAATAAAAAGATTAATTAAACAAAATGAGATTTTCGACTTAATTGCGTCAAAAATACTATGACCTTCAGAGTATTACAACGTCGTCGGGAATTTGTTGCTGATTTCTATTTAAATGTACTGTTTGTTTCATCTTCTCCATAATCTATTGATTTAGTAAAAGAAGGAAACTATTTAAATATATATTTTACTCGGTGAATAGATCAGAATGACTATAATTACACATCGGCTTGGGGGTATGAAGCCCCTTTTCTTTCTGTTTGGTTTTTTTTTGGCCAGAAAATTATGTATTGAATTTTTTTACGGACACTGTAGCTTTATCTACCAATAAAACATAACCTCTGTTTATTTGAACAACAGTGCAGAAAGGGTTGTTAAACACCATTCAATCAATCAGATATTTCTTTGAATAGTGTATTCTATTTTGTCAGATGAGGTGCCTCTCATGTTTGGGTTTTGCCTCTTGTAACAGTGTAAACTGTCAGAGTGTACAATAAAATCTTGAATCTTGCTCATTCTTTATAAATCATACAGAGCCATACACTGTACATCATTCGGTCGTTGGTCACAGTGGCAATCACACCATATATAATGACAGCTTGGAATATATATTCAATTTCCTGCTTATTTTTTCTCTCAATAAATTTAATTACCACATACTGATAGGAAACATATTTTTAAGAAAAATAGATGCTGATTTCATAAAAAAAAACTTATGATTGTCAGTAAGTATGGGACTATTAAATCAATTTATACCAAATATGATAGTCCAAGAGGAAATGAAAATTTAATTATATTTCAAATCCTGCAACATTTTTTTCACGCATACCCTTACACCATGTACACATTCAATGAACATTCTGTGTCACATTCAAGCACACTTAAAACTCCAGAATATGTATTTATTCTATTTATGTATTCTCTGTAACTTTGTATTTAGTTTATGATAATACAATATTCGAAAACTGCTGAATATTTTCTTTTACAGCTAATTTCCTAAAGCTTGTAGAGTAAAACTTTGGTTGGCTTGCTAGTTTTGTTTGTATAAACATTTACCCAAGCTTAAATGCACTTAAGATTGTCATCTTCAAACAATAAATATAGGCAAACTTAAACCTGTAAATATTATAGTTAAATTCAAATGGATGTTATCTAAATTATTATTGTACAATATACAAACAAAGCAAGCAAGGTAACCAAAGTATTGCTCTACATGCATTAGGACATTAGCTGTAATCTGTGCCTTCTTTTTAAGGTACAGGAAACTAGTATATAGGTATATATAGGGTGTAAAGTTTTTCAAAGAATATATGATAATGATTTTGCAGGGTAAAGAAAAGATGCTATTAAAATAAAAATAATAGAGAAAAATTCTCTAAACAACTAATTGACCCCCCCCCCCCCCCCCCAGTTCAGACCCCCATTTATGTATCTCTGGCCTAAATCTTTATAAATTAGAAAAATCATGAACTAGGACAACTGTTTTGATTATCTATATTTTATTTATATCAATATAATATATTATCTTTTATATAATTGCAATGCTAACCATCAATGAGGTGTTTATTTTTAAGGATAAACAGCATAAAACTAGCAGACATTAGTTTAAACCATGTTGAACTGAATAAGAAAAGTTTTAATATTTATCATCTTTTTAAATTTCATGTAATTAGATAATTAAATTAATATTGATAATTGCTGCTATTACTTGAAAATGTTTACTTTTATACTGCCAAAATCTGCTATGATATTTTACTGAAAAGAAAATGTTTATTATATTCTTAACATTTGTATACTTTTAATTTGTTTTAATTTGTTTTATGTTACTCTTAACATCTGTATACTGTTTTATGTTTTATGTATGTATATATATATATATGTAATGTATATACCATTTTTATAGTCTCTCATAACTCTTTTTAGAGTGGCTCTTGTTTTATATTGGAAATTGTAATATTATGTAAATGTTATATAAGAGGTGAGACTCAAATAAAATATTGTCTTGTCTTGTCTTGTCTACTTGGTACTTTCAGAAAAGGGGGAGTGAATGTTTTTGTAAGGGAATATATGATCAGTGTCTGACAGAAAACACTACTAGGCAATCTCAAAGTTGTTTCATTTAACCCAAGTAATTTAAAATACACATTCACTGATTGATTGGTTTAAAATTGTGTATTAAATGCAGCAAAACTGACTTATTTTACTTCATGTGGTATGATTTTCAATGTGTCACAACTGACCATCATAACCAAATTACATAGAATTTTTTGTTTTTGTTATAAAACCTGTTTCACAATCATTGAAATTAGGGAATGGGTGATCCTATTGATGAATCTATTTGCTAATTTGTATGTGGAAACATTTCATCATTCCTGATACTTTTTCTTTTGTTTCACATTTATATTAATAAACAATATTAATAATTTTGATTTCATATTCCATGGAGCACAGCCAAATATACATTACTTTATCAGATGCATGAAATCACAATTTGTACATAGTGACACATATATGAAGTAAAAGTTTTGTGAAACATCCTCTTCTCAGTGATCACAATTAGGACACAATATCACATATCATATGTATTCCACTTTCTTATAAATTTTTCCTTTGTTTGATCTACACATATCCTCAGTGATTGATATAATCTTGCATCCAGTTCATGTTAAGTTATGGGCATAGAAAACTCTAGAGGAAAGAACGGAATACAAGATAATATCTTAACGTTTCAGAAACCAAAATGTGGACTACCATGCACAATGCAATGCAGAAGAGCTCACTGGATATAGTGCACAGTTGTTTTTTAGTTATAAAACTACTCTGGAGCTCATAAAATGAAGCATTATAATCAACATTATTGTCATCCGAGATATATAATATTATTTTTACCGTTGAAATGAAAAAGCAAACACAAACATGCCAATACACTTGCCCTAATTGACCTTTCCCTTGAAAATCGATAAAACGAAGGTTTGTTTTGTCAACATGATCCCATGGTAATGCTCATGTTTTTCTAATGTTGTCTCGTGCTCATCAACCCAAAATGCATACATGTAAAACCAATATTGAAACATAAATATAAAAACATATCCACATTTTGGTACTTATGGGTGGGAGAGGAGGGAACTTATCAAGAACCTCATCAACCCAAACAGGCAATATGTATTGCCTGACCAAACATAGCCCTTAAACCAACCACCACATGGATATTGAAAGAATGAGGATGTATCACATGTACTTCCGCCAAAGATATCAACAAATGAGGTTATACACATATCCTCAGTGATTGATATAATCTTGCATCCAGTTCATGTTAAGTTATGGGCAAAGAAAACTCTATAGTCCATACAGCATATTTACAGGCCAATCTCAAAATATACCACTAGCAAGGCTTTCCCTTAAGGAATAGTATTCCCAATACTCAAAACAAATTCAACACTTTTATTAAATATTATTCCTTTTAAAATTACTTTAAAACACTTCTAAACATTTAAAGATGCATGTAAACAGTTCTTTATCAATCGTTCATAATTCAATAACTTCTCATGAATTTGACCACATACAGACTTTTAAAAGTTGAGTTAAGGCAATTAACTCATATCAAAATGAACATTGTCATTATTCTAATAACATCTTCAGCATGTGGAAAGCTTGTAAGCAAAGGGACTTAACCTCCAAGTGTAAACTATGCTGGCTTGTCTCTTTCTTTACTGTTGTTGAATCAAACACACTCTCTACTTCATAATCAGGAACATTGACAATTGTATTTCCACTCGATTCTTTACATGTCTACTGAAAATATATTAACCAATAACAGATTGTGTATTTGTACTAAAGGCAGCATTAGTCACACTTTGAAAAGGAAAAATCCCTTTGCCTACAATCCACGTGGAAAACCACTAGGGAATCAGTGTCCCTCGAACTGTAGACAAAGAAATTTAAATTAAAAAAATTAACCATACATAAAATTTAAGTATACATTTGTACTAGTATACAAAATCATTCAACATTATATTTATTTATTAATTTAGATAAAACAAAACAAAACAAAAATATTGCAACCATTATTTACCATTATTTAATCTCCCATGACAAAAAGATTTTTGTGACATATTTCAACACATCAATGAAATTAATAACACATCCAATAGAAAACATCATGAAATTACGGAAAAATTATTAGCATTACTTTTAAATAGGTTCATTTAAACATTAAAGCTGCTTCCATCACAGATTTTTTTTTTTTTTTTAGTACCGTGCCATATTGGCATCTTCTGCCTTTCTCAACACAGACATACATAATTTAGTGTAGTATCAATATTTTCCCCATGCATTATTTTCCTATATTCAGAAATCAAAACATTTACTTCTATTGCAATTTGTTCTCACCATTTTCTGATTAGAAAAAATCCTTTCCTTTTAAAAAGGTTGTTCAAACTCATTGACATGAATCATCGTGCAATGTCATATTACTTCTCCTTCATTCGTCACCCTGTCAAAGCTGTAGGTAACACCATCTGAAAACAAAAACATTCTATTCAATTCTATGTACAATCAAACAGACCGCTGAACGCGGACCTCGACGAAGACACCTTATAATTCAATACACATCACTCCGATAAAAAACATGAATATCAAGTGACATGTCACACTAAATTATTCCACTTTCTCAATAATCCTATTCTTTTCTAACAAAGTCTTTAAATAGCATTTCTATCAGTATGTACGATGTAAAAATAAATGAAAAGTCCACAACACAGTCAAAAGTAACAAAAGAAACTATCTACCCTATAAACAATTTATTATTCTCCTTTCAACTACAATTTTCCAAAATGGCCAGAGCCCCCACTTCCACATATATTTTATATAGCGATAGCACTTTGCCCTGCGTTTAACCGGCGCACGGCATAACAAATATCTGACCACCTGGGTTGATAATAACTACCTAAGGTCTAAATCCCAAAACATTTTGCCACCAAGGTCAAACATTACCATCTAGTTCTATCAACAAGCCGCCAAGGCGAGTATAAATGACCACCAAGGTCTTGACGCCCCCAAGACTAGTATTTTTAATTCATTGTTGCCATCAAGGCAAATGTAAAAAATCATAAAAATGACCACCTAGGTCTATTGCCACCAAGGCATATAAAATGACCACCTAGGTCTATTGCCACCAAGGCATATATAAATGACCACCTAGGTCTTTTGCCACCAAGGCATATAATAAATGACCACCAAGGTCTTAAAGCCACCAAGGCTATATTGCCACCAAGGCAAATGTAAGTAAAAGTTAAAGAATATAGTTAATTTGCCGACAACACGTGGAGCACGACCTTCCCACAGCTTGGATATTGAAAGAATGAGGATGTATCACATGTACTTCCGCCAAAGATATCAACAAATGAGGTTAATGAACTAACACATGTTCCAGAATCATTGCAGTTAGTTATTCATTCATTTCAACATATTTCCTTTTGTTGAACCTGCTTTTGCATACAGGAAGTTTATTTCTCACTTTTTTATAACCATAAGCTTCTAATTTATATTCCTTTTAGCACAGTTAAAACAGTCTTGACTCCATTCATTTTGTCACACATATGTATAAGTAAAGAGTTTTAATTTTCTCTTTACATCTCATGTACAAGAATCTGATATGAAAATAATATCCTTGTTTGGGTTTAATTTGTTGATCTTCCTTAGTATGAAAAGTGCAGTCCTTTTGTCTTATTCATTTTATCAAATGTGCTATTGTATTAAAAGTAGCAATTGTTTCTCATTCATCTTAAAATCCTGCAAAACAAAAATATTATTACATACAATATAATTAAAAAAGAGGGACGAACGATACCAAAGGGACAGTCAAACTCATAAATCTAAAATAAACTGACAACGCCATGGCTAAAAATGAAAAAGACATACAGACAAACAATAGTACACATGACACAACATAGAAAACTAAAGAATAAACAACACGAACCCCACCAAAAACTAGGGGTGATCTCAGGTGCTCCGGAAGGGTAAGCAGATTCTACTCCACATGTGGCACCCGTCGTGTTGCTTATCTGATAACAAATCGTAAATAGTCGAATTTAGTAGGCCACATTCATGAAAGTGAAGGGGATTGTAGTTACGACGTAATGAACATATCCGATATCATTTGTGAAACGGTTATTCCATAACGGCCAACCAACTCGTGATGGCGTCCGTAAAATTTACGAAGGGATGATTTCAACTTCACCATTTGGAACTCTTGGTTTAATAACTTCCTTGTGAGCAGCAACCCTATATAAAAAAAATCATAATAGGAAATGCAAGCACGGGAATATCGTATCAATTGGGAGATATATACCTGTTATGCAGGTGCTGCTGCAATGTTGCTACTTAGAAATGGAAAGTTCACAATTGGAAAGCTGAAATCATCTCTTTTGTCGTAAAGTTTTGTTTTCTGCCGACCCTCATTGTCGATTTCAAGATGTAAGTCAAGATATGAGGCCGACTTAACTGTATCTGTAGTATTCTTTATCTCTAGTTCGATGGGATAGATGCGTTCCACATAGTCACCAAATTTTGAATTATTTAGTGAAAGAACATCATCTATATAGCGGAAAGTAGAGTTAAAGGATATTGCTAACTTCTTGTCTTTCTTCCTAAGAAGTTCCTGCATGAGGTCAGCCTCATAAAAATAAAGAAACAAGTCGGCAAGTAGAGGGGAGGTTATCGAAATAAATGACGAATTATGAATTTTTGACTCACTTCAACAAATTCAATACGAAGAAATGGGTGCCGGTGATAAAGAGTTACAATTTACAACGTATTTACCTCAAAATGTATGCAAAATCCACCTTTCCATTGTGTATTCCATTTGCCGACTTCTGTGACATGGTGCTCAACAGCTGATGATAATGAGTGTGACGTGACAAGCTAAACATTGACGTTGATGAATCTTAGTTTTTGGAGATTTTCTTACTTAAATCTGTAAGTGTTCAAGGGAACAATGATCATGGATAAAGATATTGTTAACGTCGCAATGCTGTTGTCGAAAAACAACAAGTTGTTAAATCTTTGACCTCGGTGTAGCCAAAAAAATTACCACTCCATAGAAAATTCTCCCAAAGTCCGATTTAGCCAATCAAATTTCGTATAGTTTCGAAAATGACGTAATAGATGAGATTTCGATGCAATCACCAAAATTCGATTTGAAACCGCATTAACCTACCCTCGTATGCCTTTTGTAAATATTTCAAAAACCAATCAGAGTATTTAGTATTGTTGTCATACATAATTTCTACTAGGTACCCGGTGCTGTTTTCCCAATGGTAGAAATAATAGCTGAGCTTGACTTTGCTCATTGTTGAAGGTCGTATGTTGAAATATATTTGTAGGACTCAAATCTATGGTAGGTTCCAAATTTATGGAAAAGAAATGCTTCTTTTTCCGGGGAAGGTAATTTTAATCCTAATTTCTGTATTATGGCAAAACCTTTACACTTTTTCAAAAACTTTAACATGAAGCGGGACAGACGGATGGACGGACGGACGAATGGACGCACAGAACATAATACATAATGCCCATAGATGGGGCATACTAAAAAGAAATTGATTCGAAGTTAAAATTGTTTATTTTTATATAATCAAATGATCATTTGAAGTATGAATGTAATTTACATAAAATAAAATCATATGTAAAATATTGATGTAAAAAATAATTCAATAATTCTTTTTATATATATTTTAATTTGTTGGATAGTTGTCTCGTTTGCAATTGTACTACATCTCCTTCTTTTTATAGAAAATAACTAACTAATATTGTATACCAATTGGGCAAAGCTCTGGTACACACTATTTTACAGTTTTATCTTTTTCTATCATGTGTACTCATTGATTGTCTAAAACCTTTAACAGATTGACCACTGCTAAATCGTTGTTCCTTATCTATATCAATATAGCTTACACATGTATTAATATTATGGAAGGTAAATGGTGGCTTTGTAAACATTTTTCATGATTCCATTGTACTTTTACTTCCATTTTGTGGAATTTGTAACTTGAGAAAGGAGAAGTAGTAAAACGTTTTTGTTGATGACTGGAAGCCACTGCATCTCCAATTACAAGATAGTACTGAGTGGTAGAGCAGAAATATTGAAGACATACAAATCAGGCAGTTTTATTTTCTTAATTGAATTGTTTCAAATTTTTCACGTCAGCGCCATACGGTAGGGATTTTTCTCATTGTTGAAGGCCGTACGGCTGCCTATATTTGCTTACACTCACTTCATTTTCAATTTTAGTGTAGTTAATAATCATTCAAAAGAGTTCTCAAGTAGATACATGATTTATTTATCAACTCAAATCCATCATTCATGATTACAGGAGTCTACAAAGAAAAGGGAAGGAAACTATTACAATGCCTGTTACTAATGACTACATGTAACTACCACACACCCAAATAAACATAATATACTATATACCACATCTTCATATTTGTATATAAACTTTGAAGTTTCCGTAATCATTCTCATTCACTTTAGTTCATAGTCTTTCATGCTTAAATGGTAAACATGCTTAAATGGTAAACGAAATCATATCATTTCAAATTGTAATAGTCTATATTTGCCTTTTTTTCTCTCCTGTTTTTCAAAGTTTATCTTTGCCAAATGGTAAATGCTAAATCTTCAATAAAGCAGACGAAACAATGAAGTGACTTGCAAAATTTCATATATCAAGTTTTGTATTTTTGACCAACTAAAAACCAACCTGACCATTGATGAACAATATTACAAGTTAAACACGAGTTGTTCTGTTTTGAATATAAAACAATAACAAAAAAGTTCTCTTAACTAATAAGTTTATATTAATTTTTGAAATTTAATTTAAAAATATTTTTATCAGGAATGTTTCAACAAATGTACATGTATTTGGAAGATAAGCAAAAATCTCAAAGTTCACTTATTGCATGAAATGATGTTAGGCAATATGTGGAATAATCAGCATTAGATTTCAGGAAATAAGATAATGCCTGGAAATTCCGGGCAATCACTTGATACAGTCCCTGTAACATAAAAGTTAACACTTTTTTCGTTCGGGAATCGTACGTACAGCGTTCGGTAATCGTTCGTATAGAGATCGGTCATCGTCCGTACATCGTTCGTATAGCGTCCGTACAACGTTCGGTCAGCGTTCGTTCATCGTTCGTTCATCGTATGGTAAATGTCACCGTTGAGGGTTTTGTATAACGTATGCTTCATGGTATCGTTAATCGTTTTATTTGTCGTATGGTTAATGGTATCGTTTAGCGTTTAGCGTTTCGTTTATCGTATGGTTTGTAATATCGTTTAGCGTTTCGTCAATCGTATGGTATATCGTTTTGTAAAGCGTCTGATATACAAGTATGTTAGGGTTTTATTTCAGAAAGTTATTCAATCTAATTAAAATATTGATCTCTGATTACGTTATACTACATATGAGATCTAACAACTATCAATAGAGGTTTCGCTTTTGTGACCTTTTTTTGACCCGAGAAAGTATTTATATTGACCAATCAAAATCGTCCTAATGAAAAAGGCTTAACAAGAATGTTTGAAGATGGCGACGAAGGATGAAAGACGATTTGGAAAACGAATTAACAGATATTTTGCCTCAGCACAAAGTTTAAGGGCTAAATTATGAGCAAAGTCAAAGTTTGCAGGTATTTTGAAACACAGAGATTGTATAGTCATGCTTCCTACGGGCAACGGAACAAAATTATCTCACCAATTGCTACATGAACATGACATTTTAAGAGCATACCAGGCACTAGTAAGACCCAAAATGGAATATAGTTGCTGTAGTGTCTGGGACCCCCATATGAAAGAACAACAGATACAATTAGAAAAGGTACAGAGACAAACTGCTCGTTATGTTCACAACAACTACGATTGCACGAGCAGTGTCACAAACATGCTTAATCAGTTGAAATGGCCACCACTAGCTGAGAGACGCCAGACTTATTTTATTTTATAAAGTAATACATGGTCTTGTAGCCATCCATCCCATATTCTTGAACAAACAGACAGCAGAACAAGACAAAATCATACTCAGACATACAGACACATCCAACTTTCCAAGGACACATACAAATGGTCATACTTCCCATGAACAATTATTTAATGGAATTTACTACCACAAACTGTAATTAAAACCACCACTGGCGGATAGAGAACTTTTCATTAGAAGAAGGGGGGGGGGGGGGGGTGCGAATTATTCCAATGCCAATGTGCCAGTTTTCTCTTTGTTGAGTTTTCTTCGCATATCTCCTTCTCTGTGCTTTAAATTAGTATATACTGGCATGACTGGTTAAGATTTGTATTGAGGAACAGCAGTTTCAAATATGCCTGTTCTGTCAATGCATGTTTGTAGTTTGACTATTGTCTCTTTTTGTTTTCACCGTCTAGTCACAATAGCTTAGTAACTAAATTCAGGTTTGTGTGCAGGTCCTGCTGACTTAACTATGGGGGAGGGGGCTCCAGACATGCTTCAGTGATTCGCTAAAAAAATATGATTGCCAATGAGACAACTCTCCACAAGAGCTAAAATTACATAGAAGTTAAAATCTCTCTAGATATATATATGTGTACATCGTAACTATATATACTCCATTCTGAAAACTCAAATCAAGACTAAGGTTGGTAAATTTAACAAAGGTGGATGCTGAGAAGATAAGCAAAGGGAATGATAAACACTGTTGTGTCAGTGTGTCATTAATGGCTTGTTATTGCACATATACTTGTACATCATGAACATGTAAACTTACAAATTTTATTTATTTTGTAAAAGGTTGAGGTGTCATGTTCCCATTAATATACCGTAGTTTTATCTTATGAAGAGGGACGAAAGATACAAGATGCATCATGGACCTTCAAACTCCTATATGGAAAAAAAACCACAATGGCTAAAAAAGAAAAAGACCAATATAAAAATCAGCAGTACACAAACACAACATGGAAAAACTAAATACCGAGCAATATAAACCCCATCAAAAGCAGGGTTCTAGTTAGGACAGAACAAACATTTCGGTCATCATCATGATCATCTGTGAAAAGGATATTGCAAAACGGTCAACTAACTGATGATGTCAGATAGCATCAGTAAAACTTATAAAGGGATGACTTCTAACTTCGCCATTTGTAGCACTTTGTTTAAAAGCTTACACACTTCATTCCAAAGCCTAGGAAATTATAAACCGCTTTTTAATCTATATAAATGCAAAGGATACATATATATATTCCATGATTCCTCATGACATTTTGTCAGATCTATATATTTATTTGAGAAAACAATATCATCATGATCATAGGTAAAAACCATAAACAGCTTATTGTACAACTTGTTATGGCCAGAAATTTTTGTCTGTCATACAAAGTCAACAATATAAATTAAAAATTTTGGGATGATTATCAGCTTTTCAACAAATTATTTTTGGACATTTACATATATAAATGTAACACAAATATGGGATTAATGAAGACCAATTATAAAACTCTTTAATTTCAGGTTAGTGTCTGATCAAACAGTAGTTTGGACTCCAGTCTGAAAAACCCTAGATTCTGACCATGTTTCTTTCAATTTGTGACTGGGCCAAACAAATAACACGGTGGAGGGAACTCTTAAAACACACAGACAGTGACACAGAAAAAGCCACTACAAGCATCTGAAGATGAATCTGAGAATGGCACTACAGATCTAGGTTGTGGACCAGCTCCAGATTTTTAACATGCAGATCTTAGCCTATGGTACATGTACATGTAATTATTATATTGTATGTACATTTTGTATAATGAATGATATAATACTTTGAACTTATGATCATGATGATAAAGACAAAAAAAGTATCTGGATAGACTTTTAGTTTATTGTCTATTTATTTCATTTATATCTTAAGTTTGTTCTCAAATACATTTTTGATATATATACCAAAAATTATGTATCACAATATCAACTGTCAATTTCATTAATGATTGAATGAATTAAATTTTCTGTCTTTTTTTGTTTTACAGAATTCTGTCATAAATTATTATTAGTTTGATGTGCTGAAAACATGGAAAATAAACATGACCATACATCATTCTCAAGATGGTTATTCAGTTGTCAAACTGCTTCTAAATAAACAGTTTGCAATTGTAATTAATTATTTTGAATGAGTTAATTTACATCATGTACTGCTGCTGAAAGTTGCTGGATCGTCATAGTCCTGAGGTATGGAATGGAATAAAAATGTTATATTGCTGCTGGTCTGTTTTAGTCTTCAATAGGATCAAGGTATGTTATTTAAAAAAGAAGATGTGGTATGATTGCCAATGAGACAACTCTCCACAAGAGACCAAAATGACACAGAAATTAACAACTTATGACTATAGGACTAAGGTCACAGTACCGCCTTCAACAATGAGCAAAGCCCATGTATACATGGTATATATATAATACTCTCCAATATTATGATATCTAAAGAATGTTCCCAAACATGTAATTATTATTTTTTTTTAAGTCATTTGTAATTACACAAAGTTACATGGCCTTACATAACAAAATTTCCAATCGTACATGAGTATTTACTACATTGAAGAATAGGTCCACACAATGAAATGATCTGAAAAATAATTATTGTTATACTTTCATACATCATTACAAGGAGAAAGTACATATGTTTATATATTCCAGACCATATAAGTATTTGGATTGTACGTGTACGGTCCAGTACGAGTATACTCATATGGTCTAGTACGAGCTTGACCATACATGTATTTGGGACATATGGGTTTATTTTAGACACATATTTATCAAAATACTTTTATTGAGTATTACTTATTAATATAAGACAGTTAAGGGAATGAAGTGGAAAACACTACATCAATTGAAATTGAATAATTCTGTATTTAATTGTCTGTTTCAACTTATTTTAGCATTCTCCTCCCTGGTGACACTTGCTGGCGGAAGGAACATCAGATTTCTTACATTTACATGTTTTGTTCATGCCTGTTCCTTTGCATTTGCATCCCATGCTTGTTTTGCAGCAGCATGCAATGAAATTCCTTTTGTTTTACAAATTGCATTTTCAATTTTGTATGTCAAAAGTTCTATTGCACTCATAACCTAACAATATGCCAAATAATAGTTTGTATAAAATTGCATCCATACCAATAATATCAGCAACCCTACATTCAGAGTTACTCTTCTCACAGTAACAAAGCTACCTTTTTCATTCTTTGCTTACTTTTCAACACTTTTTTATTATAATATTTTTTTAGTTTTTTTGGAACTGATTCTTATATAATTTATGTCCATTTTCTTCCATGATATACTGTACAGGAGATTAACTTTTAAATAGTTAAAAGTTAAAACATTAATTTTTTTATTTCAATTTCAATTGAACTTTTTATATTAATTTAAGATTTCGGTTATGTTGAACTGTGATGTTTATACTTTTAATGATATACATGTATAGGTATCGAATAAACTTGACCAACGTCTTATAATCTGGCAGACCGTAAGTGTACATTCAGACCATATGCATATTTTGAAAAAGTATGCATATATGGATCGGACCTAATTCTTTATTATTATTTGAATGATATATATTTATATGTAAGAGTGGGAAATTTAGATATTTGTGCAACAGATTAGTGGATAAGGTACACCCTACATTTGATTTGCAAGAATTTGGATTGTTTGTTTGTCAACAACAATTCATAGTAATGAGGGAAATTTTGTTAATTTTATTTGACTTTTTAATATTTTTTGTTGTTGTTATTTGTTTGAATCCTATTGAAGTGTCCTGAATTTTGGTCATTGCTATATGGTATAGAGGCGTTTACCGCATGCACATCTAGGTTGCCCAAATTTCAAAAGTGTCATAGGTTTGATATATTGGTTTCAAGACGGAACTTTTTGCAGGTAGCTATATATAGGGGTGTGTGTCACCGGATATATGTATCTATTTTGTTTCATTATTGAACATATTGTGTTATTTGTGTTTTCAGTGTTATATGTTTCACATTCATATCATATTCATGTTTCTTGACGATTGATGACAAATAGTTTTGTGCTGCATATTTTGAAGCAATTTATTGCTTTGTACGCTATGTTTGGTTTTACGTACTGAATATTTAAATCAGTACAATAGAAAATTAAAGCAATTCTTTATTATTATTTAAATTTCATTTATATATAAATATATTCAAATGGCATGAGTTGTGCATGAAGTCAAAGCGCGTCAAAATTAACCATATATATACATGTACACTAATATAAGCACTTTTCGATATATTCACTGGTCAATATTACACTCAGGAAGGTGGAAGACGAAAGTCACTGCTTCAGGTACTTGTAACTTAATATATTCGTTTAGCCTTGTTTAAAATGTTTCAATTAAAGTAAAGTTACTTTAGGTTTTTCAAATATATAGAATTCAGTATGGTTTAAAAGCCGCATTTTGGTATGCAAGTTAATGACAGAATAGAGCTCTGTTGCATGCAAATATTTCAGTCAAATATATTAATAGGGTATCTTAAAATTGGACAACTCTATTAATGCAGAAAATGGCCCACACTTATTACCACGCCTAAAGTCATTGTGGTTTATGGCGTCTTAATCTTCACCCTAGTCTGAGATATTGGTGTCCCATTTTTCCTGCGACAATAATTTGCCCTGAAGAAACTCCATTCTCCACCACAAAACATATGCATCAATTGAACTGCCCATCTTAATTCTATACTTTAATAAAATGCCGCACTGAGCAAACCCTGAACAGTTGATACTGGCTGATTTTGGATTCAAACAAATGTTGTCATAGTTCTTGAGAAAAAACAAATATAAACTCTTAAAGAAATTGGAGAGAAAAAACGCCACCCCCTTGGAATAATTTCCTCCGAACTCAATGCCTGCCTTTCTTTTGAAGTATGGAACCTTGTTGTTTTTTTCGGGGTTCGTAAACCCGGTAAATTGTAACAAAACCCTGCGATTGAAAGTTGGCCACTGTTCGTTTTATCGAAAAAAAAGGGGGGGACTGAGCGGAACAAATTAAGATTATTCATGTCTGTTTAAGCTTCCTACTTAGAGAAACATCTCAATTGGATGTTATTTTGTAATGTTTATTCGATGTCAATGTCTACAAGAATGATTTATTTATCGACATTGTTTTTGAAGCGAGTAACAAACTGTCGGGTTGTATCTTTCGATGTTCTCAGGACATATCGTCATGATATAGATAAGCCATATTATACATTTATGTATCGAATGGACTGCAAAGATTTGTTAAGGTTGATTCTAATTGGTTTAAAAAGTCACGTGTGAAATAGTCAGAAGTGAAACTACATATTGATAGTTGTTAGATCTCATATGTAGTATAACGTAATCAGAGATCAATATTTTAATTAGATTGCATCAAAAGATTAAACAGAACACAATTTTTGTTTTATATTTAAAAAAAAACCATGTACGCTAAACTATGCACGCCAAGAAACGATGTACGCTTAAACGATACGATATACGCTAAACGAAACGATGTACGCTAAACGATACAGTATACGATAAATGAAACGATGTACGCAAAATCATACGATGTACGATAGAAGGGCGCTTATGTTATCGTTTATGGTATGGTTTATGGTACATGGTTTCGTTCGTACATCATTCGGTCAGCGTCCGTACAACGTTCGGTCAGCGTTTCGTTTGCATTCGTACATCGTTCGGGAAGCGTACGTACATCGTTCGGGCATCGTCCGTACATGGTACGGGCATCGTTCGTATTGTTAACTTTTACGTTACACGGACTGTATATAGGCTTTATCTTATTGTCTAGGATTTAATCTTAATGCATAATTTCACTAATCATGCTAATGGCCGCTTACATATATAAATGCAAAATAATTTAACAAGAACAGTTTTCACATTAGTGAATGGTCCATTTGTCCGGGGCAGTTTTAGTCTCAATATTAAACAAGTACATTTACATATTTTTTTTTTTAAATGATACTGTTGGACTGTTGCTTCATAATTATATGTAGGTGTTAATTATCACATTTCCGGACTTGAATTTACATAATATAAAACATTGAGAAATATTGATATAGATTTAAAGACTAGTTTTAATCAATTTTGTCCTGGATTCTGTTTTTTTATAGTCACACAAACAAAAAATATAAATTACTTGGCTAATTAAGACTAATCCATCATTTTTTTATAACACTTTATTGCTGAGAAAGTAATCTGGCTTCAATTCTTTTGCTTTTTTATTTTAATACTTTTTGACGATTACGGCCTTTCCTGAGATCGTTTTGTCATCATTGTAGACTTTTTCAAAGAGTATTCAGAATGAACAGATGAAGGCCATCCACTCCAATACATCGCTTTCCCAGTTGTGGTAGGTCCTGCCATGTAAGGTCCATTTAGATTAACGATGCCGCAATTGTTATACCAAAATCCACCATGTCGATATATTACGGCACAATTTTCGCCATGATTATCATTATCCTGGTCTTTCGTACTAAACATGTATGTACTTTGATAGGCTGATAAATAATCAACTGAAAATTAACCGGTAATGCAAATAATGCATGTTATCGTTAAATATGACAAACATTACTTTAATTGTATAATTGTTAAGTTTGAATGGTTGATTTTGCAAAACTCCCAGTGAAACATATCTTATCCCTATTCCGGAGCAGAACAAATTAACAATTAAATATTTGATCATTACGGCTTCCCAGTCGAACATGAACACTTTGCATAGGATTAGAAACTTCCCCTTGTTACAAGACTCGTTTGTACATCTCAAACAGTTAATAAAATGTTCCACAGTTGTACAGCGTAACGTTACCATAAATAATAATACTAATTAGAATAATGATTTTATATTTTTTTCAAGACGGTAAGGTCAATAAGTATGAACACTATTCTCCCTTGAGATTTTAATTGTGTAGATATAGACAAATTCATTTCTTAAAACAACTTACGTAACGACTATAGATATAATAAGATTTGGTATGAGTACCAATGATGCAACTCTCCATCCAAGTCCCAATTTATAAAAGTAAATACGTACAGCTGAAAGTAAGGTCTTCAGCACGGAGCCTTTGCTCACACCGAACAGCAAGCTGTAAATGGCCTTCAAAGAACGACTACTGAACAACAAATTTCTGACTTAGGACAGGTGCAAACAATTTCAGCTGGTTAACACATTTTGATGGTACAAAACCTTTACCCGTATCTGAAACAATTGTGTTTTACCACAACATAGAAATACACACTATAAGATATCAATTGAAATGGCTTAACTCAATCAAAAGATATACTAACAAGAGTGAACATACACTAAACGAATATATTTGATCTTTGATACAAAATAAATACAAAATAAATAAAATAAGGGATGAAAAATTAAAGTTACCGTATTATACCGTTCAGATAAAAAAAAAAAAACAATAACCTTTTAACAAAATCCGCCTTTTGCAATACTTTTATTCACAGTTAAATGAAAATAATTTAGTTGTTAGATATACAGTTTTAAAGGAGAAAGGACGTATCTTAATTATGATGTTCACAGTATGAAAATGTGAACATTTATAGTAAAACTAAACTCTTATAAAAGCTAGAATATAAACCAGATATGTTCCTGAATAAGTAAACATTAAATAAAAAAATCCATTACAAATAGTATCAACAGGTCAAATTAACAAGAAATTACGGTTTGAGAGTACTCGCAGTGACTGACAGCTAGTTTAAAGCAAAAACCAATTAATAGTAAAAAAAAATCAAGAAACAGAGACTAAAATCAACTAATCGATTGAGAAAAAACAAATTCGGGTTACAAACTAAAACTGAGAGAAACACGTCAAATATAAGAATACAACGACACAACAAAAACACTAAAATGCAACACACACAGACACAAACTATATTTATCGTTTGAATTGTTTTACATTGGCATATCGGGGCCTTTTATAGCTGCCTATGCGGTGTGGACTTTGCTCATTGTTGAAGGCCGTACGGTGACCTATAGTTTTTAATGTCTGTGTCTTTTTGGTCTCTTGTGGACAGTTGTCTCATTGGCAATTATACCACATCTTCTTTTTTTATATATAATATAGCAATGGCAATTTTCCTGACTTGGTACAGGACGTTTTAAGAAAAAAAATGGTGGGTTGAACATGATTTTGCGGCTATCCAAAGCTCGTGCTTTAATGACAATGTTTAATTTTACACAAAAATAACAACATTACATACCAGGACTACAGTACAAACAAATGCAAGAACATGCAGAATACAGAAATACACAAATACACATTACAATATGACATTTCGACTATGTGATCAGTGTAAACTCGTCGAACCATATCCTCCTGATAGATAGAAAATGAACGTGGGTGTGTCTTTATACAAATATATATTTAAAGAATATAAATTTAGCTATGATTTAATTTGCTGATGACAACATCGATATTAGTGACAATGTAAACATAATCAAAGGTCTAATTACAACATTGGTAAGATAACCTTTGCTAAAAAGCTTGTTCAAAGGGTCAATGAGTTTTACACGGATCACATAGTGATTTCTGCTTACACTACAATATTACCATAAAATTTAGGATGTGAAATGCAGTTTTAAAAAGTTTTCTACAGGTCCTGCCAAATTTACTTTTCAAATATTTGTATCTATGACATAATTAAGTAAAAGTTTGAAGTAATTTACGGTAACGAAATTACTGACTTAATAATTTACCAGTGATACATTGAAGAAGTTTGTTAAAATCTATGACACCACTACACACACGGGCATAGCAAACGAGTTGTGTTATATAAACATCGAATGATTGAGCATCGCCATCTAGAAAAGGACAATTAACAATATGGAATGACAATGTAAATTTTAGCATGGAGTTTCCCTTAAGAAATAGAAATATCTAAATCTAGAAAAGGACAACTACTGCTGTTTTTGCTGGATTTAGTTAAAGTAATTTCTTTTGGGTAAAGTTTGGTAGAATATTTAGAGAACTCTTCATTATTTAATGAAACAATATCATGCAGATAACTTTAAGTATTGTTGAATGTATCAAACAAATGTAACAATGACGTGCCTTTAATGAGTTTGGTCAAAGAAATACAGGAGTACATCTGCTATTGAAGGGGCACAGTTAGTGTCCATAGGAATACATACTAAACCTTATCGACGAAACGTACATACATGTTGTTCAGGAGCATCAATCATATCTTTACATTTCCAGAAAGTGTATCACGTATTCTTTCTTTTTTTTTTTTTTTTTATAGAAACAGGCTTTAATTGAGTTACAGCAAATACATTTTTAATGAGATTTTTCAAAAGACCATTTAATCAAATATTAAAACTTTTTTTGATAAGATTTTGTGGAAGTGTAGTGTAGAGAGAAAAATCATAACTACCCTTTTATTTTCAAGCTTTGTAAAAAAAAAATATGATAGAAAGTTCATATGCTCTCCTTTTGTTTCAAAGGTTAACACAGAGGGCTGTTTGACCAATTTTTGACATTTATATGCCTCGAACTTATAAGAGCTTAAATGTTTACGCAAAAGTATGTACTAACCTTCTCTTCAATTTGCCTACCTTCAATTTGGGTCTTTCTCTGAATTCAGTTTAGCAACAATCAATACGTATTCATATTGGCAACATTCTTAACTTAAGTCTCTATGGGATGCAGCATAGAGAACAATATGGTCATATCTTGGAACCAGTAAGTAAACTAAATAAATTATCTACGAATATGCTATTGAAAGAGGCGTGGTTTGCGATTCTGCTGTTTTCACACAAAAATAATCACACGAAACAAGTTATCGATTATTCATTATTTTTTAAATTAAACATCAAAACCAGGTACATAAAGTTTGTCCATGCTTTACGAAATGGATATGTTTGCTATAAAATGTACTTCAGACAAGGGAGAATGTTTGTTTCAGACAATGGAGAATGTTTGTGTCAGATAAGGGAAAAGTTAGGTACCATTAAAACGTTTAATTCCGCTGCAAATGTTTGCACCTGTCCTAGGTCATGAATCTGATGTTCAGTAGTGGTCGTATGTTTATGTGGTTCATAAGTGTTGCTCGTTTTTCGTTTTTATATAGATTGGCTTTTCCGTTTGAATGGTTTTACAAAAGTAATTTTTTGAGGCCCTTTATAGCTTGCTGTTCAATGTGAGCGTAGGCTCCGTGTTGAAGACCGTTCCTTGAAATATAATGGTTTACTTGTACGAAATGTGACTTTGATGTGAGTTGTCTTATTGGCACTTATACCACATCTTCCCATATCTATTCGTTCGTAGTAAGAAATGGTACATTTTGTTTCGAAATGGCAAATATAAAATTCGAAATATTTAGGAACAAAGTATTAAGCTTCGATATTTACACCCCGACATGTATAATCAGCAATTCTGTAATTACATTGGACATCTTAAATATTGTCTTTCAAAAACATATAAAGACATTTCGATTAAAGATGTCATTCAAAATGCAAATGCGCAAAGTTAACATGTTCACAATTAGAAAAATGTTGAATACCACTTTGGGTTCAGTTAAATATGTCATAAATTCTGAAAATATTGTTTTCTCGATTTGCTTTCATTAGTAAAGCTCTGATCAAAGAGTTAAAAACAGGTAAATACTCCAGCACATAAGGAGCTGTATGACATAAAAGCCAAACCCATCTAGGGTTTACTACAATTGAGATCTTGAAAAAAGGACTATATTTATCAATAAAATTAGATAAACAAACAATGAAGGCATATATAATTCAGTACCGTTGCATTGACTACTGTCACCCTCGAGGACAAACTATACGCAACAGAGGTATATACCCGTGATTGCGTCTTAATAGTTGACAATATTTACTTTAATCAGGAACACTCAGACCTAAAAAGTTGATGGCCAGGGATGACAATAATTTTTATAAGCTATAAGACCATATTTATGTAAGGTCAACTTTGCATGAAAACATCATCCAAGCAAAAATAGATGATTAAAAGAAATAGTAAAACATATTTTCCAAAAATCAGCAATATTTGGTTGGTTATTGAATGTTTTGATGCCGTCTACATTGTGTATACAAATATTCTAGCAAGCACTTCAACACTGATAACAGGTTAAGTTTTGTATTATAAATATATATAAAAAAACTTAAAAAAAGGAATTGGTTACCTTTTCGTATGCTTTGATTAAATTCAGATAATGTTTATAATTTTCGTTTTTGATCATTTATACATACCTAAGCCATTTGTTCCTGAAAATCCATAAACTCCTAACTGATACTTTCTGTGTTCATCACCAACATTGAAAACCGAATAATTTGCATATGCAAACTGCCCATTGAAGTCTTCTATGTAAATAGATAACGATGTGTAGTAGATGAGGATATTTCATGAATATTGTCGTTACCTGAAAATGAAATAAAAATAAACCCATTCAAATATTTGAGTGATGAATTAACTCTTAGTGATTTACAATTTATCAATCTCGAAAGTCTTTATTGAAGCGATGGTATAAAATGAACATGTGTTATTGCAATATTATGTGCCTTTCTTGGTAGATATATCTGTATCTTTCTACTGTTTCCAACAGTAAATATTTTATAACAAAAAATATTTTATTTTAGGATTCAACATCTGATATATTTCACATACAATACAATCATTGAATATTGAATTATTAATTTCAATGTGTCTTACCCAGCCAATATTCGCCACTGATTGAACCAAATCCATTCTTATACTCCTCCCAATTACGGTAAAAATCAACAAAACCGTTAAATCTTCTCTGTATCACCTGAAATTTGTGAAATAGTATTGTGATCGTTTTATGAAAAAAATAAGTAATAAGTAAAACAAATGTATTTTTTTTTAAAGTTTTGCAATTGTTCTATTCATCAAAAATGTCCACATTATTGTTTTAATTAAAACTAGAACACACCCGCGAAATCGTGGGGCAATAGAGCGTATGTAAACTGTAAAATTAATTATAACTGCAGAATTCCAGGAGAGGTATCAAAAGTCAAAGGTACTTGGGGACTGAACACATTTGTTTTGCCCTCCCCCTTTTATCCAAATACCGATTTTTATTCTTTCTGTTTTTCTGTTTTTCTGTATACTATGAACATACATATATATATACTATAATTACTATATAAAACGGTCACTGATATATTAAAAGTCACCCCAGTAAACTATTGGAATTTATAGTTAATTATAGCTAGAAAACTATTGGAATTGATAATATATATTAATAGCAAATACAATTTATCTATAGTATATGTATGATCATAGTATACAGAAACAAGAATGTGTCCAAAGTACACAGATGCCCCACTCGCACTATCATTTTCCATGTTCAATGGACCGTGAAAATGGGTAAAAAATATAGTTAGGCATTAAAATTAGAAAGATCATATCATAGGGAACATTTGTACTAAGTTTCAAGTTGATTGGACTTCAACTTCATCAAAAACTACCTTGACCTAAAACTTTAACCTGCAACTCGCACTTTCATTTTCTATGTTCAGTGAACCGTGAAATTGGGGTCAAAAGTTTAATTTGTTTTTAAAATTAGAAAGATCATATCATAAGGAACATATGTAATAAGTATCAAGTTGATTGGACTTCAGCTTCATCAAAAACTACCTTGACCAAATACTTTAACCTGAAGCGGGACAGACGGACGAACAAACAGACGGACGAACGAACGGACGGATAGACGGACGGACGGACGAACGAATGGACGAACGAACGAATGGACAAACAAACGAATGGACGAACGAACGGACGAACGGACGAACGGACGCACAGACCAGAAAACATAATGCCCCTCTACTATCGTAGGTGGGGCATAAAAAGCGCAAAAAATAAGTGTTCTGTCCCAAGTACTTATGCAAAGTATGTTTAATTTCAAAACAGGCCTAAAGGGCAGTCTTATAGTTCTCAAAAAGTCATTTTTTTGTTTTCTATTTATTACAATATGAGCATACGTTTATTCTGTTATGAACATATATTACTATAAATAAAGTGTGTTTGCTTTTTACTATCAATTATCAGTTACCTAATCAATACACGGCGGTCATTGATATTATATAGACCCCTCTATTTAGTATACTTAGTGACCCGATGAATTTTTGTAAAAGATTTTATGACTGAAGAATTTCAGTAAAGGTATCAAAAGTCATAGGTACTTTGGGAAATGACAATTGTTTTTCTAGCCCGGCTCCTATATTCTTTTTCTATTGATTTTAATAATGTTAGCATTTATCTGTATATTATGAACATACATTACTGTAAATAACGTGTATTCATCGGCGGATCCAGGGGTGGGGGTTCCGGGCGTTGGAACCCCTCTTTTTTCGCCGATCAATGCATTTGAATGGTAGGGGTGTGCCATTTTTGCCTGAAAAAACGTACCCATTTTAATATAACATTCACTGAAATTCAGTACCTATAGTTTTATAAAAATTTAAGAAAGAATGACCTATACTTATATACAATATTTTAAAATATGACCCCCATGCTTATGTAAGCACTAACTCATCATCACTCATAATTCATAAATATAGCAGCTACCCTTAAGTTTTTATATATTAATTGACATCGTTTGGTGCACATATATTTTATATGATATGTAGATCATACCCCAAATCAATAGACAGTTATCAAACGTAAATGCATTTTAATATAGGATATCATTAAAAAGGAGGGTCATGTTTATATAAAATCTCGCAAAACTAGGACCCATATTTTTGGCACATCTCCGTATATTCAATAATAGGAAGTTACCCCCCCCCCCCCGTGCCGTGGATAGTAAACTTGAAAATGATAGTAAATAGCAAATACACGTTATTCATTGGTATTACTATCAACTCTCAATTTACTAATCGATCCACAGCGGTCATTGACATATTATATAGACCCTCTCTTTATAATAAATTCAGTGACCGCCGTGGATAGTAAACTTGAAAATGATAGCAGATAGCAAATACACGTTATTCATTGTCTTTGGTATGTACAAAGTACAGAAAAATCGCAAACCGGATGTCTATTCTGACTTAAAATTTCGTCCAATGACGGAAAAATAACCGGACGCAGTTTTTTTCGTTTTTCTCCCAAAATAATCCAAACTGAATAATCATGAGAATGGATGACAAATGCGACAATACATGGTACATATAGGACACAGAGGCTTGAAGATTAATTTATTGTGGAAGGAAGAGAAGCGACACACAAAATGAGGTCTTCTCGTTTAATAGTATAGATGCGCATATTAATTCGTGTATTTACCATAGTATCATTGGCACATACTTTATATCCGAACCTTTTCTTTTTTACCCTATGTCCATTTGTAATGCAAGATGCAAGTGGATTCCGATTTTGGAAACAATGGTATGACTTTGTAAAAAATGGACCGTTTAAAACTGAGTCAAATTTAGTTTCAGTACAATTAAGTTATTAACATTCATAATGTTTGAAAATTGTTGGCTGCTCCTGCTTTTGTTTTGTTTTAAAGGTAGATAGTGTGTCTTCCTCCATCTTGGATTTTGAATACCAGAAAACGATCGGTCTAGATTTTTAATAAACTGTGCAAATTTTGAGTATAGTATGTAATTCACGAGTAAGAATTGTCATTTAAAAATAGAAAATGACATGTTCTCATCATATTTATGGTTGTATTTTACTAAAAACATAAACTTTCGTTCAACTCATTTTTGTCTTACTTTGCCACATAAGGGGAGGCAACAAAAATATTAGAGCAGATAATTCAGATTAAGTTACTTTTAAAATATAATGTGTTTGGAATTTCCTTATTTTATTATGTAGGAAGAAAACGAGTCCCGTGACCCCATTTTTTTTTCTTATATGAAATTACAATATTAGAGAGCTATCTTCTCATCTTATATCTCAAAAGTATATGGTATAGTTTTTGTTTTATGGCAGAACATTTTGGTTTTCTATGCATAATCTATACAAGCAATGTCAATTTTGCACATCAGTAGCGTGAAAATAAGCCCCGTGACCAATTCTTTTTATTATTATTTCTTTTAAAAAGCATGATATAAACTTCATTTTGGCAAATTAATAAAAAATTCTATGGATTATATTTTAAACACTCGATTTACATTAAAAAACAAAATGTGCTTATTTCTACCGTTACTCACCCCTACAACTTCAAAACACAATTTAAACAAACGCTGATTATAATTTGATGTTAATGATAATAAAAGAAGTGCATGTTAAAAGTTAAAAGTTTAGGAAAACAATGAGATAAATTAACACAAGACTGTTTTAATTTGACTATAATTTCTGCTTTAACAAATTTACCATTCAATGTGATTAAAGAAATAACAAAAATAATGGAAAATATTACAAATCTGAAGTGTTTTTACATACATGTAGCTAGCATTCTTCAAATTGTTAGTCCACAGAAAGTTTTAAACATATGTTCATATTTGCTTATTTAGAAATGTTTGCACACTGTTGAAAGACCGTAGCAACTACGCTTGTTTTAAGCTTTTCCCTGTCATACATGTAGCTGAATTTCAGAAGTGAATTAAAATAAGGACGAAAACATGTCTTTATAACACCTATTTATTGTTTAATTGATATAACAAAATAATAGTATGTTTACAAATTATGATATTCTTATAAATCATGTGTGCAATTCTTTTACAATAAATCTCAGGTCATATTAAGTGCATTATGTATAATGTCAATCCAAATCAAGATCTTCACAATGTATTACTGCTTGTTCAATTATTAAATACAACTTACTGTCCACTTCTCATTGTTGGCCATAATACAATAAACTTGAACTGGGTGAATACCATCAGGGTATATAGTGTACACTCCTGTTGTTATGTTTGTCAAATCGTCACATTCTCGTGGTAGTTTACTCTCTATTTGAACAGTAAAATATTAATTAACAAATTTCAAAAGGACGAGAGCGAGTGCTCGCAAAATTTTTACCCCATTTAGTAAGATGAAGACTAAGGAACTATCTAAGAAAAAATAAATTTGTTAAAGTTTCATTGTTAATGTATTCTTGTATCAATGGGTTTTGATTAAGGATAGACTAGTATACATTTATCAATTCACCTTCGTTAGAGATCGTAACCAACGATAAGACTCATCGGTGAAATTAAAAAAGAAATATGGCGGGTTCTACTCGTGTATTAGAATCTGCTCTCATTTAGGAGCACCTGGGTTTATAACTGTTTTTTGATGAAGTATATGTTTCTCAAGCTTCATAATTGACTGCAGTATTGTGTGGACTTGTTCTTATTTGTATCATGTCGTGTTCATGATGTAATGATGTTTCATACTGAGTGAATGTTTATATTTTAGCTTTTAGATGATTATCGAAGACATTCGGATGAACAACTAGCCACTATACTAGCTGTCAATGCTTCTGTATTCATTACATTTTCTGTTTTAATTAGTCGTTGATCAAGTTAGAAATAATGTAAAACATATGATCTTATTTTTTCGGTAAGGCTTGGGGTAATTATTTGATGGCCCTGTTTGTTAATATATACACACGGAAAAAAGTATAATTTTGGATGGAATATGATAAAATATTTGTAAAATAATATTGAAACGTAGTTAATGATAACATTCGCTTTAAAACAAACCAAAAATGTATGAAAATAAAGTTTTATCTAACCAAAATTTTTATAACAAAATGAAGTGTTTTTTGTATAAAAAAAATGCATTTTACAACTTTTACTGTAGTCGAACTTTACAATGTCAGACAAGTGTTGAAAACAATGAGGATAAAAACATCTGTTTTAGTGTTTACGAGTACAGTAGCTGCATGTGCAGATAAGAACTGATAGAGTCGATATTTATTGATTAAACTCAGGTAATATTTAAATAATGTTTAACTAGTTCTATTTCAACAAATTATTTAACAAAAAAATAAAAAGTGTTTTTTTAATTTGAATTTCAATTTGGTGTTGCAATACTTTTTTCCATGTGTATATATCTCCTCGTATTAAAAAACAACTCTGTTTGTAACTATCTTATGTTAAAGTGTGAGCATTCTTGATGAAAATAAACTTATGAATCGTGTTAATATACTTCATACGAATTTTAAAGTAACGGCGAGAAACAGAATGCATATGAACATTGTTATTTCAAAGAATTTAACAATATTTGAGTCTAAAATATTTTTAATGGCGTTATGTTGTGAATTAAATATTAAGGCATCACATCATGCCAATTAAACATCGCAAAGAAAGTAAGATTTTACTAATATATATAAATTGGTAAAGAACAGCAAACCTGTACTACCACACGATTGTTCACCAAGTTGTTTTACACAAGTGCTCTTCATGTTACATATATTTGTGGAGTTGCAGCAAGTTAGACACATCATGTGATGTCCTGTTAGACGTTTTCCAAATATAGCACCAGCATTTCCAGATAAACAAAGCTGAAGTTAAAGAGTAGATAAGATATTAGTTGAGACTTTGAATGGTTGAACATCAACGTAATCTATAAGTCAAAGAGCATTTATGCTGTAAAATTAAAAATTAGAATAAAGGCACCTCAATATAATAGTCGTATCATACTACTATACCCCTCTTCTTGACATTTATACTATTATGTCTATTTGTTTTGTTCACACATCGTTGTCAATGAAATGGAATGTGATGCGACTGTCATATACAAGTGAGAGGTTAAGCTAACTATAAAACCAGGTATAATTGACCATTTTCTATATAAGAAAATGCCTGTACCAAGTCAAGATTATGACAGTTGTTATCCATTTGATGTGTTTGAGTTTTTTAAATTTCTCTTTGGTTAGGAACTTTCCTTTTTGAATTTTCCTAGGAGTTAAGTAGTTTTGTATTGATTTACTTTCTTATCATTAATGGAAATGGAAATAAGAAATTCAAAAATATTGCAAACTGGACAATTATCCTTTAAAAAACCATAAAACTACAGGTCACCGTATGGCCTTCAGCATTGAGAAAAACCTGTAATTTATAAAAATCTAAATGACATACTTTATTCAAAACAAAATCATTTTACGACATTATTTTAGACTGTTTATATCCACGTGTTAATGAAAATGTAAATAAATATTTGCCTTTAGATATCAATAAAAATCTTAGCTAATATGATTGACAAATTCTAGAGGAAGAAAAAACTAAGTGGTAAAAGTTAAATATAAAATGTTTGCACACAGTATTGACATATTTACACATTTTATCATTTTAAAATGTCTAGCATTGATTACCTTCTGATGAGAACATCCAAAATCATACTGTTCTTCTTTAGATGATGTAGTGTATTTGTGCGTAAAGCAAACCTGGTAATATGCAAAAAATGAAATGAAATGTAAAAAGCTGAAAACAATTCTCAGTAACTAATCGAAATATGAACGTCTTTTAAAACTGTCATACGTGCAGGCATCACACCGCAATTAAATTGGGTTAAATCAGTAAAACAAAATGCCAATAATAAACTTAAAGATTGCCCGGCTGAAATGAAGGTCTTTATATTTTTCATGCGACCATATAGTAAGCAATGTTGTGTTAAACAGCTTTCATTCCGTATGCAAACCGTAGATGATTTGGTTATTTTATTTGTTTTTTATTTGGTCAAATAGCTATTAACGAATTTAGGTCGTGTACACTCTGCACTTCGAATGTATTGGCTTGCACGTTCCTGATGAAGATTAATCAAGAAAGTGCTTCGGACAAATAAAATTAATAAAGAGATATTTCCATTGACATACATCATGTACATATCGCTTTAAACTTACAAAAAAGAGGCGAAATACCAGTATGCCAGAGGGACATTTAAATACTAAGCAACCGCACACAACCAAAACTTAGGCCGATCTCAAGTGATCCGGAAGGGTAAGCAGATCCTGCTCCAGATGTGGCACTTGCCGACTCGTGTTGCTCATTTTAGCACAAACCCGGTAATGAGTCTAAATCGGTAGGTCACATTCGTGAACCATGTGAACGGGATTGTAGTTACGACATCACGAACATATTCCCTATAATCTCTGAATTGAATATTCAACTCGTGATGGTGTCCGTAAAATTTACGAAGGGTTGATTTCTTTTTTTCACCATGTGGAACTCTTAGATTTTAATAGCATCCTTGAGAGCACAAACCCTCTACCAAGGGAAACATCTTGGAAAAACAAGCCAGAAAATATCGTATCAATTGGGAGATATATACTCCGCATGCATGCACTGCTGGAATATTGCCACATATAAATGGATAGTTCACCATTAAGAAGCTGACATCATCTCTTTTGTCGTAAAGTATCAATTTCTAGATGTAAGTTAAAAATGAGGTAGACTTTATCTGTTGTATTCTTTATCTCGATAGGATATAAGTGAAATGCACAGGCAATCATACATTCATTGTTCTAATCTATATTTATCATTTACAAATGTCAAGCACATATTTCAAGCTAGCAATGTTGATCAAGTCTTATTAAAATAGCTTTTGCAGTTTTAATAATGTATTCATACCTCATCATCTCGACATGTTTCGACATCAGCACAATCTGTAACACTTACAACCCCACTGCAAGACAGACATGTTCTACCACCATCTAGGAAAAATCAAATTTTTTGTCGTCTTTAATTCACTTTAAGACCATGAACGCAAAGTGGAAATAAACATAGGTACCTGCATAAGTTTATGAAACGCATTTGCCAAAAATTCTTAGTGAAAAATGGTAAGAAAGAGGGGGAAGATACTAAGGTGAAATCCAAAACTCCGAAGTTGAAATCGGAAACTGAAATCGTAACGGTCCACAAATTAAAGACAACAAATAGACCAAATAAGTCCACAAAACAATGCATAAAATCAAAAACAACAAAATGATGACTTAGCAACATGCACCTCCTTAACACCAGCAATTTTCTACGAAGAAATTAATAGGAGACTCATTATATGGAATACCGTAACAACTTAGAAATATATATATACTCTTGCTAGCATGTTGATGAATGTATCATTTCTAATATTTGATTATAATAAACATCCGTAGATAAAAAAAAATATAACTAGTACATAATTATCAAGGAAAACTTAGAATTGAATTTGACAATTAACAGCTATGATATTGGAATAAATATATTTTTTTTATTAATATAGTTCAAATATCATATGCGGCTTGGACTGTAAGAAAATCTAAGAATAGAAGATGGGCGAAAGAAACCAAACTCATAGATAAAAAATAAACTGACAACGCCATGGGATAAGAAAAAGACAAACAGACAAATAAAAGTACACAAGACACAACATAGAAAAACTAAAGCAACACGAACCCCATAAAAAAATGGAGTTGATGTGTTTTGTATTGGTTAAATGTACATAAAGCACTTCCAAAAATATTACTATTACTATAACTTAAAACCAAGAAGGGGCAAAGCAAAAAAAAAATAATCTAGTTTAGACTTTATTTATTCATTGCGTATCAATCGATTTTCAATCAGGTAAAGCTTCACACAAATTTGTTATCAACTTACATTTTTTTAACACAACTAAAAAGGAAATTTCTAATAGCATTACGCACCATAATAAAGCTTTTCATATCAGTTAGTTGTTTTGAATATACAATCTTGAATATCATGAATATTGCTCATATACAAACAAGAATATGTGATATTATTGCAAATAAAACTTATCTCCGCAAGGAGACCGAATGACACAGATCACCCTACGGCCTGCAACATTAAGCAAAGAACATACCTCATAGTCAGCTATAAAATGTTTTGATGAATTTCAATACCTTTTTAATAAAATATCATGTTTTCATAGATTTCTTTGATATCGAACATTTAATTCATTGTAAAGTGTGAGCACGTTACTTACAAGACATCCAAATATTCAGAGTCAACAACAAAATGAATAGAAGTTGATTCATCCCTGCAATGAGATTAAATTGTACATTTTATTCAAATCTTGAAAATAACATTTACAAATGGTGAGAAAAAATAAAAATGCAAATTAAACACAGAATTAAAAAAATGAAGAACGAACAAAGAGATTTAATATGTTTTTTGCAAAGTATCCAAAACTATATAAGTTGTCAACTGTATATTTAAAAAAGGATATAGATTCTGTTATGTTTACGTTCGTCACGCAAATGAATTATTATTAAATGTAATGGCCGGCATAATAGTTGCTGCAGGTGGTGTTACATAAGCATTTATTTTACTTAATGTTCTCTTGCTTTTTATGTGCTGCGTATGCATGTAGTTGTTTATTGATTCATGGGAGAGAGAGGGATGATTTTATCATTGGAGGATCTCACAGTAAACTCTATTTTTGGTGTGTCGACAGTTAAATGTTTCCTGTTTCACAGTTTGTTCGGTACTCTAATTGTCTATTTGAAAGTTAATATATCTTTACGCACTTGACTGTATGTCCAACGCTTACAACGATGTTAGTAAAACTCAGCGTGTTCATGTGTGCTCTAAAAGTATCACTAAATGCACTTAAATCTTAGAAACCAAATGACTTTCTAATCGATTTTCCTTAAGTAGAGATTTCCGTTGTGTTTTACGTTATACTAACAAAGAGTGTAATCTCACTTTCCACAATGACAAAAGAGACAAACTCTGATTTGCCAATGCTTAATCCACTTTTCTTATGAAATTATGTGTTCTTTGTTCGATTCTTATGAATATCGTAATTAACAACATACTAATTCAATTTGTCTCCATAAAACTTGGTTTATCAGAATCTAGGCGTAGTGTACACATGTTTACATCTTTTGTCTTCACGTTGTAGATATAGGTAGGTATTCAACAGTGAATATAAGTTGTTATGCAATACCGGTGCGAGACTGTAAAGTTTGAATTTTTGGTTCAGTTTGTTCACAAATCGCGTTGACGAAGGGTTTTTGTATATCTTATTTATTTAATGTAAAACTACAGGTAATACATTTTTGTCACCTTTACATTATGTTTAAGTCACCTTTCACAGTTCTTTTAAACAAAAATCGTTGAAAATTACTGCTAATAATAAAACCGTTTTAATGATTGAGAGTGTTGAAAGGTATTTTTTTTCAAATTACAGAAGACATTTTATTTCCAATATCAAGGGTTGATACATTACGCATTGTGTCGAGCATAATTATCTTGATTTTGATCGAAAGTGTTATATATATTCTACAAAGAATAATTTCAATCAATATGCATGCAATAGCCGTATTATTATATAGCTAAGCTTGAGAAATTTGTTAAGAACATATTTGTTCTCTGATGATTTCATATTTAAATTAGTTCAGTTTGATATATTATGAACTTTTAACGTTTTGTAATGTTCTCTATGAAATATTTATATCAAGATGCTTGATTTCTTGATTGACAACATATTTGTAACGTTTGGAGGACGTGTTTCCCAAAAATACCGGCATTCCCACAGGAACAAATAGTGCCCCTATCATTGCCGATCTTCTTAGGCAGATAGAAAAGAAGTTTGCATTATCTTTTAGCTTTACTTTCAGCTAAAAAGATGATGTTCTCTTACAAAATAATTCAAATTTGGTGACTATGTTGAACACATCTATCCCATTTGAATAGAGATAGAGGACACAACAGACACAATTAAGACTACCTCATATCCAGACTTACATTTAGCAATTCACAATGAGGGTCGGTTGAAAAAAAACTTTACGAACTTTCTATTTCTATGTAGCAACATTCCAGCATCACCTACAAATGGCGTACATGTATATATCTCCCAATTGATACGATATTCCCAGGCTTGTTTTTCCTATCATGATATCCTTTTAAGACAGTGGCTGTTCACAGAGAAGCTCTTACGCCAAGAAACAACTCATTATCGTGAATATGAAATATATGAGATAGATCTTTGAAATGAAATCTATGAAAAAGATCTTTGAAATAAAATCTATGAAATAGATTTTTGAAATCAAATCTATGAAAAAAGTAAAATCACAAAAACACTGAACTCAGAGGTGAATCCTATCGAAAAGTCCATAATCACACGCTAAAATCGAATGACAAATTTTAAACTCTGAAACCACTGGGCCGAATATAACTCCAAATAGCCGCAATAATTGTGGTATCTAGTTTGAAAAAAATAACCGATGACCCTGACCGCAAACCAAAATGGCCTAAATGACTATAAATAAAATCTAGGGGTGAAGTGAAAGTTTTGTCTATTAAGTACAGCTCTTTGTAAGAACCAGGCAGAGTGCGATACATGATGGTTTCGGATTTTTTCTATAATTGGCCTAGTAGTAGCAATAATTGAGTCCTGCTCAAAAAATAATTTTGAGTGGGAAAATATGAGTGGTTGCCATGGTAACGGCCACTCTATCTTTTGGTTGTTAAGCGTGGTAAAATCTGTCAAAAAACAGCTAAATCACCACAATTCAGAGCCTGATTATGAATAGAATTATGCATTTTTTATTAATTTTCATATGTAACATTGATAGAACATCGTTTAAGCTTCATTTTAGTGAAGATTGCATGTCAACCAAATTTGTAAATTTTTTGAAACATTTTGTGAAAAAATGCATATTTTCAACTTTTCTGAAATTGGGATTTTTGCTGAATTATCAAATTTTCTCTGGAGTTTTTCAGAAAAGTGCAAATGTGTACAGAATAGTTAGCACTGTAGTTATGAAGTTTGGATACTTCTTTATCAAATTAAATAGTGAAATGCGTGGGATTCTTGTAAGTTTTGTCACCAGAGCAACCGATTTTTTCCTTGGAAACGGAGTTTTTATTTGCAGAATATTGTAGTTAAAGAGCTTAAATGTCCTGAATTTTTTTATAACCGATAAGGAAAATACATAAAAGCTAAGGCAAACTTTAAATTACAATCGTCAAGTGTTGTTGACTTCAATTGTTACTACGGAAAGACATATTATCCATAGCAACATCCATTGACATCCACTCTGAAATTGGATAAATAGAAATTTATGTAAAAAAATACATAAATAGAGGGTGTTTATTTTCAAATTGGAATATGACTGCATGCTTTGCTTCACTTACAGCTCAACAAATGTAATATATAATGTAATATTGGGGTTGGAAGGTTAGAAAAAAGGGAGGGTAGGTGTTTTTTTTTAAATATCATACATGTAGATTCTTGAAAAGATTATGTTTGGTCGGAGAGCCTGATTATAAATAGAATCTTTTTTTCTCAGAAATTTCATATATAAGATTGATAATATATTACTTGGTTTTAGCTTCAAATCTTAGTTAAGGTACTTTGTAGTTCGCTTGTCATTTTGGGGGATTTTTGTCAGATTTTTCAGAAACCTCAGGTTTTATTCATTTGAATGCCTTAAAAATAAATGGCATTGACCCCCATTTATCTTTTTATAAATCTTTTACATGTATAATGATAAGCCATCTGTAAAAGTCTTATAAAATTTAAATTATTCCTTGATAGTTTTTGAGAATGTAAACCTGTCAATGATAAAGCTATGAAAAGTCAAGAGAGAATGTTTTCCCGCCAAAATTTCATTGGCTAATATCTCGAAAACAAGCACATTGATCTGTATATTTGTTTACTCTTTTGATTCCTTTATTAATCCGCTATCGATATTCACTTATATTTAAATTGAAAGATCCAAAATAATGTCATACAATTGTGAAACTCCAAGTCAAATTATCTCTCTGCTTTAAAATGAATTTTCAATAAGAAAACAATTTTTTTAAATCTCAGAATATGATCAAGATTCTTTGATAGAAAGTCATTGAATTTTCATTTCAATATAATAAAGTATTCTTTTTAAGATGCTTGGGTAGCAATTGGAATAGATAGAACATGATTTTATTAATAAAAACATCTTCATTCTATATATTTATTGCAAAACTGCTTTACACAGTTCTCAAACTAGAGCTTACTTTTGAGGTATATTTATATTCGGTTATAGTTATATTAGCAGGGTTGATTTTTGTTCTTCCGTATAACCTCAATTTACTCAATTTTCTTTATAGTATATATACTAGTAGTAACAAGGATATCGTTTCTGGGGGCCTTTATAGTTTCTTGTTCAGTGTAAGCTAATGCTCCGTGTTGAAGACTGTACTTTGGCCTATGATGGTTTACTTTTAGGAATAGTGACTTAGATAGAGTTTTCTTATTGGCATTCATACCACATTTTCTTATATAATTCTGCTCATTATTGAAGTCAATGATATATGATCTAATTATTCAAGGATTTTACTTTGCAATCTATTAATAACTACTGTTTCCTTTGAATCTTAAATAAGAAATAAGTTAAAACAAAGGTTTGCGTTATTTCGCAAAGGTTTGCGTTGTACCGCAAACATTTGAAGAAAAAAGTGAAAAAATGTTTGGCGCTAATACGCTTCCGTAGATTTTAAGAAAGGTAGTGCATATATTACTTAAGAATCGGTGCTCACCCATTACATTAAGAATTGAAAAATGCCAGACACTCGTAATGTACAGCTGATAGAGTTGAGGATGAGCGTCATTTTTCAATCGAATGCTTACTTCATAATGATTTGAGGGAGGAACTCTTTTAGCACATTTCTAGCACATCTCGATGTTAACACAAAAGAACTTTACTATTATGGGGGATACTGACGATTGTATTGTTAAACAATAGTTCTTTTGAATAATGTAGTGCATGTCTTGATACAGACTGTTATTTGATATATATAGTTGTTTTTTTTCTATTTTGTTTTGGCTCCGATTGTGACTGAGGCTTATGGTGCTATGAAGGTTTATATTATATCATATTGTTATTATTGTAAAGTCTTTATGTTGATACAATCATTATACCACCGCTTAAATAAGTGGGGTATACTGGTTTACCTCTGTTTGTCCGTCCTTCCAACCGTTCATCCGTCAGTCTGTCCGTCAGTTCATCCCTCCGGCCCATGAATATTTTCGTTGCATTTTTTTCATGAAATTTATTATAAGGATTTCTAAAAGGTTTATTGAAGTCAGCTATATCTTGTGATAAGTTTTCAGATTCATTACTCAACCACTTCCTGTTTACCGAAAACTTTTCACATGACTGCCAAGTTAAAAAATATTTTTCTGAGGGACTACAATACAATGATTTCTGAAATTTGGTTTCAGGGTTTATATTAGTCAGCTATACTGCGTGATGATTTTTCAGATTCACAACTTAACAACGAAATATTTGGGCGGGGTACATTGTATCATCAGAAGTTTGCACCACCACTGTTTATTGAATGTGTGGAATTTGTCTTCAAATTATTACTGTTTTTAATCTTGTATTTATGCAGACATTCTCAGCTTAGTGGTTTCATTCCAAATCTCGGGATTAATGCAGTCTTTTGTAAAGGTTACAGAGACAGATACAGAAAATAAGGGCGTAATTCATGTAAAGGTTAAAAAAAACGTTGAGAATAGCAAAACAATTTTTTCGAAGATTTATCCTAAAATATGATACCTCAATTTACAGGTCTCTTAAAGGAGAGGAGGGGGATTTCAGAAGAATTAGAAGTGTGCTTCAGCTGAATCCCCCTCCCCAACACACACACCCACACACACAAAACAAGATATTGTGATATTGGAATCATGAACTTAAAAAATGTGAGATATATGTAGAACGACGCATAGTAAGAAATGATTCATTATTGATACAATTATATTGCTTGATAATTTTGATTTCATAGTTTTGCCGGTAATAGCATAATTAGTTTACTGGGATTAGCACAATTCTAACTTAGCAGATGTATTATATTTGTCTATCTCGGAGATCCTGAATTCCAATTGCGGGATAGTAGTACAACAAAGCAGTTATTAATGATATGTTAATAGCTACATGTATGTATTAAGAGGATGCCATTATACTTGACTTCCGATATTAGCTATCACCCATTGACTATTATTATTTTTTAAATCACCACCAACTTAAAATATGTTCAATTTGCCTGTCCGTCTATCCCGCCCGTCCATCACACTTCAGTTTCAGTTTAGAAATGCTTTGACCAAATTATTGGTTTGTTAATATTATGTTAAGGGTGAATTTTGTGATTTATGCTGGTGGAATAACATCTCAGACGGATGTGTGCCATAAGAAATAGTGCCATATATATCTTGCCTTTCCATAAGCCAGGTTGGCACGGCTATTGTAATCCCATGAAGTTCATCATCTGTTAACCTTAAACCAGATGCTCCACAGGGCGCAGCTTTATACGACCACAGAGTTCGAACCCTGAACAGTTGGGGCAAGTATGGACACACCATTCAAGTTTGATACAGCTCTGAATTTGGATTGCGATTAAATAGTTGACACAACATAGTTTTCTGACACAGAATGAATGTAGTCTAAGAACTTAAACTTAAAAACTTAAACATTGGAGATTTACCTATTATGGTCCAATATCCAAAATCTGAATACATGGTTAAATTCAGCATATCAAAGAACCCCAAGAATTCCTAACCTGTTGGGACCAAAACTCTCAAAATCAATCCCAACCTTCCTTTTGTGGTAATTAACCTTGTGTTTAAATTTAATAGATTTCTATTAACTTAAACTAAAGTTAAAGTGCAAAAACCAATGTGTCTTCGGACGACGTAACGCAATTCTCTTTTTCTCAAGTATCTACTTGTATGCAACATTTAAAAAAATCAACATACCCCTCCCCTCCTTTTCCAAGCCCCCCCCCCCCCCCCCCCCAACCACCCAATGTTTCGTTACATATTAAATTTATTGAACTATCTGAGGAAAAAATTTAGACAAGACTTTGAGTGAAGCAAAGAAGGAAGTCATATTCCAATTTGAAAATTAACACCCTTTATTTATGTATTTTTTTACATACATTTCTATTTATGCAGTTTTTTAATGGATGTTGCTATGGATAATATGTCTTTCCGTGGTAACAATTGAAGTCAGCAACACTTGACCATAGTAATTTAAAGTTTGCGTTAGCTTGATGTATTTTCTTATCGGTTATAAAACAATTCAGGACATTTAAGAAATGCAAACGAAAACTCCGTTTCCAAGGAAAAAATCGGTTGCTATGGTGACAAAACTAAAAAAAAATCCCACGCATTTTTCTATTAAATTTGGTAAAGTAGTATCCAAACTTCATAACTACAGTGCTAACTATTCTGTACACATTTTACAAATTTGGTTGACATGCAATCTTCACTAAAATGAAGCTTAAACCATGTTCTATCAATGTTACATATGAAAATTAATGAAACATGCATGGTTCTATTCATAATCAGGCTCTAAAATGTGGTGATTTAGCTGATTTTTGAGAGATTTTACTACGCTTAACAACCAAAAAATTGTGTGTCCGTTACCATAGCAACCACTCATATTTTCCCACTCAAAATTATTTTTTGAGCAGGATTCATTTATTGCTTCTACTAGGCCAATTATGGATACATTCTGAAACCCCCCATGTATCACATGTATATGGCACTCTGCCTGGTTCTTATAAAGAGCTGTAAAATTTGATAACCGTTTTAAAAAGAGAAAATATGATGGAGCAAAAATGTTAAGAATGTCCAGCTTACCAATGGTCCATATACATGATATATGTTAAAACTGTCATAAAATTTAAACAAGCAAAAATGATCAGCAAGACAAGGTCACTTTCAAGACTACTTATAAATTGGTTTAATTTTTTCAGTACAGTTCAGATCCTTTAACTATTGTTTGAGTGCCTATAGTCATAGGAGCGGAAGATTTTACTTCAGTATAAGGTATAAATAATCAGAACCCGGTTGTGTTTTAAATAAAAACATAATATGGATTGGGAAACAACTCTTTATTTGAGATCTGGCATTTCGAACAAAATATTTGTTTCATAAATTTTAGGCCAGCGTTCAACAATATGTGTATTTATGTGAAATTTTTTCTGGAATTTGGTCAGGGAAATTAGTTCTCCAACTTCAAATAATGAAAGTTTACAATGTGTGAGCCTTTGTTATACCACTTTTTGATAGTAAAAGTATTATTTTCTATTGTTTGTTTCACAAATATTCCCATGTGCATTGAATATTAACATGATAACGGCTTTTAAATACAGATAACTTAGCGATATATGTAATCTTCATAGTGAACCAAATTTTATCTGGTAACAATTCTCATTTAGTAACAATTCGAACGCAGGCACAATCAATATAATGCTTGCGTTTGTCGTGAATAACAGAGTATGCACATATGCATTCAAATACATACTTAAAAATACCAGTTTAGTTTAAATATATATGTATATTTATCTTACCTCCTAAACATTTCTAGAAATATGATTCGTTAAAAGCAATCACGTGGAGACCATGTATGTTCCATATATATTAGTAGGGATGCGGGGCTAATTTCAATACACGGCTAGAAGTGTTGTTACGTCCCTTTATAAAACAACACGGTATTGAGGGAAAATCTTTAAAGGTTTCAACAGACAAGGCAATCATGGTGATGAATGATCGAAATAAATAAATAAAACTCATTTAGAGGCTAACAAATCGTTATTATCGACATTTGTATAGACAAATGGAAGTAGGTTCTTAATACTAACAGTATTGAAGAGTTGGTCACTTTTATTTGCAACTAGTCTAAATATCACATTTTAATATAGTCTGTTAGGTAAATTCGTAACATAGTGTGCTAGTGACCTAACACAGTATATATGGGGTCATCAAATTCCATATGGGGATTCGAGCTTCGATCTCACTCCATATATAATTTACTGAACCCATATATACCCATTATCTTACCTTCTGTAGATTTATGGGGATATGATTTGTTAATCGACTACACGTGGTGACTATATATATTTCATATATGGTGTCCTAAAACATACGTGGTTAGTTACCATATAAGGTTAGCAACCATATGTGGTAAGCACGGAGTTACTTTCCTTTGAAAACAAAAATGACATCTGAAAGGTTGACATACGAACAACCTGATAAAAAACGATTAAAATACATTCATTTTAACAAGTTTAAAGCTAACACATTGCACGTTGTTATTGCAAGCATTTTTTTTGTATTGACAAATGGAATTAGGTTCTAAAGTATGTTAAAACTAAGTATTGAAGTAACTTAAATCACGTCGATAGGCCGCTAGTTTAGTACCAAATGTGAAGATAGTCGGTAAGATAAATTCGCTTCACGATTTGCTTGTGACCTAATACGATATATATATATATATAGGATCAGTAAGTTCAATATGGTAAGTTACCATATTAGGCTAGTAAGGAGTCACCCCCTTTGAAAACAAAAATGATGCGACAACTTTTGATAAAACAACACAGTCTTGAGAAAAAATCTGAATGGCTTCAACAGAACAATCATAACTTTGAACAGGTTTTAGGCACAAATATGAGCATTAGACCGTTGGTTTTCCAGTTTGAATGGTTTTACATTAGTAATTGTGGAGCCCTTTATGGCTTGTTGTTCGGTGTGAGTCAAGGATCCGTGTTGATGGCCGTACATTGACCTATAATGGTTTACTTTTATAAATTGATATTAGGATGGAGAGTTGTCTCATTGTCACTCACACCACATCTTCTTATATCTATATAACTCATCAAGTACATTGACTACGAGTTTTGACACTTGAGAAGTAATCTAAGAATGCTTTACTCTATGATACTTATAAACGTTACCAAGTAACTTACCTTGTATAGGTTATAACGTTATGCCGTCTGAATATTACAACACAGATATTCTTCTTTGAAAATTTAGGTTATCTTATGTAAGGTTAAACAGACGTATGTGCAGTCTCAAAATAGGCTATTAAACTCTGATAAAGCATGTAATGCAACAGACGAGGGCCGATTTACTAGTTTCTGTACAATTCATAGCCTACTTAGACCTTTACTTATTTGTTAAAGTCTTGAGGGTAAAGGTGTGTGAATGATCGACAAAAGTCCGTTGATGTGTCATATATATACCAATTGCTCTACTACGAGCGACAAATTTAGGAATAAACAATGAAAATTAGCTCTCATGTCATACCACTCACAAGAACATATAAAAACATATCATCTGCAAGAATGAGATATTGGCGAATCATAAATCCTTCAAGTTTCAAAATTTTGATCAACATTACATTGAACAGCAGATCTGAGGACTTACTTTGTTTGTTTGGGTACATAGGCTTAACAAAGTTTCATACAATCAACAGTAAAGTGTCGGCTTATTTGACTGTTCTACAAAGATATTGTCCATTACACTCAAAACAATTCTGTCTACATTGAAAGATCGTTTGCGAGATGACTGTCAAATTATTTTCTCACGTAGTAGTATAAACTATATGTAGATTAAAAAAAAAAACTCAAATGTAATTAGATTATTTAATTGTAAAGTTCCTTTATCTAAAATTAAAAATAATGGTAACCATATTGATAAAAAAAAATATAAACCGCTTCAAGTAAACATTATTTTGTTTTGTGCCATTCTTTTTCTTACATTTTGTCCATCTATTTGAAGAGAAAAAAGTCATTTTGTAAAGCGAACCATATTTGGACATTGGTCTATACGGATTACTACACTTTTCTTCTCGATGTCCTTACATGTTATATGTTATATAAGGATATAAATCCAACCGAACCATTACATTTTCTATATTGTTCCCAATCATTGAATTGCTGTAAACGTTATTGACTTCATTGATAACACATTAGTGCTAAAAGTTTGAAGATGTTCTGGCGTCTTTATCGGACATGTTTTGGCAAATGATAATTATCGGTTATATACTGAGGGATTTTACTTCGGACACGTTTGGACGAATTGTCGTTAAAAGGATACGTGTAGGAGAAATAAACACGTTAGGAGTGTTACACATATATCTTTAAAACATGGCCACTTTAGATACCGATGTTAAACGAGTGTTCATAAAACATTACCCTAAATTAATCATCAATATTGTTGTTCTGATTTTTTCTTTCTTTCTTTCTTTCGTTCTTGTTTTGTATTTATATCCAAATATTTTCAGTTCAACTGCAAATACCTATTGATTTTCTCAAAGATGATTTTTTTTATATTGAAAAGTTTACATACATATATCTATTTACTAATTACTAAGGTTCGTAGAAGTTTTAATCCATTTATGCATGTTACTTTCATCATTTATTTTTAATCCATCTCAAAATCGAATTTTTTTATTGTGTAAAACGTTTAACTACCAGAGCATTTAACAACATAATTGTCTCATGTGTGTTGTCTTTGTCTTCCTTTATTGATTATTATTTTCAAATTAATTATTTAAACACAGAACATGTATAAGGTAATAACAGAAAAGAATCATTTTACTTTTAATTTTCAACGCATTAGCAATAAGTGCCATCAAACTCCATTAGCAAGCCATGGTTTCGTATTTTCGTAATTTGTCCAATGATGTGCTGTTCAATAAATTATTATTATTATAATGCTGAAACATTTCATTTCTGTTCAACGGGTATAAATCTATATTACATCATTTGAGATTTATCTAATGTATTATGTATGTACATTTGTATAACTTTAATTTTGTTTTAAAATTGGAATATGAAAAACACGTGAAATTATTTCACACAAGACTTAACGCATGGTTTCGTTATTAACTGGCATAATTGTGTATGGGATTTAAAAAAAAAAAATCAAATCTGAATTATCTACTTAAAACATTACCAGTAGTTATTAATTTAAACACGATCATATCAGTTTCAATATCTAATATTATAACATTCTGCTCTACATGATATTCACATAAATTCAATATCATATCAACAAACAATGTCAATAAAGGAATCCAAAAACAATGTATCGTCTTAGATGCATGATTTTTTATAAGTTGTTAGTGGCTTTGAACTAGCTGTCAGTTAACTGCGAGTACTCTCAGATCTGTTTTTTGTCGTGATGTATAAGTACCCATCCACGTCAACTTGTATTGTTTTGTCCATCTGATGAGTTAAGCCTTTTTCAACTGATTTTTATAGTTCGTTCTTATGCTGTACTGTAATACCACTGACCCAGGTTAGGGGGAGGGTTGGGATCCCGCTAACATGTTTAACCCCGCCACATTATTTATGTATGTGCCTGTCCCAAGTCAGGAGCCTGTAATTCGGTGGTTGTCGTTTGTTTATGTGTAACATATTTGTAATTCGTTCTTTTTTTTCACATAAATAAGGCCGTTAGTTTTCTCGTTTGAATTGTTTTACATTGTCTTATCGGGGCCTTTTATAGCTGACTATGCGGTATGGGCTTTGCTCATTGTTGAAGGCCGTACGGTGACCTATAGTTGTTAATTTTTGGTCTTTTGTGGATAGTTGACTCATTGGAAATCATACCTTATCTTCTTTTTTATGTAATGACATATAACAACAGAACATATTAAAACCAACTTCACAAAAATGCACGACAACCTCCGAACAACACGATCATCATTCGAACAGTGACGTAATCATGCATTAAAATACAAATACTAGCATCTGCTCTCGTAAACATGTGAACGAAAATGCATGGATAATCCGACATCAACGACCTGTACAACATTAAATAAATAGTATCTTGTTACTCCTATCTGTACACATTTGCTCAGTTCAATGGTCTCCCGTGAAAAGAGATTAACTCCAGACATTTATATAAATCTCTACATGCAGACTTCTTATACGTTCAGGTATTTCACATCCAATGTTTTATCGAAATATTCTTTTTAAAGCACAAAAATGTCAGTATTCACCTCAGAAACTAACAAAACCTTTAAATATACTTATTAAGAAGGGATATAGTTACGATACTGTTGTCAGGTCATTAAAGATTACATATTTTGGTGTTAATATTGATTCACTTATAGGGTCTTTGCATCGGAACTAAACACATTTATTCAAAAACCAGTTGTTGGCATGACACGGGTTATGTTCTTCTTATATATGTTATGATTGTATGATAATAAACCCCTAACGGGAAGGATTGTGCCTGGTATACATATGATGAAATCATAATATTTCAATCAGTTTAATTGAAGTCTGGAGCTGGCATGTCAGTTAACTGTTAGTAGTCTGTTGTTATTTATGTATTATTGTCGTTTTGTTTATTTTCTTTGGTTACATCTCATGACATCAGACTCGGATTTCTCTTGAACTGAATTTTAAATGTGCGTATTGTTATGCGTTTACTTTTCTACATGGCTAGACGTATAGGATGAGGGTTGAGATCTCATAAAACTGTTTAACCCGGCCGCATTTTTGCGCCTGTCCCAAGTCAGAAACCTCTGGCCTTTATTAGTCTTGTATTATTTTAATTTTAGTTTCTTGTGTACAATTTGGAAATTATTATGGCTTTCATTATCACTGAACTAGTATATATTTGTTTTGGGGCCAGCTGAAAGACACCTCCGGGTGCGGGAATTTCTTGCTACATTGAAGACCTGTTGGTGACCTTCTGCTGTTGTTTTTTCTATGGTCGGATTGTTGTCTCTATGACACATTCCCCATTTCCATTCGCATTCCAACAGCCATCGCACTTTAGCGTGATACACCATTGTTCTTTAGCGTAGACCATCGCACTTTAGCTTGACCATCGCACTTTAGAGTCCTACATATATATATATGAGCCTCACGTGTTTTCACAATCACCAAAGCGCGCGTGAACCTAATTTTAAAATTAAATGTTCCTTATTCAAATATAGAAAGTGAAACTGCAAAGGCAAAATGTGATTCAGTTTGAATAAAATGCACACACAATGAATAAAAAAAGAAGTATAAGTTCCTGAAGATGTAAGTACTTTTACTCATTAGGAATCCAGGCCGTACGGGAAGTGTTTATACGCGGCCAATCAATCAATCAATCTATCTTGTTTCGGAGGGAATAGCAACAATTGGTTTATGTTGTATCTTTTAATTTCTTTCATTGATTCTATTCGAATACATTCTGAATATTTTCTTTCGGATAATACTAAAAAAATATTTTTATAAATACATAACATAAATTCATTTAATACTTTATATAAAATTTATTTTGTAACATGCAGTAGAACGTTTAAAAAAGCGAAATATATTTTGTGACAAATAAACCTACGAAATGATATATCCGGACTTTTTTTTCATAACGAATTACTTATGTTTTTTTGTTATTTTATGAGTACATTTCAACCTATACAAAGACAGAACTACAGAAAGAATTTTACATTCTATCGTAATTATTTGAAAGATATAGGAAATTATTATGTTTAAACCAATTTTGCTAAAAAGATTTTTATGACATCAAAATACATGTATTTAGTATCAACTGTTTTTGATAAATGGATTGCTTTTTCCGAAAAAAATTTGTTTATTACTTTAAATTTATTATCGACTTATCTTTTTGTCAACCTCGCAATGATAAATAAAACAAAAGACATAATGACAATATTAGCATTAATTATTTATTAATTAATTAGTATTAATATATCACCTGGAACAAATTAAACGTGTACATGTCTAGATATGGTCTGCGCAACGCAAATTGTTTGAATTGATCCAACTTTAAACAAGATAAATAATAAACACTAATTGCATTTCGTTTAAGTATTCAAAAAGAGTGCATTTCATCTAGTTACTGTTTAACTGTAAACGAATTCACATATTTTCTGTCATTTAACAAAATTGCAAACACAAAATATTCTTTCTTTCGATTGACGGAAAAGAGTAGAAGGTTTAGAGACAATTATGCATTTAAAAAATTTAGTATTATTATTTCTTGCGATACAGTATACAGAAGTGGTTTACTGTTTGAATATGGATGACGTTTGCTCAGCTGATGATGACACTTGCAAGAAACCCAATCTTTTTGGAGTCGGTATGATTGAAATGGGTAAATGTTCCTTGACAGGAGTACTTCTAAGATTTCACCAGCTGTCAATGCTCGAATGTGCTAAGAAATGTTTCATTACGTCACAATGCACGTCTATCAATTACAGACAGAACTGGAAATTATGTGACCTTGTGATGTCCAATGATGAGAGAAACGAGATTGCCGACGACTCTACCTGTATCAAAAGTAATATAACAACATGGCAAAAGGTATTTAATGTCTAATATCCCTTTTATTTGAAATATGTTTTGAATGTTTTTGAAAATAAAATTTAATCAGTATAAATGAAAACGTTATCAAAATCTGAAATGTATCATTGACCGAGAACAAACGAAATTTGTGCATTGCATGTTCTTATCGCAAATTGATAGTCCTATTATTTTAATAGGGTAAGGAGGAGACTTAATTTGTGTCATATTAGATTGTTGTTATATTCATATTTTAATGGCTGAATTCTCTTTTCTAACAATGCTGCATGAAAATGATGACTTGTTTTTGTAATCTGTTTCAGTCATTGGCGGGAAAATGTGCAGACCATAAATGTGAAGGAGGGAAAAAGTGTGAATTCAATTCCAATGACAATAGTATGAAATGCATTGAAGCATGTAAGTCTTATTCTTATTATTCATTTGTCATCAATAATTTGCTGGTAATACATATAGTAATGACATGTTTGCTATTGATACTGACTTTATCAGCAAGAATGTCAAGTGAGCCCGATAGGGCAAGCTAATATTCGAGCTGCTATAAACAGTTTCAAAACATCAAATGCCATTATTCTGTTTATCCGCAATTTGCCATAACTGTACTAAATTGGTTTAGAATATGAAGTAAAAAGAAATAGATGGATTTACTTTTACATGTTTTACACGTACAAAATGTTGGAATAATTGTTCGGTTGTATGAATGAAGTAGCGTGCATTTCATTGATAAATTGACGCGGATGGACTTGAGCATGCGACGTTCGGCAGTGATTCGTTACGTCATTGCCTAGTATTTTCGAGTATCAATTCCTGTCCATAGTCTTAAAAATACCCCGCAGTAAAATCAAAGGGAAAATGTACAAACTTCCGATAAGATAAGAGTAAAGTGGATTTTCCTTTGTAACTGAGACAGCAATCAGACGATACATGCATACTACGTTTGCGTTGTAATTTTAATATTTGCAATTCAAAGCTTTCGTTAGAACGAACACTTTTGTTATCTCATTTGTTTTATTTGTTTGAAACTGATAACAAGATTTCATAATCTCTACAGGATAAAAATAAATATCATTTCTAACAAGGGTTTTATTTAATAAGTGTTTATTTTATTTTGTAATTGATTGATAGATTTTTTTGGACGACGTAAAAAATCTTCAAAATATATAAACGTTTTTATACGCCCGTCACAATTTTGACGGGACAAATTATGGTATACAAATGTCCGCCTTTCGTCCGTCTGTCTGTCTGTCCGGCGTCCACATGTCACACCAAAGCTTATCAACATTTCATGAAACTTAATATTGTTGTTTTTATGTTGGTCAAATGATCTGTATATTTTTTGGTAAAAAAAGGATTTAAATTTTTTGAGCTACGGGAATTTATAACTAAAACAGTGGTGTGTTTTTTTTTCACATATCGCGCAGTATCTCAAAAAAGATTAATGATTATTGCTTAAAACTGTACACACTTATTATTTATATTAATCTTAAGATCTGAATACTTTTTGGTGATGATTCAAAATTTTATTTTAGAGTTATTGAGTTTTTTGTAAAAAAAAATGGGAGGAGTTTCACATGTCGCGCCGTAACTCAAAAAAACGATTGATGAGTATTGCTTGAAACTTTACACACTTCTAAGGTATATTAATCTAAAAATCTGTATATTATTATTCAAAATTTTATTCTAGACTTATTGCATTTTTTTGTAATAAAATATCTTAGATGATAGATCGGCTACAAAGTAACAACACTTGGTCATAAGAAGCATTAATGATATGTTTGGTTTCATTCATTCAGTGGTTCTCTAAAAGAAGATATTTGTATGTATTTCCAATAGGGTCCTTTGTTAAACTAAGTCCCCCGTTGGCGGCCATATTGGTTGATTGATTGGCTTCAAAGTAACACCAAATGGTCAGCACCTCATAAAGAACATTCTTATAGGAGTAACAACAAACTATTGCGTTCAATTGTTCAATGTTTCCTTTTTATATTCTTTTCCTTTGTTTTATATTATTGGATACTTTCGTAAAGGTAACTGGTTCTGTTTATAGAAACGTCTGATTGCAAAATAACCCACCAGAACCAACAGTATTCATTCATCATTTTATCTAAATACAAAAAAATGTATAAACACAATAAAATGTGGTATGGAAATTATCAACAATGTTTGACCTCCAATAACGAGCTAACCTTATACCCTTAGGCAAGCTATTAAATTTGAAAAGTCTTTTCGAAATGAAATTTGAAGACCTACCACTGCAACTATTCAAATCAAAGAAAGCTAAACCGGCCAAAGTTCAACTACAGGAGTTTTTAAAGCCAGACGTCTATTATCTCTTTTTCGTAATTAACATTGTCAAATTTGTCATTTAGACACAAGTTATTTGTAACATCCGTGATTATACCTTGGGGACTTGGGGTTGCTTTTGATTGTGTAATCAGAACAGGATACACAAGTCAGTCCATTCAACGTCACGTACGAACGACGACAATCACTGTACTTTTGAATAAAGTATTCATACTGTTATAGAATATTTCATTTCGATTTTGTGCAATTAAATGATTTTGATCGTCATAAACACAAATCATTACACAAACGAAGATTATCCTATAAATTATTTACATGATATCCGTATAACTTCAGTTTAAATTTAAAACTTCAATTCATTTGAAGTTGGATTGTTAAAAACGTTATTGATTAGACAATACAATCGCGTCATTTGGTTTATCTTTGACTCAGTCTTTAAAATGTGCTAAATCAAGTAACATGGTTAAAAATTTAATTGATCGAGAAGGCTATGGTCGGTTTAGAGTAATTTAAAATTCAGCATAAGAATGATTTCTTTGAAAATAAACAAACAAATAAAAAACAAACAAAGAAACCAGTTGCGTGAAGAATGATAAATAAGTGTAAATATCCTCACATTTTTTAAATGAAAAATCAAACAAACTATGGTACATAAGAGAATAAAATACTTTTAAAATTTAAAGCCGCCTCAAATAATACGGAATCTGAGGCGTTTATGGAGATGCCATGCACATATAGTGCGCATACATTGAAAAATTAATGGACATTGAAAAAATCTACTTAATAAAAAACTGACGAAATATTGTATTGTGTTATTGGTTGCAATTTGTAATAACTATTTTCAAGATATTATTACACTTGCAAGAAATTGCAACATTATATAGATGATTACTCCGACCTCTTTGCGATACAGCTGTTCGACCGCTTTTGTCCATTAAATAAGATTAATAAGAAGATGTGGTATGAATGTCAATCAGACTACCCGTCCAAGTTAGAATGCATAAAAAAAGATTACGGAGCTTTGAATCAGATAGAAGTGTGGATAGATAAATGGTAAAGATAGTTTAAAATCACTTTTTAAAAACGATATTCATCATTAAAGTTTTATCTACTGATTCTAATGCATCTATCAGACTTAAAACTTCCCTTGAAGCAAGTACATAATGTTATTTTTGACTTTGACTGTCTTTACATAGTCAAGAAACATTTTTGTCTATAGTGATAAAATTTCTGTATGCTTATTCAAATCATTTCATCTAGCTAATTCAAAGACGCTTCGAATAATATAAGACACAGTATTCATCGGGACCTTTTTAGTCGTATATATCATTTCTAGACAGGTTATCTTTGACCATGTCAAAACAGAGACTTTGCACATTGTTAAAAGGGAGAGGTTGCTGCTTTCCGCACGCAAAATAGTGGAATGAGAACAAAGATTAGCCGACGACTCGGAATCAGAATAATGTGTGTGGGTAGGGTGATTTGTCTTCCTGTGAACTTGCACGTAACATAAGACTCATAAATATTTTTCGTTTGCATTACATCTGTCGCTGAATGTTAAACAGCCATCCATCATCATGATGGAATAAGTTTGCCGTCATTTGTAAAGTACTCATCACACCACCTTTTATTTATATTTATAACTGTAGATTGTAAAGGTTTACCCAATACACCGAATGCTACAGTTGATGAGCGATTCGGACTACGACGGAATCTAGATACTGGAAATAAATATAAATGTAACAAAGGTTATGAGATGAAGGGAAACCCGTTTGCCGTCTGCAAAAGTCCTGGAGAATGGAAAGTTTTGTTTCACTGCACACCAACTAAAGGTAAATTAACATGCAACAGAATAGGACAAAGTCTACAAGTAACAAAAATAAAGCCAATTGCATATGAAGCAAAACGAACGTTTGGTACATGCGCCATATTTAATAATTCAAATTGAATTTTTTTTTTGCTTCAGGTATTTTGTTTCTCATGCAAAATCTTTTACTATGCTTCATAATAATTTGACAGTGGTTTATACCATCTACATACAATGTAAAAGTATATCTCTCAAAGTTCCGTATACTTTTAGAAATGTACGTACACATAATTCACTCTAAATTACATTCTAACGATCACGGTTAGTTTAAACATATTTATTTATAGTGGATTGGGAAACAAGTTTTGCAACTTATATGAATCCCTTTCCACTTTTGTGGGTGCGAGTGCTGCCTGTTAGCGGGATAAGCCTGCTGTTTCACATCTTTCTTTCTTATGATCGATCACGGTTCAAACGGCACGATCAAATTAAACTCTATTGTTTTAGATTACTTAACATATACACCTAATGAGATCTAAGTGAAAAAGAACAAAATGCCATGTAATGCTTCATTGGATTTTCAGGATTTTTATAAGTATACAAGTTTATGATAAATGCAGTTCTTTTAACAGAGTGTGGCTCGAATAAATTCCAGTTTGACGGAGAAAACGACCACTTGCATGGAGTTAGTAACAACAGACGGAATTACATGGGAGGATGCAAGAAAACACTGTCAACAACATGAAGGTGGTGACTTAGTCAGCATAACATCAAAGTCAAAATGGGATTTCATAATGGGAAACTTTAAAAGTAAGAATAGAAATAAATATTGGAAGAAATTCAAAATTGATCTAATTAGATATAAAAAATTAAAAAAAAACCCGAAGAATGAAAACAAACAATTGTCAATAAATCACTTGATAGAAAGGAGCACAATGAGCAGCATCACACTCACCTACATCCATTGACAAACCCAATCACATTGTAGTGATTTAAAGTTATATATCAGCCAAATATTTTATTGCAATACTTGCCTTTTGTGAATAATTCACTTGGTTATGCAAGGTAAATGATAGACATGTGTTTTTCAACAAACTTGTTTCACGTCTTAGAATAGATATTTTGAAAAGTAGCAGTATTTAGCAATTGTTTCTTTAACTTTTTGTAAGATCTTGTATTTGCATATGAAAACTAACTAAAGTACCAGGACAGTCTTGGTTATTGTAGGTATTATAATAACTGAACTGGTTTTCCCTCAAAATAAAAGAAAAATACTGATGAACTCCGTATCTTTGTTTTTACAAAAGCGCTAATAGTACACTCTTATTTGTCACTCACGTTCTGTTTTTACAGGCGTTGGATCTATATGGATAGGGTTAAAGGATAACAAATGGATGACTGGCCAAAGCTTCAACGACATTTTCGGGGTTAAGGTACAACTTAATGATTACGATGGTGATTATTCTACAGAAGTCGAAAATTCATGCGGCATACTACAGCCGTCGTCTACTACCAAACTCCAAGATGAAAACTGTAATATTCGTGAAAGGCTAAGCTTTCTTTGTGAGATTGATATGTGACAAAAGTTTTGACGCCATTAATTCTTACAGATTCTATTTTTTTTATGACGTTGCCCATGCATTTACTTGATTTTTAATGAGTACCAATTTTATTAAAAACATTAAAAGACACCTTGTGTTCGCAACTTCTCTTATTAGATATAAGAAGATGTGGTATGAGTGCCAATGAGACAAATCTTCATCCAAGTAACAATTAAACCATTATAGGTCAAGGTACGACCTTCTATACGGAGCTTTGGGTCACACCGAACAGCAAGCTATAAGGGACCCACACATTACTAGTTTAAAACCATTCAAACGGGAAAACCAACGGCCTAAACTATATAAAAACGAAAAACGAAAAACGCTAATGAACCAATCTCTGAACATCAGACTCCTGACCTAGGACGGTCTAAACAATTACAATCTAAGACTTTTTGTCAGAGAGCATCATTGATGGTATCATTAAAAAGTTTATCATATATAACCGACCATACCATACTGTCATTTGGAAGGGATATTTCTGGTAAGGATTAAAATCCTTTAACCATTGTACTGTTAACACAATGAAACATTTCGGTAAATACTATGTTCGTCAACAAGCTTGATAGTCAATTATTTTATCATCTGGTATTAACTGTTTACTAAACTTTGATTATATCGAAATAAAAACAATTTTCTACCCTAAGAATAGATTATCTTAGTTGTGTTTGGCAAAACGTTCTGAATATAAGGTCATCAATGCTCTTCGACATCGTACTTTTTGGCTTCTTAACTTCTAGATTCAAGCGTCACTGATGAGTCTTGTTTAAGGGTAACGCGCGTCTGCGATATAGTATCTTTGATGAGTTTATTCATCATACAGCATTTGTTTCAAGTCCTAGATGTAGTGATATCTACAACGAGCAATTAGTGTACACCACTGTACGGTGAAAAAGAGACGTGCCCACTGTAAATATACACGAACCTACAATGGTTCATTTTTTGTCTTTGAATGGTCTGCTTAGAAACATCATAGAATCTTAGTTGATTGGTTAGGAACAAGTAATATAAAAAAGAACATGTTGACACATGCACAGTCATGTATATGTCTAATGTTAGGTTCTTTATCAGTTGTTGTTTTTGTCATTTCTTGATTGGATTGTTTTATTTCTATCGACAAATGTTTGTAGTTAAGGACACAATGGTGCAGTTGATAGATGTGTTGGGTTGATTTCCCATTAATGGAAAACAAACAGCTCCTTGCTTCTAGAAAACAGAGACAAAAGATACCATTGGAACATTATAACTCACAAGTGAAAACAAACTGATAATGTCATGGCAAAAAAAAAGGACAAAAAGACAAACAACAGTACACAAAACGCAACATGGAAACCACCTCAAATCGGGGGTGAAAACAAAAGATGTATAAGAACCGAAACAATTGAAGATGTGAATGACCAAAACGGACCTATAGATAATAGGCAATCAATCAAAGGTCAACTTTACCTGAATAAGTAGAAAACTTTGTTTCTTAATTTTTTTAATTGATAAACGGACATTTTTAGATAGCTTTAGCACTGACTACTAGGCTTAGAATACCCGCGTGGTAAATTATATTTACAAACATATAACAAGTTTCTGTTATCATAAGTTTTAAAATTATCTAACATTTTTTTTTCACCTCTGTACTGATGGCGAATGCAAATTTACCTGAACCTTCTTTTCATGTAGTGATTTTGTGTCATGGATAGATACTCCATATCATTTGTTTTTTCTATCATACGAAACTCCTTTGTTTCAAACATTGTCTTTAATTGGTCTGCTAAGTAACATTCAAGGCGTGCATTGGTCGTGATTTTAAACGAGTTACAATTTTTTAAAAACATTTCACACATGCATGGTCATGTACCTGTCCAAAGTTATGTACTTTTTCAATTGCTGTTTATGTCACAACTGGATCTTGTTTGCTTTTTTTTTATCGACACATGTCAATTCTTAAATGCAACTGGTTGCAATGTATAGATGTTTGGGTTGAATTCTCATTAATGTTTACCATACAGTTGCTTGCTTCTAAACAAATAAGTAAAGATTTGAGGTACAGCTCTCTATTGATACCCCTTTAAAAATTTATTAAACAGGAAGTTGATAGACAAGGAATCTGAAAATATTTCTAACAGCATGTTCACATATAAAGCCTGATAATACATTTCAGAAAGCTCGTATATGTAGTAACCTAGAAATATGTGTTAGAATATATATGTTTCTGTAATCAGGAAGTTGACGAACACTGAATAACCACTCAGTATAGCATGTTCATATGAAGACTCTGAAACATATATACGAATGTTTGTCCTTGTTTGTCATGCTTATAAAAGATTGTTGTAAAACGGTAATTTTAGGTAGCACTGACAAAGATGTAGTAGTATTAAGAATAGCAGCACTCCCAAAATATGATGGATCAAACTGTGGAAAGGTTTTGACAGGAATGAAGACTTTTGATTGCTTCCTGTACGTGACCTATCAAATGCGTTTGGTCCTCGTGTAGCTACTCTTCCTTTCGTTCATGCATTCAGTGGATTTGATACTTTGTCGGATTTTCGTGGGAAAGGGAATAGGTCAGTTTGGATGACATGGGAAGTATTTCAAGATGTAAGGGACGTTTTTTTTCTTCGCTGAAGTATAAAGACACATACATGGACATCATGGAAGCATTTGTTTGCATCATGTATGACAGCACAGCATCAACATTTGCTGTAAATTTTCACCCATTAGCAGCGGCATTGTGATGCAGTTCCGCCTACAAGAGTTTTTTTCTCGGAGAACATTCAAAGAAAAGCATATCAAGGAGGACAAGTTTTGGCTCAGCCGGATTTATGTATTCGACAGGTACATATATACAGGTCATGAACACTGGGGTTGGATGTAAGAAAAAAATCGATGACAACTGGAAACCAAAAAGGACTTCTTCGGCTGCAGTTGCATCTTCCTGTCAGGAACTTATGAAATGCGAAGGCAAAAAATCCAGTTGTGTTGACAACTGTAAATGCTACCGTTCTGTCCTTCATTGTACGGGTTTTTGTATTGGCTACTGTCAGATAATTTTAAAATCACCAACCTGTCTTTCTAACAAAACTAGGCATTTAAAATTAACAAAGAATGTGATATCACTTGTTAAGTTGATGGAAATTATAAAAAAAATACATTTTTAAAATTTTTGCCGCCATTTTGGAACCGGAAGTCATTTTTTTTTGTCAATTATGTGTTCTTTTGTCGTACTTTAGGAACTGTAATTTACGTTTTATGAAAACGTACATTGGATTATACCTGTAACACAGCTTTCAAGAATTTACGAAATGTAGCCAAATGGATATGACGCCATTTGCAAAATGATCGATGGACATCTTGAAAAAATGGAAATTTTTGATGGCCAGCACCTGATTTTTTTTAATTATCATTTAGTCAACCTTTATACCAAATTTCATGCTTGTATCACGATTTGTACAATTATGTCCATAATATCTCCCAGTAATGCATTACCTAATATGTTTACTATGTTCGCTAAGTATAATAGTATTAAACCTTAATTAAATTCTTTGTCGTAACCGAGATGTCGTTGTTCGAATATCCGCCCTTTTTTATGGACAACTCGACATGTGCATTTAGAAGTTCTACTAGACGTATCAACACCCTGCCAAACAGGGATTTGGTTATTGTAATCTGTAATCATAAACGATTGTAATTTATTACGTTTTTCTAGTAATTGACTGTAATCTGTAATCGACAACATTTACGATTACATATAATCGTAATTTAAAATATGATGTAATCATTGATTACTTTTTGATTACATTGCGATACATTATAAGAATAGTATGATGAAATAAAACTAAGTGTCAATGAAAATATACAACTGCATGTATGTATAGTACTGACAAAGTAGAATGAATTCATATTACTTGAGAAATTATCAAAAACCTTACAAATATATGTTGTCTCAAGCTGCATGATGATTAACCACAACTTACACATTTTACTAAGTTTCTAGCATTTGAAATACATTTCTTGCAATGATTGTCATTAATTTAAGAACTTTAATAATGAACACAAAAATGTTAAAACTATGGAAATGGGTTCAAGATAAGAATTGAAATACATGTGTCCTATAAAATTAAGTCATGTGCTACATTGAAGTAGTTATTTAATTTGTTATAAATTTCCTTAAACATTTTAAAGCATTGTTTTCAATAATAATAGATAAACAGTTGATTCATCTTTATGTTATGAAATCAAAGGTAGGAAAGAATATAAAATCGTTTTGACAATGAACCAATGCATTACAATCTTGGTTCGGTAATATAAACATGTACTTTTGATTAATTAATATTCGTTGGATATCAATTTTCATAATTTCGTTGGTACAAAGGGGGAAACCCCACATTTATATGTTCAACAAAATTTCAAATTTTTTTAAATGATTTTATGCCGACTTTTTTCGAAAAAAAAATGAATCCAAGTTTCATCCAATTCTAATAAGAACCAAAAATTGCAACAGTCTCCTTGTTTTTAAATTTAAAAAAATGATAAGAGATTTCTTTATCAATGAAATACAGACTTTTGTTTTTATTTCAATTATAACTTATTTAAATGAGAGGTTTAAAACATTTTATTGCCTAGGTTATTAAAATTTTTCTTTCCCTTGTCAGTTTTTTTAACTTGGAAATAAGATTTTATTTCCCAAAAAAAAAAGGAGAAATTCATTCGGGCATGTGCGCCGTTATAAATTTTTTTTTTTTTTTTTTTTATTGTCCCCCGATTTGATTCTTTCATTAGCGCCAATTTTATGTTTGATTTTATTTTTTTAAACATTTAAACCCCGGGTGGGTAAGTAC